>VYXB01002532.1:338034-521223 GCA_013397135.1 Pachyramphus minor
TGGTAAAACCCACGACAACATGTTTCTTGTCTCAAGCAGGTCACTGCATTTTACATATTGCCAAATTTTGAATCTTTAGTCACAAAATAAACTGTGAAGCAAGATCTGGAGGTGTTATTTTTTTTCACCCATTTCAATGTCCAGAAACAATTTCAGTTGATTTAATTTTGTGAAATTAGGCCAAACTTCCTATGTAAGATGGTGATTTGGAAAAGGTTATGATACAGAAGAAATTCTTGCAATAAGAAAACATGTAAGTTGTTACTTGTACAGCATGGACTGTAAAAATCTAAAAGATGAGTCTAGGGTTTTTTTCAAACATTCTCTTCAGATTCAAATGGATCCAGTTGAGAAGTCCATGGAAAGTTGGAATTATAACAACAAGAAAATATTTCAGATGTGATTCTGAACACTTTAATAATATACCTGTCTAGAAAGTTTCTACCTTTCCAAGTGTGTAGAGAACTATTTTGTCTAATAGCTATAATAATTTCAAAAGTGAGCTATAATTTTTTCTAATTCCACATTTGCACCTAAATTTTAAGATTTTTTTTTTCCTACCAAGAACATATATTGCAGCTCTTACCAGTTCTCCTCCCTAAAGAAGTATATTTTGCCATTAGATTTCCTTAGAATCTCATTTAGAGAAAAAACCGTTTTTACAATTTTTTTGCAATTTATAAGTAAAACAACACAAACACCGCAGTTTTCGTTGCTAATAAAAGCAGTAGCCTCATTCTGCCTTAGAAGTTTCATAAGGCACTGCATGATACTAAATCAGTTTTTTAAGTATTCTTCTTGCATGATACAGTTGCAGGTATGCAGATTTGTCTGGTAACCAAGTATATTTTATTATTTACACTTTATTTCTATTGTAGAAAGAAAAAGAATGTGTGACCAGCAGAGCTAGCAAAAGGGACAATGAAACGATCATTTGGTGTAAAAGTTAGGACATTCCAGTCAGTTAATTTGCTTTTCTACAAGAAGCATAGCTATCTAAATTTCCATAATATAAAACCGTTTACTCTTCCACTGAGTAGGAATTTATGAAAAAAGTGTCCCTGTGGCATGGTTTAAGGTCAACTGCTACAGTAAAACATTCATTTTCATAATACATATGAAATAAACATATAAATATAAAACACCTCCCTTTCTCTCATCAGCAAATGGAGGTGCTTCTCAGTAAAAGCAGCAAATAGTTTGTTCAGCTAGGAAGTTTTTACAATTATTTGTCAGGATTTTTCATTGTCTGGTCAGAAACCTCAGCCATTTCTCTATGAGTAAAGATGTAAAGAATACTGCTTAGTATTCACAGGTGCTTCTATAAGTAAAATTGTAGCATGGATTTATTAATAAAATAAAGAACACATTCACTCAAGATATGTCTTTGTTTTATTCCCTCAAACAGTTTCACAGGATCACCAGTCTCTTCTCATAATAAAATGGGGGAAAAATTATACTGGTGATGAAACACATACAGAGCTCATAGAAATGAATCACTACATATGCTGGTTAATAATGTCTCAATTTAAAACAACATAAATCTCAAAAGTTGTATAGCATGAATCGCTTGTTTTGTATGAACAATATTTGTATGGATTTGTCAGTATTACCAGAAGAAAACAAACAAATTTTAATATGCACTCCTAAAACTCACATGTTAGCAGGCACTACCCAAAAACTAGAATCATAGCTAACAGCGATATAAATGTTAATTTATTTCTAATCCTGTAGAAGTCTATTTTCTCTAATAGTTACGGAAATGGAAATGAATTGATGTCTAAAATGAACATACTGTATTTTTCTTCTTCAAAGACCAAGAATCTCAACTGAATACTTTTGGATAAGTTGCCCAAAATATTTTGTGCAAGATGTATTTGGGACATAAAAAAATAAGTATCCTAAAGAGTATACAATAATATACCTTTATATGAGACTTTTTGAGAATTGCAGAAGTAGAATTCGTTCCCTTGAATGACATGATCAGTCACATGTGTTTATGTAGGAATTATGTTTAATTTTTAGTATTTAGCATATCTGTACTGCCAAGTGATTCATCTGGCATTGACAAAAGAGGTATGGAGAATTCTTTTAGAATGGTATTCGACAACCTCTGGATTCAGAAGAGATAGGATTTTCCATTATCTTTCCTATCTATTATGAAAATTATATGTTTCTGTAGACACAGATGCTACAAATCTATTTCACATGTTAATATCTGTCTACATATGCCTGTATCTTAAACTGGGGATTCTTTTCCTTAAATGTACAACTCAGTCCTCCCTCCTGAAATTCCACTGCTCTTGTCTGAGTCAGCGGACCCAAGACATATTTGATGTCTATACAGAAGAAGGCCATTTTCAATCTAAATGCTGGTCAAACACTAATGACATCACAGAATTAAAAAAAAAAAAAACATGCATTATTAAATAAATTTTAAAAATCCATGAAAAAAGCCCCACAACATCAGCTGTCAAAATATTTATTGAACAGATTTTTGAATTATTTATGCTCTTCTATATGTACATTTAGATGGTTTAAATGGTATACAGAATGACTATATGATGGACTATACGTCCATCATGTCAAAATTTCCAACTCCCTGAAAAGATACGTGACATTGTTCTGATTTTAGGCAGCCCTAGGCAGAAAATTTCATGTTACCACTCAGAGAAAAGGGGGTAAGAAATTTAGAACCTTTGGATGCACAGCATAATTCTTTTGGATCCCTTTACCTCATCTGTCTTTGATGTCCCCCCAGGAGATGAAATGTATGTATCTGAGTATTTTGGGACAAGAAGACTGCCCTTGCTTCTCTCTTCCAGTCCTCCTGACACTTGTTTCTACTCTGAGTTGTCTGAAAAAGCCAAAACCTGAAGACCATCCTTGTAGATTATCCTTATAATGATGAAAGAGAGCCTTTCACCGAAGGAAAGCTGCAGGCTGGAAAAACGAGCCACATGAGAAATGAAGACTTAAAAGTCACATTTGTAAAGAGTTCTGTTATCTGAACAAGCCTGCATTTTACTTGTGACCTTCACTCAGAACATCTCTGTGCTGTACCTTCCAACCATGGTAGTCCTTCAGCAGACTTTCATGTTCTCCTGACCCAGCAGTCTACAGCTTCCCAAGCCAGCAGTGGTGAATATAGTCTAAATATCTGTGTTCCTTTTGTCTGCAAAAACTTCAAAAACTCCAATAAATTCCACTGCTTACTTACGATGGACAGGTACGGATGCACAACCAGGAACTTATTAGTTTGAACTGAAGTTCAAACTTCAAAGTGCCAAATTTGTAGCAAAACTGAGATAGTCTCTGAAGACAATGACTTGAGAGAGGGCACCTCACCGTAAATCTTAAAAACGTGCCACAATGCTGTTGTTTCTGGCAATCTGAAATTAGTCTCTTACAGTTGTTATTCTAGGCTCAACATCTCTTCTCTAGTGTTCGAGAGTTGTGCAGAGAGGAGGGGTGGAAAACTGAAAATCAGGCAAGGAGGCTTTTTTTAAAAGATATGAATTCCCTACCTATCACTAGGGTCTTCTATTTCAGATTTAGAAGTTTAACATGCTCCAGTAATCCAGGACTACTATTGCCTTCCTCAAGCCCAAATTGTTGCTTCAAAATGTGAAAACCATTTCTGAATTTTTCCCACAACTTTCACCCTTGCCTAAAACTGTTCTGTAACCCTCAATAATCTTCTGGTTTCTTTATCAAGGCAGCTACTCCTAAAGACAACCTGAGCTACTTTATGCCAAAGGATGGAGATATAATAGTACTTCCAGGCCAAGACAATCAATTAATTGGTAATAACTACTAGAATTAATCAACCTTTCCTATCTGGCTCCATTACTCAAGAAGCAAAGCATCAGCATGTCTTTCCTGCTGTCACTTTTGTTCATTTTTTCTATATAATTTGCTTAACCTGAATTTATTTTAAAGTCATGTCTTATATTACTTTTCAGTATCTCTGCTTTGCCCTGTATCAGCACAGCATAAGTAAATAAGGTGTTCTGCTTTCTGGTCTGCATTTTCGTGAGGAGAAAGTGGAAGCAGCAGTGCTTATTAGGAACACTGGCCACATCCACAGGCTGTGTCTTCTGCCTTTGCATCCTTTGCCTGTGCTGAAAGTGTGACAGTGGACTCTAATACATATTTGAAGTAGGATTAAAATCAGATGGCAAAAGTCACCGCTCCTTGCCAGCCATGCCATATTCACTATCCCGAAAGCAAATAATTTTTTACATAGGCCATCTGCAGCTGCAGTCATAGGCTTGCTAATATTAACATAAATACTGAGGGTTTCGGAGAAATATTATTTCTCTACCTCAACACAGAAATATTCTTCAAACAGTTAGAGTTGATACTGGTCCTGTATAGTTTCAGCTTTGCTGTTGTTATCTACTCCTGGTTGTTTATCCAGTTCCTGTGCTACAAGTTTTATCCCAGGATGGAAACGCAAGTACTTTATCCACAAAAATGGACTAGTCAGTGACATTTCAGTGATAAATATTATCATCCAAAAGGGTTCTCTTGTATTAGTAAACTTTAGACATCTATGTTAAACATAACCCTAGTATGATCAAATTCAGTCATTAAGTCCTGACCTTGTCCTTCATAAGTTTTAGTTTTCTTTCAGACATTACTGTTTGAAGCCTTTCCATAATTTAAAGCACATTACTCCACACTTTCTTTAGTTTTCAAAGCCAGGTCCTAAATAAAGACCAAAAAACACTTCAAACAACTTAATTCTTCCTAGAAAAGGCTGTTCGCATTCAAAGATGACATTACATCAAAAGCAAAGGTTAAACTCCAGAATGCATTCTTTAAATGAAGTAACAAAAGCCCTATTATAGCCTTTGATCAGTTGAGCTTACCTGTAGGAAATGTTACACCTTTTTATTAAACTGTTGAATTGTCTTTGCTGTACAAACTGGAGACATTCTTGACAGGATTAAAGTCGTTAACACCTCTGAGGAAAGCTCAGCAGAGCCGATAATACTCACTCCTGTCTATGCATGTTAGTACAGCAACTCTATATAGTTTCCTAACATCCTTCTGTTACTTGTGTAACAAATTTATTGAAATGAGTGAAAAAATAGCATCTTGGCAAAACTGATGTTTACAAATAAAGATCCTATCACTAAATTAGCAAATTTATTGAATTACAATGACAGGGTTTTTTGTTTTAAATAAATCATCAGTTAATTACTGTAATAAAAGCAAACAACTCTGCATTTTCAATTGGTGTCTGGCCAGTACATTTACCACTGTCCATTACCAAGTACTGCATACACAGTCAATCCATATTCCATTTGGATAACAGGTATTCATATTTCACAGAGACACACTCATGTCTGCCATGCTTTATCTCCCTCTCTCTAGAATTAACTACTTATATATAAATGTATATGCATGCAACTATGGTCTATTAAAATAAGAATAAAGATCAACACTATATATTTGGCTTCTCTTAAAGATTGCTGCACATTTATTTTGTTTTAGAATTGTCACCAACTATAAACACATCTTCTCTTAACAGTAAATAAATAAATAAACTTATAAGGATTTTCTGGCAATCCAGCCTGCAATTTAGTTATAATATCTTCAACAATGAACCCCTGAAAACTACTTTCCCCAGGCTCGTTGAATCTTTTTTTTTTATTAGTCCTTCAGGTTTTTTGCACAGTTCATCTCTTCATGCTTAAAGAATACTTTTGTAAAGACTAGCATTCCTACATGGATGCACTCTCTCGAACACACAGAGAACTAGGAGCTGAGTCTCCTTTTCTTTTCAGGTTGTGCTCTATATACATTACTTCTTACTTGTCACTAAGCTTTTGAATATTTCTAATACACTTTACACTTCAGGTTCTGAGACATCTTCTGCTGAGCAAGCACTCATATACACAAAAGCTTACTGCCAGGCCATCACTACGAGCACATACAAAAAGAATTTTTGTGTATGCTATGAAACAGCCAAGAAACACAGGGCAGACAACTCCCAAATATAAGTTATGATAGAGTTTTAAAAAGAACATGTATCCTTTAAAAAGGATGCTATCTGTACTGCAGCAGAAGCCTCACACACAGCTTAATGTAATCACCAAAAACTAAGTTTACATCCTTCTTTCACTCTTGACCTATGGTTTTCTCAGAGAACTTCTTACTTACTCGTGCTTCTATTTTTGGCCTGGTTAGAGATAACTATTCAGCAGAGGCTTACAGTGAGCTTCTGGATCTTAATCCTGTTGTCTTGATTAGTCTCTCTAATGATTACACGGTTTGATTGCCTCAGAGGGAGGTGGAGAAGAATGGGGTAGAGGGAAGGGAGCAGTTTGTATAGTCCCCATTAGCTTCTGATTACAGGAAAAACAAGATAGTGTCATGTTGTCTGAGTTCAGTGGGGAGGAAGGTAACGTGCCTCAGAATAATTCTGTACAATCAAGAGATTAGAAGGATTAAATGTAATCAAACCTTTTCTAAAACAGAAGCGACTGAGCAATATGTTTTTAAATAGTAAACACTAATTTGTTGACTCATTTGTGAATGTTTGCTAACACAGTAAGAGTGCTAAAAGAATAAAGCAGCTGCCTATACCTGTTTCTGTGCTGAATCATACAGAATGCATTTAAGATAGCTATGACTGTATGACATTAGTCACAGAAGGTTTCTCTCCTTCTCCCTTCCCTGAATCAACTGCACAGTAAAAAATTCTAAAACTATGAATTTTTCTGTGCCTTTGGGTAACCAAACTGAATGTTTAAAAGCTACCTCACTTGAAAAAAATGTTCAGCAGCAGCTTCTTCTTAGATATAAATGATTTAGAATTGGTATTTTTCATAAAATTTGAAAATGGCTTTCATAAAAATCAGAAAACCAACATCAAATTATTTCCTAATTTCCTTTGAAAGATTATACAGTGTAAAAATAAGCCTAGTAGACTTTTCATTTTTTTACTTTCAATCCCTTCTTAAGTTAACAATTCATGATTTCTTTTTCATTTTATGAAAATAGCTCACTATTTGGAGTAACATATGAAAATTTTTCTTCAAATGTCCTCAGTTTCTGAAGAGCAATTTAATCTTCTTTTGCAATCACACTTCACACTGCTGTCTGATGCGGAATGCAAGCTTCACTCTTCACGGAAAAGTCCTTTTCAATCTCCACATTCACAGCAGTGAAAACACAGGAATGTATCCAGCTATATTCTCCCCTAGAAACTCCTAGAAGGTGATGGCTTAAACTGAGGACAGCAGCTCCTCCAACTGGACAAATGCATGACCCTTCTTTATCAAGCAAACATCAAGTCTATGGTCCTTATTAATTTTTAAAAGTCATTTATATCCACTAATGTCAGCCTGCTTGTCCCTTCCAGGCACAACACTCCGAAGAGAGGAGTAACTGCAGTGAAGTATGCAAGCAACATGTAACAAAATGATCTGGAAAGCAAGCGCAGTGATCAGTAACACCAGAAGAGTGGAGAGCTGTGGCCTGTCAGTTGCTATTCTCACAACAGTAAAATAAGGGTGTTAAAAAAGACTTTCTAAGGCGTTTACATAGTTGGTTTAAGATTATGTATCATGCCAAAAGAAATTAGTAAGGCAATATATGTAAGGAGAAAGACTATCTCTTATGAGGTCAGCCAGGGTAGCTAGAAAATACAAATAAATTTCTGAAGTCCTTCATGAGATGAAATGAGGGAGCTCTTGATTTCCAAAACTGTTTTAGTGGATGTAACTCCACTTCCAACCAACTCAAGGATCTAAAAATGAAAGTAATAGCATATGAAAACTGAACCTTTACAGCTCATGTAGACAAATGAGCTAAAGCTCACAACATACTCAGACACAGCCTGAAAAAATTTTGACTATCTCTTGGCTTCAGATACCTGCCCTTCAGTCACCAGGATGAGTCTCAGATTAACATTCCCAGAGCAGTTGAATTTATAGCACAGAATCATAGAATAGTCTAGATTGCAAGGGACCTCAAAGGGTCATCTAGTTCCAACTCCCCTGACATGAGCAGGGACACCTTTCACTAGACCAGCCTTGCTCAAAGCACCATCCAACCTTCCTTGCACACTTCCAGGGCATCCATATATGTTAGCAACCTGTTCCAGTATTTTACCACCCTCACAGTAAAGAATTTCTTCCTTATGTCCGTCCTCTTTCAGTTTAAAACCATTATCACTTGTCCTTTTGTGAGAGGTCCTAACATAAACTTCGTCTCTTCTCTCTTATAAGCCTGTTTAAGTATGTAAAGGTCACAGTCAGGTCTTCCCAGAGCTGTCTCTTCTCCAAGTTTAACAACCCCAAATCTCTCAACCTATTTATAGGTCTATAAATGAACCCATTCACAAAATGACTGGGGATGGGAAAAGGGGTTTATTGGCATTCACAGGACTGAGTTTTCCAAATACAGTTGTTGGAACCTCAGCCTTATTTGGAAAAGTAAATATATAGGCAGTAGCAGAATTAAGGATCTGAAAGGACAGGTTAACATGGATATTTTAACAAAACAAAAATAATGACTTCCAAATAGTCACCCCAAAATCTGGCTTTTTTTCAGATCATCTGTTCAGTAACTTTAGTAATCAGTAGAGGAGTTTAAGCATTCTTTTGACACATTATTCATCACAAGCAGAAGCTAGAAAGTCACAACACTAAAAAAAGGAGTTGGTTGCCCTAGGCATGTTTCAGCTTACTGTCAGCTCAGTCTGTTCTAGTGTTTCACTTGTAATAGCTCCCTAGCTGTACTTATGACTAATAACAATAAAATATTAACAGAAGAGTTTTACTTGGTGGCAACTCTAGAGGTAGGAATGAAAGATGTTGTCTTGTTTCTAGTCTGAACAACTAGTTTTGCTCCTATTGCTACTGTAACATTTTGGTACCAACAGGATCAGCAGTACCACTATATCACTGGTCTAAGAATAAACAGACTGGTGTGCTCTCCTCACCAGCAAAAAAGGCAATTTGTTTTCCTGTAGTGCCTCTTGCTTCTCAACTTGAACTTCTTAACACCTTCCAACTTCCCTGCTCTTCCTGCTTCATTCTCAATGTTACCAAAACAAATGGTGATGTTTTTCATTCTTGTTGCCCGTGTTGATCTCCCTTTCACCTCTTCCAGCTCTTTCTGCACTCATTCATCCTCTGCTCCAATTCACAGAGCCTTCAGAGTGAGGGCTCTCTCTGTGAAGGAATGTGAAAGGTTTGCCAGTTCTCAGAAGGCACTCACATAAAATCACACCAAATCACCCAACACATTACATTTTAAATTTTTTAAAAAATATATTTTATTTGCTTGTAATTGTTGCTTGCTTTTAGTCATGCCTACAGGCCCCAGGTGAGATTGGGCACCAACACTACCCATAGTAATAAACAGCCTTCAATGAGGTTTGCCATATAAATTTAATCAGACCAAAGATAAGAAAAGCAGGTGCTATAATTCTTATTATCTCATTTCACACAGACGTACAGCTGAATTTGTACAAAACCTTTGGCAACTGCAGTGAAAGCATTCAGGCTGTACTGTGTACTTGATGCTGTGTAACACTGAATTGAGTTTGTATTGTTTTCAGCTTCATGTGGTTCACAAAATTATAGTCTATTTGCTTAAGCACTAGTGCCTTATGAACTAACAAGGGATCTGTTAAGGGGTCCTCAAACATTTCATTCAAACTAACTTCTGTGGTAAAGCTCAGTTTCATTTCTTTAAACCAACTAAGGACTATGTTTTTAATCCCTTGGGTGATGTCATATGACTGTAAATTTTATGTTAAAGGTAGGATGGATTCTTAGAATAAGAACAAAGAAATCTCAATAGAGAAAATAAAAAAAAATAAAGAAATAAAGCTTGAAAAAGGCACTAACCATTGGGTAATATTGAGGTTCATTTTTGCTTTTTCTAAGTAATTTGTTTCCAGTAATTCAAAAAGGCCTTTAAAATCCGTTTTACAACCAGTGTGACAAGATTAAAAAAGATTTGTGATCTCACAGAGATCAACCTTTGTCTTGATGCTGTGGTCCTCACCACATATGTCCATAGCCAATGATTCCATAACCAATTTGTTATATAATTCCCACCTTGTTATCACAAGGCAGCACGTCTTGGTTTTGACATGGTCAAACCATGTGGTGTTTGAAGACTTGTGAACTTTGTGATGTCTGGAGGATTTGAAAGTTAGTTTGTCATAGCTCAGCCAACTTAAAGGGGACCACCTTACTTAAATGTATCACGGCAATCTCTCTAATCTCCAAGCCAGATATTTCTTTGAAAAACTTACACAATCTCAAAATAAATACATTCTAGATACATGGAATCTTCTATCAGTTAAGAAAACTTCAACACAAATAGATACAGCAATTACTGCATATGACACAGTATGATGGATTTTTTTTATTTTTCTAGGTGTCTTTTTTATATACTAGAGTCTCCATACTTTTCCACATTGTCTGTCCTTCGCTTCTGTTTTCAACACATTTAATTTTTCTTAAGGTTTCTACTCCATTTTTCTAAACAATTTGTTTCATTCATGGATTGAGAAGAATTTTTGAACAGGACTTGCAAGCCAATTCTAGAAGAGGCAAATGTGGCCTTCTCATCCTACACTCTTGTACAAAAAAAAAAAATTGAGAAAAAAAAGTGTCCCCAGTGGTTCACTACAAACATGGCACCTTTCAAACACCAATTGTTATCATTAGAACAGTGTTTTTGTTCTTCTTATGCACAGTTTGGTTGCTCAGTTTTGTTCCAGCTCTGTTGAGTTTTGACAAATACTGGAGGAATGGGGAACTCTTTGCAGTTCAAGCTGGCAAATTTTCCCAACATCCTTGGATTGTACAGGTATTTAATAGCCTACAACAACACCAAACATTGACATAAGTGTAGATTATGTCTGCAGGTCAGTAGCTGAAGCAGGGGCAGGAGAGATCTATTGGATGATCTCAGAATTAATCAACTTTGGGGTTTAATCCAGCATGTGATACACTCTTTGCTACAATTTCTTAGGCTGAAGACCAGGGATACCTATTATAAACTGGCCTTTTGAACTTCCCTAAAAGTGCTGAACAAATTACACTGGATACAAGCACATTATTGTTATATTATATCATTATATATAAATGGTTAGAATTGAGTCTGGATTCAGATGAGACCAAAACCACTTTTTCTATTGAAGACTTCTCCAGTGAGACAGGCCAGAAGGGTGATGTTCACTATTGTTTAAATATCTCCCAAACTGCAGCTTTAATATTAATGGCTTATTCAGGTCATGCCATTTCTTAACGGGTTTTTTGTATCATCCTCTATGATATTTATGCTAATGGCCAAATGCTTTCAATGAACTTAATTTCCAGCTTCAGTGAAATAACTTCTACACATCTAATTTAGAAAGTAGAACACTTAATTTAAACAGAATATACATAAAAGATTTTTTTTCTCTTTTGCCTTATACTGCTATTGTTAAACCTGAATCAGATATGAAATCTAAGCTTGTTACTGGGAAAAAAATCCATTCACATTCAAAGTTTAATGTTACTCAGCTCTCCATACAATCACTGCAATAACACTTTATCTGCCTATTACAAGTGTCCTTGACAGAATGTTCGCAGAGCTAATCATTTACAGAAAAAAATTAGAAATGAGGGTAAGAGGATATGTACATATTTTTATATGTGTGTGCATGTATATAAGCATATATGTTCTTGGAGCTGATTTATTTTTGCTCTGGACATTTGTGACTTTTTACTGAAGTCATAAGACTTCATATAAGTCACTATAACCGGAGAAGGGAAATCAGTGTTTCTGGATTCAGTTATATTTATAAATTCTTTTAATTACATAAATTGTTTTGAAATTCTTAAAAGAGTAACCATTGTTGCATATTGATTCACTATCTATATTGAAGAAAATATTGCTGTCAAATATAATCCTACTCAGTGTTTGTGGTGAAATCATATACCCAAACAACAAAAACTTTCAGAAAGAAAAAACTTTCAGCTACTTACAGCTGCTGGCTGAATATACATTCTGGTACAACTTCTTTTTTAACCTCTTAATGAAACTGAACACTGCAGATCGCAGCCTAGCTCCTTAAAACTGCAGCTTACAGGATACCTTTGTGGTGCATTAATCTTTTAACCCCTTGAGGCATACTTGAACATCAATTACACAGTGATGTTGCCCAGAGGTGAGATATGTGAGATGGAGCTGAAGACAGACTACAGCAGCGGCATCCTACACCCAGATCATGAACAATCCATCTTCTTCAGGGTGTGGGGGCAGAACAACTTTAGAAAGCCATCAACGCGTAATATGGTATTTGAGTGTATTTGCAGCCAAAACCGACTTGTCGCACAAGGAAGAGATCGCAAATCATCCTGACCTTTCTGACCCTGTGCAATCTGCTGCTGAAGAGCGCAGGCTATTACAGAGCCTTGCAAGGTCCACACAAAAGAAGCAAAAACAGACTCCTATAACTACCCTGGATTTCTCAGAGCACCCAGCTTAGCAGGAGGATAGAAAGTAAATACCCCCACTAAAATTGAGAGTTATTGTTGGTATTACTTAAAGACAAGACAGGTCCACTTTGAGACAAAAAAAAAAAAAAAAAAAAAAAAGGGAAAATCAGCTATAAAAACCCTGATATGAACTCCCTGCTATTGAGATCTCACAGCAGTTACAAACACTAAAAAGTGAGCTTTTCCTACATGATAAGGCTCCCATAGAAACTACAATAACTGCTCTATGTTTTTTGTGAGGCACTAAGTTTGTTCTTAAGGTGTTTGCCACATTAAGATAGTAAGAGTCTATTGTTTTAGAAAACACAAATCTAAAACTTACAGAGTGGTTCCTAGGAACTTCATCTTGCTTAAGGATTGATAGAACAGGTACCATCACTTCTAAGGTCATCCAGTACTTCTTGTTGTAAGACTAGAGGCTTATGTCATGGACATGTGTATATCTTTTATGCTGCCTTTGATTTCATTAAGGATTGCCTGGCTGCTGTGACATGCTATCTATTCAAAAACTCACCAAAGCAGCTGGTTAAGGAAACTTCTAAAACACTGAAGAAAAGATGCATTATCTGACCAAGGGTAACACTAAATAAGAATAACTGTATGCTGCATAATTGATGCATTAGAGGAAGACAGGTATTTTCCAGATATTTTCACTGAGTCATCCTGGGGCTAAAGAAAGGGAGTGAGTAGCCAGGAAATAACAGTGAGGTCTGGATCCAGAACAAAGAGTTTATTACCTACTTTTTAATTACTCCTTTATTTCTATTTGAAAGAATAGCATGGAATTATGCATTTTTCTGTGTTCAAAACTGTACATAAATAAATACTTATTGCACAGCAAATGAATTATCAAAATCAGTGCACATTATTGGATAATTTCTTTCTTCAGAAATACTGGATGTACCTCTCTCCCTGTGGCAATTTATTGTTGAGGTTGATATTTACTGCCTACTCAATTCCTTCTGTGGATTCCTTCTCCAAACTTATTATAAATTCTCATTTCATCTGACATTGCTATCTTCCATGTTTCAAGAATGTTTCCCATTTTAGAGATATCTTTTGATATAAGTAGTGATCTATGCTGGCTAAATGTGCAAAGGCATAAATATTTCCCTGGAAGTCAGATAGAGAAGCCACTACTGTAGAAGTCCTTTATCTCCTTGTTTGTCTTTGCCACAAGTCTGACTGCTGTCTGTGACATCCTTAAGTCAGCCAAGGTTGTCTGCTTCTGCATACAGTTATCAACACCCTTCACAAATGCAGAAGTTTTCAGAAAGCAAACCAGTATCTGTTGGTTTGTGGACCTGCCCAAAGTTTCTCAGTAGCATAGGCACAACTGCATTTGTCAGCTTAAGATAAGGAACAAGGAACTTACTTTTCTTTAATACACCATCTGGTGATATTTTTTCACTGCAGCAAAGCTGGTGCTGTCATCTACTCAAGCTCCGACTCTGCTTAAAGATGGCTGCAGTTATCTCTGTCTGCCTACCATTTCTACTCCTGCCTTCATTTGCAGACTATACCTGAACAAAGGCATGAAATATTTAGGCATTTGCTTAGACTGTATAACCAAAGAAGTAAATGCAGTAAGTAAACACTCACTTCAGTAAAGTACAAACATTACATAGATTATAGCTCTTCCTAGAATCAGTATGTTTCAGCTGCAGAAGCTTGCCATGCTCAAAAAAAGCTTTACAAAATCACAACCTTTATTCAAGGGGAGGAAAGACTAGATTGAATCTGGATATTTTGCACACATGTAAACAGACTTGAACTTGGCGGCAGAAGTGCTAGGCTTGCTGAAGTTTGTGTAGTCACTGATTATAGTAGGGCCAGGGTCTCATTCCCTCTCTTTTTTTGAAAATTATTGGAGAGGTCTTTTGAAAATTATTGGCAGTGTCTTTCTTTAGTGGAACAGTAAGAGGGAGTCTTGGCTCCATTAGGTCTTTAACCTCTAGATAGAGAAAGCTAATCTAAAATAGGCTCCATCTACAGTTAATGGATGAAGATAAACATCTCCAGAGGGTGTTTCATCCCACCTAGTTTTGATGTATACTAAGGAAGAACTGCCCTCAGGAGATGCATGTTTTTCCCTGCTGATTATAGAGAAAATATAAATGACTAGTGCATTTAGATGTGTAGCTTTCAGATAGCTCACTTTACTTTAAACAAATACCACTCTGAATAGATATTTAGAGGTAGGTATTTTATAAAGTCTTGTGATCTCACTTCCAAAATGAAAATAATCTTTCCTTTACAAGCCAGATAATCCTTATTTCTTTGGTCAGTCTGAGTAAAGCACTTCTATGCTATAATATCTATAAAGCCACACAGCTAGAGTAATATTCATTGCCTTCATATGCAGACATTTACATACCACCTTCTGTTGGTGGCTCTCAGAACGTCTTACAAACACTGACAAATTTAGTATCCCTGTGAGCAAAATAGTATTATTGTGTTTCCAACACAGCTGTTGAAGCCACAGCAGCACACATAGGATAGGTTCTAGTGCTTAAGAATGACAAAGTTTCACTTGATATTTACCCTATGAAACAAAGACTTTGAAAAGCTGCTTTCGGGAGGAAGTTACTCTTGGCAGCAGTGCCAAAATTACAACTGTCCCTCATTTTTGTGCAACCTGTGATTGGCAATTTTCATATAGAGCAGATTAAAGTCCAGCATGCTTAGATACTTTAAAAGTTTGTCAAATGAATAAATACAGTTTTAAGGCAGTTTGGAGGAAAGTTTGCAACTTAATACATAACATTGTCTTTTCCATCACATTACACTATGGTGAGTGTATATCATAAGACTAGTTGGGGAACAGGCACTACCATTATTTTTTAAATGCTTACCCTTTAAAAATATTTATTCATAAATGGAATAAAAAATAAAAATTATTCTTGAAATCTTTTTTAAAATATTGTATCTGTATTCATGTAAAAACTGTGTTTAATTTCATGTGCCTAAAAACTCCTTATAGCTGTTGGATAAGCATGTATTCTATACCGTATATAATGTGCATATATATATATATATACATGCATATATATATATATATCTCTGCAGATGCAGAGAAATTCAGGGGAGAAAGCCAGTAACACTGGAGACCATGTTAAAATTTTCAGAAGAATAAAGTTTATTATTTTTATAATTGATAACTGTTTATAAAAAATTTCTACAAGCATATACCACACTGGGGAAAGAACATTTCAAAAACTATTTCATAAACTTGTTCCTTGAAGTATCACTAGTGCTTTGTATTTTGAAAAATAAATTTATTCACCATAACATTGACTAGGCTGGAATGATTTATCTATTGAATGAAAACATCAGATTTTTCAGTCACTTTGTGGTTCAATCCTTTAACATTTTTGGTCTTTAATTCTCTAATTCTCTAATTTATGAAAGTAGATGACTAGACTATTTTCATGTGTATTCTTTATATGTATATAAATGTACATCTATATGTACAATGATATACATACATGAGCATAGAAATTGCAACAACTTTGCAGTATATTTTATCTTAAATATTGTTACTTAAGATAAACATCTTCATTGTCTACTCCAACCGTCAGAACATTCCTATCATTAGGAACAAATTAACGGTCCTCTCTCCTTAAAAAAAGCCTTACAAGAGTTGCTTCTAAAGCTTCCCCGTGGTCCAGAGAGAAATCCAGAGACCTTCACAAACTGTTTGGAGCCATCCATGTCAGTAGTAAATTTGCTGATATCCCAGTTTCTGTCAAAATAACATTTTTGAGACTGTAACGCAGTATACCCAAATCCCATTCCCAAAAAGAAATGTGAATGAGAAGACTTTTCTGGATAATTTTATTCGGTGTCTCTGCTACATCACCTCACTATGCCCAAAGTACCTCTCTTGGGTCCTTTAAGGTGGGGTTTCTCCCCTGCCAGAGGCAGACAGTTCACAGAAGGCTGCTCTGTCTTTCAATGTGAAAGCTTGCCTTCTAGTTTATGGGAGAAGAATTGGTAACACTGGCTGAAGACTCAAAACAAAGAACACTGGATGTCTAAAGCATGCAAGGATTTACAATACAGGGTATTTCTCCTCCTCAAGTTAACAGTCTGTTGCAGCCACAGGGCTTTTCTCATCGGATGAGCTTACCTGCCTTAGCATTGCTTTTGGATCTCGGTGCCAGAAATACCTAGGAAAGTATCTACTAATTATCTGATAAATGTGTTTGTTCATGTCTGAAGTGCAGCTTATCTAATTGCCAGTGCCCTTCTTATTTTCCTCTAAGGGGTGGGTTTAGCTGAGAATTCTCCCAAAGAGCTTGCTTTTCATGTAAGTAATTATGTGCTTTGCGTGCTTCGAAGAGATATTAGCTCATCTGCCAATGGCAGCAAAGAAAAAAAATATTCTCAAGGAGATTCAGATCTAAAATGAAACTGAAGCAAATAATTTTGGATTTGAGGCTTTAGACTTTATTAAAATTAACATAAAGCTAACAGTAAGGTTTGCTAGAAAGTACTAGAAGATCTGTGTTGCTGGAAGTCCTGTTGTAAGGTCATAAACTTGTAAAGCCAGGTCATTAGTCAGCTTCATACTTGGGAGCCAGAAGACAGAAAAGTTAATAAAAACAATCAAATGAAAAAGAAAAAATAGAGGTTATTAAAAGTGTAAACTCTTTCAAGTTCTTGCAAACTTCACAAATTTCTTGTGAACCACTCATACATCTGAAATTCCCACTATGTGCTAGGTCCTAGTAATCCAACTTCAAGACCCAGATGTCCCTTTCTTTATGTTTTGCAAATCTTCAGGAGCTCCTATCAATCTGCAGAGGTCAGAAAATGGTTCAGCTTCTTGCTACATCTGCTGGACAAGAGGAGAAGGGGTCAATCCTTTTCATAGGATATATAAGCATTAGCTTGCATAAAATACAGTTCAATAAAGTAGAGGGCATTAATCTGGAAAATATTGAAAAATATGAGGTAAGTTTTAATATATATTGCATGCAATTTAAAATAATGTTTCCTTTTCTCATTAGAAGAATCATGTAGCTGAAGGGGAATCTTAATAGAGTTAGGCAGTTCTATGGGTTCATTTGAACATTGCCTTACATCTTGAATCTTCTTATGATCCAGCTATATACTACCTGTTCTGTCAGTACGTATAATACAACCTCATCTCAGCAAAACATATTATAATTCAGTCTCATTTCACTGGAGGAAAAAATAGCAAAATTTGCAAAATTCACAGCACAGAAGACAAGCAATGATAGAAGATCAATGCATCACTATTCTATTTATCATCTCACCATAAGTTTTCTCACACATCCAGAAAGAGAAATGGATTAATTATAAATTAAACAAAAGCATGGCAGTCCAACACATCTCCATAACAAGGAAGCAAATCTTTGTTTCTCAGCAGACTAGACTCGTGCAAATTCTCAGCTACCCTAATCTGACTATGAGTTTACCCTTCTTACACGTTATCACCCTCTATATAATTTTTTCCTCTGAATACATTGTGACTAACACTGTTGTCTGTACACCCCACCAAAGTGTGAAATTCAATTAAATAAGTATCTATTGTTACAAGTATTGCAAACAGCTGCTATTCCTATAGGAATATATTTTCAAAAAGATAGTGCAATTTGATGTGGCTCTCTCATTTAGAAGATGTGCAAATTAACCATGGAAGTAAAGTATTCCTGGTTAATTGGAAATATCTACATCTATGTTATTTTGATAGGCTACCTGTATCACAGCAGAAGTCTCATAGCAGCTTTCCATGGAAGTGCTGCCTTCTGAAAGGGGAGCCCAATATTGCAACACAGGGAGGTTCCAGCTCACAGAGGTCAAACCTTCAGAAACAATGGTAGTAAACTTCCCAAGGTCTTTAAGCTTTTTGGGGAGAGGGTAGATAAAAAGGTGGAGACAAAGATATCCTAAGCTAATAACCGTAGTTTCAGTTGAACACTCTTTTCCAAAACAAGGTAGAAAGCCAAATGGGAAAAAGTAAAAGCAATGCTGCAACCATTTTTCTGATAATTACACAAACAACTACAGGGAAGTATGGGGCTTCAGTGGCAACATGAGGGACAGAGATGTTCAAAGATCCCTGATACTGTTATGAAAAAAGCAAGCTCCTGAAAAGTCCTTTTTGCTTTAGTGTCAAATCTGAAAAAAAAAAAAACACCACAAACCAAAATCTGGAAAAAAAAAACCCAAACAAACCAAAGACTGCCAAGTAGCCTGAAGGGAACTGGGATAAAACATGCTTTCCCTCTTCTCTTCTAACCTAGTCTGTTCCCTGCCTCCTTTCTCACTGTACTGCTTTCCCTTCACCTAATTGTCCCTGAAAAATGAAACAAAAGAAAATAAGGCTTTTTCTTAATGCAGAGTTGGAATGGTCCTCAAATACAACCACCAAGTGGATGCCCTATCCTTCTTGCCATTATTTGTCTGATCTTCTATACTCCTATGCCTCCTTTGGACAGGGAATGATATTCATTCCATGGTGTCTAGAACAACCACAGGTTTGTCTGGCTCCTCTAACCGCATCAAACAACAAACTAACAACTAGAAACAACACCAACCTCTACAATAAATAAAATTGTGAAGCAACACACTTCTTTCAGCTGAAGGATTTGTCTTCACCCAGTACAGCTCAGGAGGAACAATGAAGAGAACGTGAATTATCTGGTCTAATTACCCCCTCACTCCTAAATGCAGTTATTTACTGTGTATTTGGACTATTTAAGTGAACTGAAGAAAGACCTACTGCACCTGGTCGAGAGCTTTTCCCTCTACCCAGAAGATCATCTAAAGTAGAACTATTTTTGCTAGGAAAAAAAACCTGAATTCAAGAAACAAATAAATCCACAAAACAATCTTATCCCAAATCCTGTAATAATTGACATCCTGTTTGGTCTCAAAATTTCAGCAATTTAAATAAAATATTTACCCAGAAGGTAATCTTTCTTATAAATATAAAGTGTCTGGAGATTCTTGTTGATCTTAGTTTGTGAGTTGTGAAGCAGTACTGAATTTGAGACAGGGATGCCTGAGCCTTGGTTCAACAGGGCTGACATTTTTTATCTGTTTACTAAGACCTATTTTTCTTTAGATTTGAAGTTTTTCAGTGTATGCATCCAATATGCCACTTGTTTGGTAAGAGAGAGAGTTTGTTCATTAGCTGCCTCAGACATTCATTAACCATTTAACAGCTGAAGTAAACGTTGTGACATTTTGGGTGTGATTATTTTTGTTGGTTTAAATTAAGGAGTCTATTAGTAAGAGCATCTGAGCTTCTGTCAGTGGAGACCCATGTCTCAACTCAGTTGTCTAAATAAAGGCATCTAGAGCTGTTTGGGCTATCTGAGATATCTATAAGGCAGATATGACACAAGTCCTACGGGAAAGTTAAATCTTTCTGGGATGGCAGCAAAAATCAGGTTGGGATAAATCAGTTTGTCTACAATAACAACAGAGACTTTTTTTTAGGCAGCTGATTAAACTAAAAAATGTGTTTCTAAACTGTTTTGAATTTTAAAGGTACATAAGTTTCTTATCACCAACTTCAATAAAAAGCTTGTTATCCACATAGAGGAAATTAGAATCAGATCCTCAGTGAATACTTAATGAATGGCACTAAAAGGGGTAGCTGTGAACAAACACTACCTGGGAAAACAGTTTTCAACTCAGTTAAATGAGTATTCAATTAAATTATACTTTCAAACTTCTGATTTAGATTCATTACTTTCATTCAGCCAATAGCAGATGCAGAGTTTCCATTAGACCTCCCAGTTTGACTGCCAAATTAATAAAGAGCTCAGAAAAAGCAGCCATGGTTCATTTTGATATGGGATTTGGATATGGTTGCCTTTTTAAAGTAATTTTGACTCCATTACTCTATTATTTCTTGTAACATCCTGTCTTGAAATCATTTCTTTAGACACTGTAAACATGAGTATATAACCACTTTATTATAAATTCTATTCTGATTGATAAATATCAAGCCCCTATTTCATTGAAACAATCTGCATTTGTGAGAAACACAGTAAAGGACAGACATTCCTTAGCTGCAGTTATTTTACTAGCACATGTCTTCACATAACTACTTTGTTGCTTTCAACTCAAGGAAGAAAATTAGGTTATCATTTTGTAAATTTAATATCTATTTTCATAGCAGAATTTGAAGTTGGATCCCAATCTATTGTAGTACATATGGACTGATTTTCAAGTACTTCAATAAACTTACCAAGTGTATGTATGTGCTGAAATACATATTTATCTCCTTTGAAAGTCTGGACCTAAACATCAATCCTGTATAATCCTGTATAATACATGCAACATTTCCATGACCTTTTTCTTCTCTGCTATTTTCAAAGTAAGTCTTCCCTACCACCGCAAAAGACACTTCCATATTCACACACAGACAGAGACACACAAACACACTTAGTTACCTCTTCTTTTTTCTCTGTATTTTCTCTTTCCTTGGACACCTCTATGTACATCCCTTCCCATCTCTGTAACTAGTGCTCTCTTCTAAGGAAAAGTTCAAAGACTGATAGGTTGAGCACTATTTGGATAAGCGTGAAATCTTGTTGCTTATCCCAATTACACAAAACATCTAAGTCTTTTGAACTTTTTCCTTAGAAGGGAACACAAAAAATTTTATGCTTATTCAGAACACCTGGATTTTCAAACCTGAAATAGAGTTTTATGAGGACAGTCTCTCTCTCTCAAGGTTTAGTATACATACTAGAGTGAACACAGAAATAAGAAGAGAAAAACATTGATTTATAATCCTAGATTTACTATTGTTGTTTGAAAACTTTGTTGACCATCCTCCTATCTCATCTTCTCTTTCTGAGAGATGAAACAGATTAAATTACCCACCCATCACAAGAAAGCTGTCAGGGTTTTTAATTCATAACCCATTGCATATGCATTACTATTCAGAATGAACATGATATGTTGTTACCTCTTAATGCATTTCAGCACCAGAAGTTCCAGACTGGACAGTGCAGAAAAAAGAAAAACAACATAAGGAGACTTTTTTTTTTGCTAATAATAACAGTAGGAAAAAATGTTTTTAAGTTTGCATATACTTCACATATTTCATTTGTCTTATGATTTAAGTCCTGGCATGATAAAATGATATTCAAATTTCCCTTTATGACTTTGTAGGTTGAATAAAATCCTTGAGATTATGATTTTGCCTTTTAGTCTTGGAGCTGGTCTCCTGTTCCTCACCAATAACAGACCAGTTGAGCACTTCAGTTTAAGCTTTCTTTTCTGTAAATATCACTATTGGCCAAAGTATGATTTTGAGAATAGTATTAGAGAATATTATTGTAATGCAAGTACAAACAGTCATAGTATTGCCCCACAGGAACAGAGTGACAGAGACAGCACAGTATCTGCTCTTCTTGTGGTTCCTCTAACAGGCATCATATCTGAGCTTCTCTCCATGTCCATGGTTATGACAGTACCATCAGAAACATTTATGTTTCATACCAGTGATTCTTATAAGAGTGCAGCAGACCCACAGTAAAATAATGAAAGTGGCATTATTAACATTAAATGTCATAATACTTGACAGCTTCATGTAAATGAGGATCTTACTAGGCAAAAAAAAGAAAAGAATGTTGCTTTTTCTTTAAAGTGAATTCAGGAGTAAAATAACAACTAATCCAGGCTGGAACATGGGAATGCAGTGCCTGTGACACACATGGGTACAAATTAGCTTCCTTTGGTCTATCTGCTTTTTAGGTCAGGAAAGGGTAATTCTCCTATTTTGATATGAGTTGCATAATTCTCAGAAAAGCCTTCTGCTATTTTACCCTTTCTACAGCTGTTAGGCAGAAAGAAGGAAGAGACAGAGGTGAAGGAGGGGAGGGAGGGAGATTGCTAAGGGCTGGGCTGAGTGGCAGCACAGAAGAGGACCAGCAGTTCAGGTCCTCACCTTCCCTGCTTCTCTGTCAGAAACATAGCACAGGTGATTTTAGGCTTTAATGGAGAAAGTCAGTATGTTCCTCCCCTGTTGTCACAGCAGACATAACAGGTCCTCCTGATGTGGCTTCCAGCTTTCTCGTCTTCTTGCCTTGTCAGAAGATTGCCATCATTTAGAAAAATATACTGCATTTTGAAAGGATTAGGGTATAAAACACAACTCAATCCTTTACAAAAAAGAGATAGAGAAGGGGAAGGGGAAAAGCAAAGTGTCAGGTGCTACAGAGTGACTGGACGAGGACAATGTGCACAAATAAAAATAACAAATTGATTGAACTCCTGCTCCTGTAAAGCAGGGGCATAAAAAACTGATACATGACAAATACTGCCAGAGCAAAGCAGGAGGAGAAAAATGTAGTTTATGACAATGTGTGAAAACGAAAGATTAGGTGACACCAGCAAAGGAAAGGTCACTCCCCCAAAGAAGAATTAGTTTTACAATTTAATACTGACATGGAAAGATTCTGCTTTGCTATTAGCTGCATGTCAGCTACACACTTTTACAGTAATGGCAACAAATTCTGCTTATTGTTGTACTAGCAAAATCTGACAAGGTGTTTATTTTCTCTTTTTTAGCTTTTCTCTTAAATTTCATTCCAGCAAATCACTTCTAATCTTGAGGTTATCCACATCTTTTCCTCTCACAAAAATATGTTCTTGTGTGTAGGTTTTGCAGCTTTTCTTCTATTCTGTTTTACAAATTGTTAATTGGTTCATGGACTTGACACATTTAAAATATTTGGGCCTATGAATGACTGAATGAATATATACTTCTTTATTAACAGATTCAGAATCTTGTGAGAACTGTAAGCATCACCAGCTGGTTGAGGGAGGGACTTGTCCCGCTCTGCTCTGCACTGGTGCGGCCTCACCTCATATCAAAATATAAGAAAGACATTACGCTCTTAGAGAGCATCCAGAGGAGGGCAATGAAGATAGTGAAGGGCCTTGAGGGGAAGTTGTATGAGGACTAGTATGAGGTCACTTTGTTCAGTCTGGAGGAGACTGAGGGGAGGCTTCATTACAGTCTACAACATTCTCATGAGAGGAAAGAGGGGCAGGCACTGATCTCTTCTCTCCAGTGACCAGTGACAGGACATGAGGGAATGGCCTGAAGTTGTGTCAGGGGAGGTTTAGGTTGGATATTAGAAAAAGGTTCTTCACTCAGAGGGTGATTGAGCACTGCAACAGACTCCCCAGGGAAGCTGTCAGTACACCAAGCCTGACAGAGTTCAAGGAGCATTTGGATGATACTCTCAGGTACACGGTGTGACTCTTGGGGATGGTCCTGTGCAGGGCCAGGAGTTGGACTCAATGATCATTGCGGGTGCTTTCCAACTCAGAACATTCTGTGATTCTGTGATTCTGTGAATTGTTCATGTGGTACTGGATGTCAGTACCATACATTTACCCCTTTTATCATATGAAATGTCTTGTATGCTGCAAGAGACGATGTACTCATATTTTTCCTCCAGTTCCTAAAATGTTTTATAATGCCACTAGCTTGGCATCTCTCTAGATTGTCTCAACTTTCTTGCTGATCTCAACAAGGAACAAATAAAAGTAGGTAAACTCATTTATGCCCTGGTTTAGCTAACCACTATGCAAATGTCTCTGTTCATTTCCTGCCACTACTAACTTCCTCCCATTCACTTGTGGACAGGAGAAAACAGACACACAACAACCCAGTAAATTAACTTCTTCCTGAAAGAGAAATAGCAACTGTGCAGAACAAACCTGAAAAGAAAAGAGGTGGCAATGTAGGCTTAATCTGAGTCTGGCCAGCATAAAGATTTCTTTCAGTCAGAGAAGTCTGAAGCTTGCAGAAAAAATGCGTGTAAAATGGAATTGTTGTTATTTTCCATTAAGATGTCCATTAAGAAAATACTAATTATGCATTTTTCCTTATTTTGGATGCACTTTAGCTTTTACACTGGGACATGGTTTAGTAGTGAACACAGTGGTGTTGGGCTTAGAGTCAGACTCAATGACCTTAGGGGTCTTTTCCAACCTTAATGGTTCTATGATTCTATGACTGCTCCATGCAATGTCTATCTATATATTCAGTATAATTAGCAAAACCAGACAGCAACTACTTGGCTAAACAAGATAAGCACATCAATCTGGCTATGCCACTTATGATCTTTCGAGCAACCTGACCTGCAGTAGGAGGATCATGCAGAAAAACTTTGCAAGGGCCAGTTCTGGAAGAGCAGAAAGTGCCTCTTCCCAATGGCATTTCTGACTGATAGAACACCTACTTACGTTATTATGACCCTGGTTGCCTGCACTTCATTCTTATTTGTAAATAATTCTCCACCCACATGATTGGTCTGATCTCTGGCCTCTCCTGAAGATGAGAAGTTCACTCTTAAACTCCTCACTGAAGGTAACTGTCTTATATGACTTCCTCTTATCTCCTCTGTAGCAAACTATATGTGGAGGGAATTATTTAGTGAATTCTAACAAGAGGAAGGAAAGACTTCGGTGTGTGATGCAGCTTGAAAAAGCAACTTTCACTGAGGTAAAGATGAGGCAAGAAGATGCTGAAACATATCCCCCACAGATACTAGGAATGCCCAGGAGAGTACAAATTCCAATTAAGCTGCCAAAGAAAACAAATCCATTAGTTTGAAGAATATCAGTATCTTTCATTTCAGATGTCACACTGGGCATTCTCCCCTTCACCACTGACCTGAATTATAAAAAAATTTTAATAAAAATTAATATTTCAAGATAAGTCCTTAACTTTTTTCTTTTTGTGTTTATTTTGTTGGTTTTATTTTTAAAACAATTTTATTTTTGTTTAATTACTCATCTAATTAAAAAAAAAGCAAAGAAAAAGCAATTTTTCTTAATGGTTTCTTATATTTGCTCCTCCTGACTGACAGTAAACACCATTATAATTCCTAAAAAAAAAGACTTTAAAGCCATGGAGCTACTGAAACTAGTCAATTTGTTAATTGCTGAGAGAAACTTGACCTCATGTGACAATGGCTGTCCTCAATCAAGAGTTTCAAAAGATTTTGTGTTCCTAAATGGTTGTTGTGGAAAGGATATTACCTGACTCAGAAATTACAGCAGGATGTTGGCAAGCTCTAAATTCTTTGGCAGGACTTCAGCAGTCAGGCTAGGGTCTTTTCTGCACTCTCAGCATCAACTTGGCCACAACCCAATCTCATTTATACTGGAACAGCCATGACCAGTCCAGACAAAAGGGGAGAAAATAGTGAGCTAACTACTCTAAGTTCATGTTGCTCCTTAAATTGCTGCAGTCTGTCCTGAACATGATTTAAATTGAATATGTGAAGCATGTGGACAGAAAGTTCACAGCAATCTGGACAGCACACCACAGATCTAAGAATTAAAGGGGAAATTTGTACTGTAGGCATCCAAAATATATTGATGGCTATTTAACTGTTAAAGTTGAAATAACTAGAACACAAATGCAACCCAAAATATATAGACATCTAAGTCTGAAAGTAGATTTTGTAGCACTCTTCGGAAAGTTACAGGTATTCTATCACTCTTACCTCTTTTATGTAGGTCACAAGAACCCACAGAGAAAGCTACCACTGGTTATAATGGAAATACAGAATCTTAATCCACATAAACTAATTTAATTAAAGACTAAGCAGTAATGCATAGAAACAGATCCATAATTTTGGCCTTCCCTGATCTCTAAGTTAGTCATTGCACTTTTTTATCATCTCCACAATGTGCATTTTTCTCAAGATTTTAATAAGGTTAACTAGCTTGCAAAAGAGAAGTTTTAATAACAAAGATTATTCAAGTAATTATAATTGTGCATAATCTAGATTATTAATTTTGTTATCCAGATTAAGTATGTCCTGCATGTGGTTTTGGCACTTTTGGAATAAGAGGTTTTATACCAACTGAGTTTGCTCACTTCTTGTTTTTTGACAGCTTTTCATTCTTGTCAATGATGCAAAAGGCAACGATATGTAATCAGGTACTACAGTGGTGGACTATTGTCTATTTGGTAGCTGTAGAAATCTTTAGACGAATTTTTTTGACATAAACTTCTTACATAGAAACTCTGACCTATTTGAGAAATTAAACCCTACACTTTGGATAATTTTATATCATATTTTTTATCATTACTCATGTGCTATTTGTTACCTCTCCCTACCAAAACCATTACAATATACTTTAAACAAACAACTCAGTTCCTCCAAGGTAAGAATGACAGCCAGTCAGTGCATAGAATATTTCATGCTAAGTCAAGAAAACTTGGTCAAAGACACACACTTTCTACTTTTTTACAAAATGAGGGTTATAATGAGGTTGTAATCTTCAAGCAGAGATGTGCAGGATCTCAGTCTATGAGGCTTTATCCTAAAACTCATACCGAGAATTTCATAATAAATTTGAAAAGTCTGCAGAATTAAAGGTCTATAAACTGACATGCAATGGATATGCTTAGCATGCATCAAATGTGTGTCAGCAATAAGGACTGCCACTCAAAACAGAAATTTTGCTGGACGTTGCAGGTTGTCATATTTAAGACTGCAGTTCTGATGCAGACAGCTCATCTATTATGCTCCACAAGTCTTCAGTTTGTGGATATCTTAGTACAGAACTATCCAATTAATTGCTTAAAGCTGTAGTAATGTTATGCATGACAAGCAGGAAAATTGCTCTGATTAGGCGAAAGTGCAGAGTCAGACCTCAGAACAATGCAGTTTTATTTCCTTGTGAGTACACGGGATAAAAAAAAACAACACTACGACTGCTCTTTTTTTTGAGTGGATGTGAAATAAGTAGTTGACGCTTTCATTAAAAATCAAGTAAATGGCATTTTTATATCCTCACTGTCACAGGGGACCACCAGACCCCTTTTACTGAAGGAGAAACATCTGTCTTTGAAAGGTATACTTGGAACACCATCTCCTCTTTCCACTGAAACATCAACAAATATTCTCTCTACTACAAGTACATGAAGAGAAGCAAGCATGCCTCAGCTAGAATCACTGCAAATATATTGCCATTTCTTTCTCTCCTACTACTGAGAATGCTTTACCTTTTACTAGGAATCCCTCTAAGATTTGTCTGTAGTAGAGACACAGAACTGTGCACTCTGACCACTTCAGGAGAGCACAAATTACAGTCCAGCTGAAAAAAGGGAATTAAAACAGAAACAAGTAAATAAATATGATAGAAAGAGAAAAATAAAACTAAATCAGCGAAGTGTTCTTCAGGACCCAGAGGAAGATCAGACATTGCATAAGCCAAAAATAACAGAGACAAATAAGATGCCTTGTGCTCTACTTTCGTAAGTGACAGGTATATGTTCTACCAGCAAGGCAGAGATCAACCTGGAACTGAAAAAAAGTTAAAATAAGAAATTAATAAAGAGAATAGAAGAGAAATATCATTAATAACTGATGACCTTCAGAAAGAATTATGGAAAAAATAACATGCAAGAAAATGCAAGATTTCGGAAATCCTTATAAGTGAAGGCCATTGACTTCAGCAATCAAGGGCATTGAAATTAGAAAGAAAATTGCTTATATAAAGTGAAAAGGAGTTTTAGTTAAAGGAGTAACATCCAGGATTATTGCAATCATTTTTCACAGTCCTAGTAAACCAATCATTTATTTTTACTATATTAAATTTTATAGTTTCATAGGGATACACCATGGTTTGGAAGGTGTGTCAAGGCGCACTAAAAATTTACAGTTGCATTCTTACATCTTTCTGAAACATGGACCTGTAGGATAAACATTACATATCTAAAACACTATACACATAAAAAGTATATAAACAAGAAATATGAAGAACAAGAGAAAAATGAGATGACCTAACCTTGAAGTTACATATGCCTTGCACAGGAGGTTACACCAGACAATTTCCAAAGTTCCATTCCAACCTTAACTGTTCTCTGGTTTTATGGTGGTTTTTTTTTTATAAACTACATGGAAACATCTCACCTTGTCAAGCTTGTGGTTCACCAGTAGAGATCAGCTTTGGGAAGTAGTAGCTGAGGGAAGCTGGTGCAAGAGGGTCTCATATGGTCTTACAGTTATGGGGCTGATAGCAGTAATGATATTCCCAAGACCCAGCAGCCAAAGCTTGAATCTATACTGCCTTCTGCCCTACTACAGTTTTCTTAGATGTAATGTTTTACATAATTATTAGCTTTTGCAATGGTTACAGAAAAAAAAACAGTCAGAAAGGATAAAAAAAGAAAAAAAGGGTGGAACTATAAATTGCAAACACGATGTTAACCTAGTGAGAAATGTAATACAAATGAGATATACATAAAAGTTCATATGCACAGCATTGGGGCTACAAAACACTTTACATTTGCTCATGAACAAGTTGTTTTGAAGAAAGAGGTTTTTTCTGGCAAAAAAGAGGTTTCTTCTGCCTTGAAGAAAGAAGGAGGAATCAAAGTATAGATAAAAATTATAAAAGCATGTGTACAGAGGTAAAAAAATTAAGGATGAATTAAGGTAAGGACTGAAAACATCCTAAAGAAATGCCCTTCAGTGAGTGTATTTATGTTTGGGTTTCAAATAATATTTGTTCAGTTTATTATAAAGTGCTGAAAATTATGGAGACTATACACAAGGGCTTTCAAGGAAGTGGTAATGAGAGCTAAACAACATGTTGATTGTCATCTGTGTCATAAACATAGTCACACAACTCCATTCATCCTGAGATACACCAAGTGAAGTGCTAGGTTTGTGTTAAGCATTTGATCCACAACTATATCTGAACCCTTTATTGATCACTTTCCCCTTTCCCTGTGATAAGCAACCATTAACACTCCAGATGGACACAGAAGACCTGTCAGAAATGGCATATAGAGATTAGGGACATCTCTTGCTGGAGGCCTCTGTTAGGACCAAAAGCAACTCAAAAACTCAGAAGAGAGTTGACAGTGAATAATCGTGACCCTCTGCTGAAGTCACATTAACTATTTTTGGGTTTGCAAGACAGAGGATGAGATAGCACCAAGACAGTTAGCCTGGGGACAGGCTTCAGGTTATTAAGACAGCTACAGGGTTAGCCAGGAGGGATACAAACTTCGGTGAATTTTCCTGAGGGGAAGGGGAAAAATAAGAGTTAAGACCAACCAAGTAGCCTGCCTGGTAGCAACACTTATACGATGGCAGCCTTCAGCTAGCCAGAGGCGTCCATGAAAACTGCACAGAATCAGTTCTGAAATCCAACAGTAATGTCCATTTGTTGTAGAAATTAATTCCCCAAAGAAGAGAGCAAAGGAAAAAAATCAAACATAGCAAATTTTTCTGACATTACAAAATGAAGTGCAAGTCTATAACCTTCTCAATAGACTATCTGCTAAAATAAGTACTTCATTTCTGATGACAGCCAAATCCCCAAATATTAGTACCATGAAGCATTATTAGATATTGAACCACTGAAGAAATACAGTAGCAGAATAAATAGCAATGCTGTTCAATTTCTTTGAACCAGATTTTGAATCAAAATGTGAGTCTTTCTGCTAGCTACACAGGTGTGACAGAGAAGTAGTATGACTGAATAATTGGATAAAATGTTTCTCTATCAAATACATTAAATCAGCTAATGCAGATGAATAGGCACTGCTCACTTGATTTCCAGTAGCATTGGCTTGCAAATTATTTGCAAGAGAATGCTAAATTCTCTTTTTGGTATAGATCCAGCAAACCCACTGCCAGATCACACCTCCTGGGAAATGTGGGACTTGGCATGGGATTTGGCACAAGACTTTACAAATGTCAGCTTTCCTGTAAAAACATCAGGTCTGTTGTCATGAAAACATCAGTTATGAGTAATTTCTTTTCTTAATATTACTAGCCAATACAAATAGAGAGGGGATGAGATGTCAGTCATGTGCAGCCATGCACTCAGGATTGGATTTTTATAACACGATTGGCCAGAATAGAAATATGAATTTTGGATTTTGAAATGGATGTCCATATCTTGGATCAGTACATGTTGTATGCCTGCCCTGTACTTCAGAATGTCTGTCATTATGAAATAACTGGCAATTGGGAGAAAAATAGCAAACAGCATGAGCTAGGTACTCATGTGTAATCCAGAACTGCTGGGCTATCACCCTGGGGTTTTTTTTTCTTTACAGTAGTTTGTATCAAAGTAGTGGATTTTTTTCTAAGTAATAAAAGAATATAAATCATTAGACAAAAGTTAGGATATGAACAAGATAGTCACAGCAATAAATACAGCAGTCTGTGGTATTATTTTTCCAGCCTGGTATGCAATGAGTTGCATAAATACTTTATTGAATCAGTACACATAAATTAAGAACTTGGCACACCCAAGCCTTTAAGTGGTTAATTAGCACCTCATTTTAATATAGTGCCTAATGTGTGGGAAAGAAGAAATACCTGCTCCAAGCAATTGCTAGTCAGTCATCTTCTGGAAGATGGCTATTAAGTTTGAGAAGGCAGAAAAAAATTTTTGGCTGAATGGACTTCTTACTACATGCAGAAATTCAATACATGTTAGTCACTTTTGTATTTGTCAACCTCCAAACACATAAAGATTCAGCCCCTTGAGTTGCACATTGTATTTGCACTGGTATCTCCTCAGAAAAGTCATCTTGATAGTAACAGCAGTTACATCTGAACCTTAAGAAAAACCACTGCTGAAGATCCCAAAATTAAGCATTGACCATTATATCATCTTTTCTAAAATTTCCTTTTTAATTCAAAATTAATTTGAATGTATATTTTTATGTCTAGCCTTTGTGTAGATGGTTATCCAGGAAGAAGTACATAGAACAAATCTCAGAGGTAAAAGCTTCAGTACGGGACTAGTGTCAAAGTAGGTCAATTTTTAGGACTAACAGCCTTAACAGTGTCCCTTTAATATGTTGATCTGTTTCTGTAAAGCACATTAAGGAAAGTTTAGCGTGAAAGAGGCTACAAATGTGTTTGATATGATATGGCAATAAGTGTACATTTTGAGCATACTAAAGCTGCCAAAGTACATTTTAAACTGCTTTTCTTTACTAGCTGAGGGTCCAGTTCATTGAAAAATAAAATCCAGACTTCTGTACACTAGAAGCTGCAGAAAATCTGGCTTTCTGTAACATCTGTAACCCACTGTATATATTTTCAAGGTGGAATCTACATCTTTCTTTGAGAGATTATGGGTATTATTTGTCTGTTCAGACCCCCCGAGAAATCTCAAATTCAGATTGGGAAGTTGCCCATATAGAGCTAGGCAATATCACTTGCCTTGAGGTTGTTAAAGTTCTGAGTACTTTGTTTTCAAGAACACTTCAGAATCACCTAATTTGTTCCTTTATGTTACTACTGACTTGCTTCTGATGTCCCTTATACACAAATAAATCTATTTATTTGATGAAAATTTGATGCTGTAAAAAAATTACATATGCATCATATGTGCATGTATTGCTACAGAAAACACACTTGCCAAAGAACAGTGTCTATATCCAAAGACATCTCACTAGTTGTTCTTTTTTTTCCGCTTTGATTAAAACAGATGTTAATTCAATGGTTCAAATGTATGAGCCAAAATGTCTCATACAGATAGTTCAGGATGTGGTTTTCTGCAAAAAGGATAAAGTTGAAAAGGGAATCTCAAATTTTATAAAGAACCCTTCCTAAGTAAACCTAGTAAAGGAAATCCCCTAATTTGGGGTTTTATTTTTGTAATGTCTTATAGAATCTCTTTCTAACATATTGGCTATCACCAATTATTTCTCTTATGGAGCAATTACTGCTGTTTTACATTTACATCATTCTGGTCTCTTCATTGTTCCCACTGTTGCCCACTACGAGAATAATCTGGAAGCACATTCAGTAGTTTTGTTTCATTACTTTACTTTTAAATAAATTATCCCATAGTTTTCACCACTTTTGTATCATCTGCAGTAAAGGATATAGTCATTACAAGCTCTGTCTTAACATCTTTTATTACATTTCTTGATGCACTTGAAAAAGCATTCAGGTTTTCAAGCACACAAGCCCTTCTTCAGGTCTGAAATGGAAACAACCAAAATTTGGTAAGCACACCAGCTATGCATGTGTACAAGCCTTTGAAGTGACCACAAAGAAATATGTGTACTTGAATAGCACAGTGTTCTAACCATTTTCTAGAAAGATTTCTGGAGTTGGTTCCAAAATATATTTTAGAAGTGTAAATATTTCAGCAAAAGAATTAAAAAATGCAGCAAATCCACTATTAGAAGAGGCTTTAAAAACTAAAATTCCATCACAAAGCAACTGCTAAGGCTTGATAAAATAAAGACTGACATTCTACAAAATATCAAAGAATGAAAAGACATAAAATATACATTAATACAAAAATATATTTTCAAGGAACATACTCACAACTGTTAATTAATGGCAAATGAGGATCAAATAATTTTCTTGTGCAGAGCCACAACTACAGAAGTTTAAAATATGACTCATTGTGCAACATCAATATAAAAACAGTCAGATCAACAGTAGGCACTTTTTATCTCCAAGCAAACAACTCTCAAGACCTCATCTTCAACCAAAATTTCCTTATACCATCTTTGATTTATGGTAATGTAGCGTTTCATTTGAAATGCGGGGGAGGAGGGGAAAGATGTTCCACAGTTTCATAGTTTCATTTCTTCATGTTCACTCTCAACACAAGTGGGTAGAAAGCAGACAACAATATTTTAGCTGCCAACATTTAGCATTAAAGTTAATTTTGTCCTTCTACAATTATAACAATTATAGAAACATATCCCTGAACTTTTTATTTTTTTCCGCAAATATGCTTCCTACATTTGACACAACCCTTACAATGCTGCCATGAATCTGAAAAAAAAATCATACTTTTAAAGAAAAAATAAAAAAGCTGATTCATAGAATAGCTTCCAAATCTAACTATATACTTGGCAATCCACTGAAATTCTTCTTCTCTGCAGAAACGATGGTGGCAGGGCTAGTTGTCACAGATTCTCATTTTACAATATCTCTCCTTTTTATGATTCTTTTCTCCTTGAAAAGTTTTATCTAGCCTTTTTTTTCTTTACATACATTTCTGGGTTTTCCATATTTATTTGTTTTAGATGGCACTCCTATTTCATCACTCCTTTCTGCAGATTCAATGTCTGTAAAGCAACTTTTGGTTTAGAATGATGAATTAAGAATATAATTTATTAAGAAGAGTTATTTCTTTATAATTTCTTCAGCAACATCTTAATTAGCAAGAAAGACAAAGAATGGGTAAGTCAAGATTTCTGTGCTGCAGGGCATCTGAAAACAGTTGCCCAATCACCTGATATTTTTGTTCATATCAGACCCCAGTGCACAAAAGTATTCTGCACTACTCTGATTCAATGCAGATATGCAGAAAAATGTGTCTCATCCTTCAAAAAAAATTCTTCTGCATAGAAACAAAAATCCTTCTGTATTGAACATCCTTGATAAGAAACATTCCTAAGCAAGAAGCCTTTAGACTATTTTTCAAGTGTTTCTTAGATGCATCTCACTGGCTTTTCTACAAAACAAGAAAGCTCTGAATCAAAATTAAGAAGTGGCACTCTCAGTCGCTTCTGGCATCTAAGAGTCAGTCCTGAAGCTGAGTGTGCAGTGAAAGAAACTACAAAGCTACAGCAGCAATCTCCTGCACAGTTTTGTTCACATGCAGCCAAGCCAAACTCATACACCAGCTCTACCTAACTGCAGTTTAGCTGTGTGTGTGGCTGTGCCCAAGCACTGGCAAGCTGCAGTCACAACAGACTCAGAGGAGTGGGAGAAACAGTTTGAATGGACACTACATCTCAACACCACATCTACCAAAGCCGAAACACAATGAGTGTCCCTACAGCGCTGGCAGGCACCTCTTGAAAAAGCAGGGAGGAGGAAGCCATAGCCAAGAGTTGTTTAATAATGGCAATGAAGTATCTGAAGCACCTCTACTTTCCTTTTCTTTGCTAGCAGTCACACACAGGCAGAGGTGAAGTTTTGTGCAGACATTAATAAATGAGTTACAGAGGTGCAAATTGCTAAGGTACTTAGGGAGGGCTCTCAGTTCAGTCTCAGGACAGCCTTGCTGTAGGGGCTACATGTCCCATCCCCTCACACAGGAAATTGTGTGTCCATAGATTGAAGATAGGAAGGTCAGATTTAGTGCAAGAGGTCTTGTTGGATAAACCTTCTGTGCTGAAATCACCTGAATTTGTGTAAAACCAGATTTGCACATTTGGCAGGCAGGAGCCACAGATGAGAATCACTAAGTGCATCCATCAAAATACTGCCAATTAAGTGACAATCTCCAATACTTTAAAATAACTTTTTTCTTTTGCTTCTAGGAACCATCTTTTAAGTTTTTTTAATATGAATTTTAATATGAATTCTTTTAATATGAAGATAACCCACTCATACGATTTTACAGTAAATGTGGAATAAGCTTCTTAGAAAGCAGGTTCGAGAGACTATGTACACATTTGTTAGCTGCTACTCCAATCCCATACAAGATATGCTAAAAAATTTTGTTTCTTATAGAAACTGTACCTTCTCAGCTAAAAGCATATCACTGACCCTGGGCAGACAAGAAAACAATCTTCAGGGCACCATATTTCAGAATTTCAAGTGCAGAAGAAACGGCATAATGTGAAAAACATGTTCCTAAGAGGTAGTGATATCTGAGAACATCTGAATATTTGTGCACACAGAAGTACAAATAGGAAAAAAATAAGAACAGGATAGCCATGAAATAGCCTTTAGTGAAGTAAAAGAAAAAGAAAATTACAGCAAATGACAGCAGCAGCAAAGGAGTGGGATATTCAAGACTAAAGCACCCTTCCCAAATTTATATTAAGACAAAGTATTTAGGATTAGAGAAGATAAAAGATCAAAAAGCTGAAATTATGTTTGTTTAACTGGGTTTATGAAAGGATATATTAGAAGGTGAGCTGCACAAACAAATTAAGTTTATGTAGTTTTGACATATTCAACAAAGGGTAATGAAAACCACAACTACCACCGGGAAACAGCAGTGGGTGACCAGCTCCAGCAAGGGAGTGGTTCAGGAGATGAGAAAGATGACACAAATCCCTTGATAAAAAAATGTTGGGAAGAGCAAAGCCTTGAAGTGTTGTATCTTCTGATACTTCAGATTTCAGCCTTGTCGTGGTTTACTATAATCAAAATGCAGGTAACAACACAACATAGAAATGGAAAGCAAGCCTGAGGTTATTTTCACCCAAGACATAGGAGTTGCCATGTTAATTGCTGAAAATTATTTGGCCTCCAGAACTTACCTGGCCTCCTTTCACTCCAGAAACCAAGAAGACAAACATATTAGCTCAGGCTCCCACCAGGTGTCTGGAAGTTCCTGCTGGAGTCCAGGCTGCAAATACCTGGAAATTTCTTGTTTTCACACCACTGTAACAACTTAAATTCCTCTTCCACCCCATCCTGGCATCCCACACATACGGTCTCTCCATGTGATGCTCATCTTGTCTGAAAAAATGTGTTTTTTTCTGCAGATAAAGCCCCTTCAGCCTATCTCCCCAGTTCTAGTCAAGAGTGTGTGCTAAATTCTGCGCTTAATCCCATCATTTCATTCACTATGAGTTTAAGAATACCACTGCCTTGCCCAGGAATAGTACAAAACATTACAGATAAAAGTTTACAGATATTTCCAATTGCAGATTGATTCAGCTGTCAATTCCTAGCATTTTTTGTAATCTCAGACTAAATCATTCTACTTGTTAAGTGATCTTGTAGCATGGCTTTACAGCAAGCTCTTCCAATTTATTGTTACACACATATTTAGGCACATATAATCACATGTTTATTAGCTGCTCTGAAATCCAAAATGCTGATTTTAATTTTTATTCTTTAATTCTGTCACTTAAAACTCATAAATCCTTAGCTTACAGACAAAACCGTATTCAAATTTATTTTAGTGTTACCTGTGTTATTACATATATCAATCACTTCAAATATTACAATTCATGAACAGAAGAAGGACTAAATTTATTGAAAAATATGTAACAAATAATGCTGCCATTCATACAGCTGATTTAATACAAAACATTTTAAAATAATTTCATAGCTTTAAGTGCATGCACTGCAATTTTCTTCAATTTTGAATAATCTGTAGCTATAATCAAGGCTTAAGAAAGTTAGCACAGAACAAAAAATAAGTCTGTCCTTAAAGCATTTTTATAGACTGATAGTAAATTAAGGACCAGTAATTAGCTAAGTTTTTTGTCTTGCTCTAATTTATGCTTTCAAATGCAATCAGCATAATCTCAGTCTAAAGTGTAAGACTTAAACTAAAAGTGTAAGACAAGTGTAAGAAAAGCTGCAGATGGTAACCTCAGAAATGAAGAGGATAAACCCAAAGATTTTCATTGCTCTTTTCACCAAAATCTAATTTTGGAAATGGTTTTGGATTTTATCTGATCCATAACCCTTCTACAGGTGTGAATTCTTCTATTCAAAAGATACTTTTTCCATTTGTGTTGTAGCAAAACAAAAGCAGATGCATTCTGTCCTTTCTGGTGTTTTTGGCATTTTCCCTTCAAGAAATGCTGCAAGTGGTCTCATTTTTCACCTCTGCCTAAATCAAGGTTCTCCATCCCAAAAAACCCAATATAGTCTGAATTTTGCTAATAGGATATGCAAAAAGCCCAGCTTGATCTGACAAATTTGTGCACAAAGCAAAATTTAAAACAAACAAGCAAACCAAAGTATGGCTACAAAGCTATCCTGTAATATGCATGAGGGATAGCACTTGTAACCTAGTAATATTTATGATATCTTGAGTATTTTAGCAGTTTACAAACCCTTTTGCTTTTTTGCTGTTGAACATAACAACATTTGGCCAATCTTATGCTGCCTTTAAACTTTTCATTCATCTTTCTTTTTCTACATTTGGCTTGTAACAAAAATTTCTACAATCATTCCAGCAGTTCAACATAACAATGCTTCAGGATTGCTACAGAAAATACTTTTATAAGCAGAGATCATGAGGATGTCTGCAACACTATTGTCTGTGTTGTCACACAGTCATTAATTATAAAAAATCTCCTGAACACTGTAACCCTACTTGGATCTTCTATTTCATTAATATTTTCAGTGCAAATTACACAATTATCTTCATTACTTTAATATCAGCACTGGAATCTGATTTTTTTTAAATAAAAATGTATCCTTTAGGTTTGGAGAAAGGAGGTTAGAGGCGGGGGGGAAGGGAGGTATAATGCTATGTGTTTACTTCATACATTCCATAAGACAAGGCAGCAAATTTCTGATAGAAAAAGCAACCCTTGATATGAAAATAATAAAAATAAATAAATAAATAAAAGAAACAAAGAAGTAAAAACTGATAATTGGGAAAAGTGTTTCTTTCTGCTTCAAATATGATATAGGAGTTAGCTAGCAGCAGTATGAAATATCTGGTGTTTTAAGATCTGTTTTATATTGCATGGTATTATGAGATTTCAGCTTTCCCCTTGGAAATTACTTACAGTTTTTACAATGAAATACAACCGAAAATCAGGAGGTATATAAACCTGCTAATTTTAAAAAATTCTCCCCTTGTTCATGGGCGTCATTACAAACTAGAGGATTAACAGTTTTTAGGCTGCTCATGCTTGCTCTTATTGATTCTGGGCTAGACTGAAAATGTGAAGTCAAATATAAGAAATAAAGTTTTGCTCTACTAGGGTCAATACAAAAGTAGGTTTTGGTTTATACAAAGTAGTTAATAAATGCACAAAAACATGTCTCTGAAAAACAACAAACAAAAAGAAACAAACAAAATCCATTAATAAAAAAATAAAAATAATAAAAAAAATTAAAAATCTGTTAATATGCCCCAATTTCTCCATTTTATTTCACCAAAAATTTGAAACAAACAAAAAAAGAGTACACATTTCACAGTGTCAAATTACCAATAAATATTTTTGAAAAAAAACCACTTTATCTTTTTAGTTAGCTGTCATGGTTTAAGACATCAGCCAAACCCCATGCAGCCATTCTCTCAATTCCCCAGAAGTAGGACTGGGGAGAAAATCAGAAGTGTAAAAGCTGAAAAACTCATGGGTTGAGATAAAGACAGTTTAACAGCAGAAGCAAAAGCCACGCAAGCAAACCTAAACAAAGAATTAATTCACTGTTTCCCATGGGCAGGGAGGTGGTCAGCGCTCTCCAGGAAAGCAGGACCTCATCACACATAATGGCTACTTGGGAAGACAAACACTATTGCTCCAAATGCCTCCCCTTTTCCCCCTTCCCCCCCACTTTATATACTGAGCATGATGTCACATGGTCTGGAATACCAAGGGAAGCCAGCTGATGCAATCTTTTTGGATTTCAGTAAAGCTTTTGATACTGTCTCTCACAGGATCCTTCCAGACAAAATGTCCAGCACACAGCTGGATAAACACATCATATGGTGGGTGAGCAGTTGGTTCACAGGTCGAGCACAGAGGTAACAGTGCATGGGGTGACATCAGACTGGTGACCTGTCACTAGTGGGGTTCCACAGGGCTCATCTTAGGCCCTAGGCTCTTCAACATCTTCATAAATGACTTGAACACAGGACTGAAAGGAATACTAAGCAAATTTGCACACAAATCTCAGAGGAGCTGTTGACTCCTCAAAGGCAGGAAGGCCCTGCACAGAGACCTCAAGTAATTAGAGGACTGGACAATCAGCAGCCACATGAATTTCAACCAGAGAAAGTGCCAGATTCTGACTGGGATGGGGCAACCGTGGATGTCTATACAAACTGGAGAATGAGATGCTGGAAAGAAGCACCAGTGAAAGGGACCTGGGTGTCCTGGTCGATGGCAAGTTGAATATGAGTCAGCAGTGCCCTGGCCAGGAGGGCCAACCCTGTCCTGGGGGGCATCAAGCAAAGCATTGCCAGCCCAAGGGAGGGGATTGTCACGCTCTGCTCTGCAGTGGTGCAGCCTCACCTTGAACATTGTGTGCAGTTTTTGGCACTTCAATATAAGAAAGATATTAAGCTATTAGAGATCATCCAAAAGAGGACAACGAAGATAGTGAAGGGCCTTGAGGGAAAGTCATATGAGGAGCAGCTGAGGTCACTTGGTCTCTTCAGCCTGGAGAAGAGGAGACTGAGGGGAATCTTATCACAATCTACTACTTCTTTTTGAGAGAAAGAGGAGGGGTAGGCACTGATCTCTTCTCTGTGGTGACCAGACATAGGTTATCAACTGAGAGAATGGCCTCAAGTTGTATCAGGGGAGGTTTAGGTTGGATAGTAGAAAAAGGTTCTTCACTTCGAGCATGGTCAGGCACTGGAATAGAGTGCCCAAAGAACTGGTCACAGCACTAAGCCTGACAGAGTTCAAGAATCATTTGAACAATACTCTGAGGAGAATTGTGTGACCACAGGATGGTCTTGTGCAGGACCAGGAGCTGGACTCAATAATTCTCATGGGTCCCTTCCAACTCTGCATATTCTGTGATCCCTTAGGTCAGTTTGAGTAAGCTGTCCCAGCTGTGTCTCCTCACAACTTCCGAAGCACCTTTGCCAGCTTGGCAGTACAAAGAGCAGAAAAGGCCTTGGCTCCATGTAAGAACTGTTCAGCAATAACAAAAACATCTCTATGTTATCAACCCTGTGTTCAGCACAAATTGAAAACATAACCCTATACTAGCCACTATGAAGACAAATAATTCTATCCCAGCTGATACCAGCACAGAAGCATTTTTAAGTTTAAATGAAAGACCCATTACACTCATTGAATAACATAACACAATGAAATGTATCAGGCAAGATACTAAGAGCAAGATAAAAAGCGACTGTAATTTACAATTGTACATTTCAGAGCACTGAATGTGAGAAAGAGACCTTTTCTAAAATTTGTGTATATGCTCTCACATTTCATGGAAAATTTATCAAGCAGGTGACCAAATTTGGGGAGTAGAGTCACTATATTCATGTCACTAGTATAGTCACCAGTAGTATAGCAATAAGAATAGTATAGTCATTACTAGTAGCACAGAGTTACTAGTATTCATGCGCTACAGAACAGGCTTGAATGATTCCCACTTCCCTGCAGAACACACCTTGGTTGAAAGAAATTGCTACCCTTCCAAAACCAACTGGGTTGATGTGATATAAATTAGTACAAAAAGTAGCAATATCATAGCACAAATTCAGTGAAAACTGCCTGTGTACAAAGTCAAATGATTTTTTTCTCTCCCCTTACAAAAAGATATTAAGGTGTAAAGGAAATAAAAAGAAGTGTCATGCTGTCTTTTCAATCCTAAAGGATGAATTGCAAGCCATGGTCCTAGCTGAAGCAAAGGGTGCAGTTCTCTAGGTCAAGCCCTTTTCTCTACTTTCCTTTGAAGACTTAAACAGCAACAGAGCACGATTAGAATCACCACTGTCCCTAAAGCACCATTGCTGTATGTGTCTTGCAAAAGGTTTAAGAGTGGGCATTCGCAGTGCATATGTTTGTATACAACAATTTTCTACTACTCTATGACCATATGCAAATGGAAAATATACTGCAGTGCTATACTCACAAAAGAGAACTTCTGAGAGTTCCTACACAGAGTATGCATTTAAAGTTTATTTCAGTAGGATTATCACATCACCTGCAAAGTGAAGCTGTAAGGTTTTCAGTTTTAGATGTGGCTGACCACAGATTGACTTTTACATGATATTCTTGTCACCACATATCACACACTTAAGAAAAAAAAAGAAATGAAATCAGAAGTAAGTTTCTATCTCCTTTTCAAATTTTTAAAAACAAGTATATATTCATACTATGTACATGCTGACAGCTGAAACATCAGCAGTCAAGAAACAGTAAACAAAGGAAAAGCAGAATATCTGCAAGTAAGTTTGGATCCCTTCTAGAACTGCCATAAATTAAATGTACTGTCAACATTGTTAGCGAGACCCTGCTTCAAAAAGCAAACAAACAAACAAAAAGAACTCCCAAAATGACAAGGTCATAGGTGAAACTCAAGGTCCTTTTTACGTGAAAGTTCAGAAATGTTCCACTGAAGTGGCCTGATCTGGGAGCTGACTTTATTACTCATGTATATGAACCATTGTCCTGGTGAAAGCCTCTTATAGTTGCTTTTGCTGATTCATCTACTTAAGCATAGTGTTTCAAGTAAAACAATGTTAAGCCATGTGTCAAGTTGGGAAGAGCAGCCTGCAAAACTTTTCCTATTCATGAAGGAAGGGGCATACCCAAAAAGGGTAAAGTCCTTTGTTTCCATGAACTTTGGGAGTTACAATAAAGACATCATCCGATTTTCTGACATTATAACAACCCTAGAAGATATGTTTTAACAATGCAACTTACAACAGTCTGTTGCTTGCCCTTTCCTGACCATTTTCTGATTGTATGTCCCATGCCCCTTATGTAGGTTTCAAGACCAAGCCACACAAGCCCAACAAATTATTGTGATTCCATGATCGCAAACTCCTCTCACATAATCTGCTCAGGACTTTCTTATTGCATCAGAGTACCATCTGTGTATGCTGAAAATAAATATTTGCTAAAGAACTTGCACGACTTAACATCCATCTGACTCTTTGCATCTCGTCTGAGACAGTGTTCTGCATTTCCTTAAAAGACAGTTGTAGATTTATCTCAGGTATCTTTGATCCTTTCCTGAAACAAATCAAACATATCTCCTGATTACAGAAGGAGCTTAATGAAATTAAAGTTGACATAGGAATTTAAAATGTGTTGGATAAGTCCCACCTATGCATAGTACAATCTTCTGCTTCAAATTCTGGATCTTGTTCAGTTTCCCAAAGCTTTTGCACAGTAGATTTTGTATCCTGAGCGTGATGCTCCAGGGCTTCTATGTCAAACACTTTGAGAGGAGAAGAAAGAGGAACAGAAGTACTTCCTTCATTCACACCATATATACAAATAAAGAAAAGGACAGATGATCTTATCATTTTAACAAGTGAAAACAAACCTCAACTATGCTAGAGCAACTAAAAAACCCCCAATATTTCCTTTTGAATGCTTTAGGGCATTTTTTGAGGGCAAGTTGAGACTTTTGAGATTGTTCTCACTGATGAAAGCTTTTCAAGACCTTGGGCTCCAGTGAGCTAGGTGCTGGGCAGACTCTGCCTATTCCAGATCTCTGAAAAGGGAACATAGAGTCTAACCTCAAACAAGATGCAACTGTGTTACACTTGTGTTTTACCAGCTCTCACCAAACAGAATAAAAACAAAATCTTTCTTTTTATTCTTTTTAGATGTTGTGGTTGTTGCCTCTCTTGTTTTAGCTCTCTTTCATGTTGAAGAATCTGTGCACTGTAAATTTATTTAGTATGTAAGTATACACTGTAAATTTCCTATTTATTTTAATTTTAATTTACTATTCAATTACAATTAAAAAGAAATCAAAAATATTCTTACTGTCAAACTTAGGGCAAAAGATATTTTAATGAGCTTCTAGCAATCAATCATTAATTGGTAAGCATACTTGAATTGAAAGGAGGAAGACAGGTAGATGGAACTATGACAACCATGGATCCAGTAGCAATTGTCATACTATTTTCCTTTCCTCTTTATTTAGCCAGAAAGGTTACACTAGAAAGGAAAAAAAAATATTTGTAGTAAGCATACTATAAAATTTACCCTCTTTTAATGAGCATCAAAACTGCAACAATGAAAAGCAATCACATACAAATATATTCAGGAGCAATGATGTGCTACTTATTACAAGAAATTACAAGTTTGGAAATTATATGTGAAGGCAGATCTGCAACCAGTGATCACTCAAGTAAGGGTTGGATAGCTGAGTGGTGGGCCTGCATTCTTATTTATTCACAGAAATCAAGGAAGAAATATAATTTCATAAACAAATAAGCTGGTCATCAAACCATGTTGGAAGGGATTTCTGGAAAAGCAATTCCTCTCTTCTTTGGGACTTCACTTAGGCTCTGACTTTTCATTATGAATTCTTACAAATACAGGTGTGAATTTCTAATGGGAAAGCAGAGTAGCCATCCAGAGCACTCCAGGATGTATGCCAAATCAAATGCGTAAGGAAACACAACTGACAGAGCAAGGGCTCTTGCACATCCAAATCAATTTTGTTTCATCACTAATGCTTCACCTAGTTCACCTTTGCCTGGGTTACTACAGGATGGGAGGGGCAAGGGGACTAAAATAAACTATCTTCCATGGTTACAGGGCTAGCTGCATCCTTCTTCCCTTCCTTATTTCTCTGAATTCACCTTGCCCTGTCCAAAGATACAATTCTCTAATCTGTCCACTTTGAATGGACCACTTGGTAAGTCCCACTGAGAGACTAACGACTGCTGGTATTTATCCACTCAGGCAGATACTTCAGCTCTACCTCAATCTACAATATCCTGTGCATCAGCTGCTCTTGCACAGCCTTTTAAGATGATACCGGCACCTACGAAATGTCTCTTCAGAAATCCATGATCAGTAGTAAATACATCAGATTATTGTTTAACAATGTCCTGACACATGAAGAATAAAATTTATGTGAAAGATTTGAAAGGGAGAGCTTTCATTCAACTCTAATATAATTCAAGTCTTTCTATTCTTATAGTGATCAGTAGAACAAGCTACTTTGGGTGATTTGGACCTCGTTCCACCGCAAAACTTACCCCATCATTAACTGCTGCAGCCTCACTGGTCATCTGACCTTAAAGTCTAAGATCTAACCTCAGGAATAAGTGTCTGCCTAGACTAGAGCAGCGCTGGCAGTTCAGTCAACTCATTAATTGAAGCGTACTCATCATTGAAGAGCAGCCCAGCTTGAACAACTGTTTCCCTTGAAGCAAAACAGTTGTTGCCTCGGTCAACGTCTTTGCTAATGCCAGGGGACAGAGGTAAAGACTAGAGGCAAAGACTAAAGGTAAAGACTAAAATGCCTTCCTGAGACGTCAGCAGACAATCTGACTGACAGGAAATATGGCCAACATATCTTCCCTTCCATTTCGGTCTTCCTGACAGACTTTCCTGTTGAAAGGAAACCAGAGATTGCACACACCAGCTGGACCACACAAAGAAGCTGCTCTGTGCAGCTCTGCCCCAGCACCACTTGGAGCTATATGCTGAGACTGCCTCATCTCTCAGATGCAGTTCCTTCCTTTCTCAACTAGGGTTTAGGCAAGCTGATACCAAAATCTTGGTTCTGAGTCCACCTGTCAACAGCATGATTCATGCTAGTAGAAGAAATAGATTTTGGTATGAGAATTGCCCTGCTGCATGTTTAACTAACTTCATATGAAAATTGAAGGTACGAGTTTGAGCTCTTAACTGATCAATTATGTTCAAGTATTTCAATGCTTGTGAGGAGCATGATCTGGTCTGCTGCCTTCAGCTACCATTCAAACTGACAGTAAGTTGTTGTGGAACAGTAGGAAAGCCAGAGCAAACTCACCAAGGTAATTCTGTAAGCGTTTCAGCTATACAGCAAAGAGACCATATTATATCTTAAATTAACACTGAAGTTCCATATCCATCAAATTTCACCAGGTGCTGTTTCATGAAAGAGATTTTAGTCAGGGGGGAGGGGGTAGAATTGTGGAAATGCCTACAACTTGCCAAGCCTCCTAATGGTCTAAAAAAAAAAAAACTTAAAGAAAAAGGTGAGCTGTATCTAAAAACAACAGAAAAGACAGGCTAGTCCAATATCACCTGTGATCAGCCCACTGTGCATTGCTGATCCAGCTTGGTGTTTGAAGCTAACAGCGATGTGCTCTGGCCATTACCAGGCCCGGACAGGATGACTCGTTAGGGGTGGGGTTACTACAGAATAATCACACCCTCGGGTATTGGGTACACAACCACATCTCAAATCTTGTAACACCCCAGAGGTGTGATTATCTGCTGTCATGCTTTAATTCTTAATTAAAACAAGAGCTGCAGCTCAGATAAGATCTGTGAGAGGATTATGGTCATTCTTGGTTAGACAAGGAGGAACGTGTATCTTTGGAATTAAAATTCAGGTGCTTGGGTGAACTCTGCAATGCTGATCTGTGCTTGAATCTGGCTCATCTTAGCTTTCCCTTTGATGTGATTTAACCAGGAGGTAGCACATGTACAAAAAGCTGCAATCCCCAGGAATGAAACACTGAATAACCCAATAAAGCGCACAGAGCTGCTATCATTCAAATATTTTTGCACTTTAATCACTTATTAACATTTTGACTTGAATAAAACTGTAAACTCTAAGTGTACTTCTAATGATGCTAAAAGACTGATTCTTGTTACTTAACATTAGTACAAATCACAGCAGTCATAAACACCTGGAGGAATGTCTTGATGAAATGTGTACTAAACTACTCAACTTGCACATATAAAGATGGATATACAGCCTGAGGAAAAATGAACATAAAGCACTTATGTGATTTTTTAAAAAACCCTATTTTTAACAAATATTAACCCAACTTAAGTCTCTGTTAAAGGTTACATTTGCATTTACAAAGAACTTTCAAGCAATTTAACTACAATGAATTTTAACAAGGTGCTTCCTGTTCTCACTGCTTACGTGTTTTTAAATTTTATGAGACTCTTCTGGCAGAGTTTTGTAGCCGTTAAGATGAAAGCCTGGATGCATGCATACTTGAAAAGTGGAGGAGGAGGAAAAAGAAGAATAAAAAGAAGAAAGGAAAATAATCAATTTGGTATCAAATTTATTCCAAAGCCGAAAAGTGCATTTTTTCCTGATTGTGAAAGAAGACATGCAGGGAGGTCAAAGGTCAAGCAAAGAGGAGACAGTATTGTGTAGGAACTGTCACGCATCACCACCTATTTTGACATGCACAGGGCCGTTTGTTGTCTGTCGAACATGCAAATTAAGTGCCTGCTGTCATAGCTAGCCGATATCTGAAAGTGGAAAATGAGACCACCTGTAACCAGTGAATGGAGTGATGGACAAGCATTCAGAGCTCGTCATTTCCAACGCCATTCACACCACCTCCGAATTGCATATGACATGTAAAAATCTTTTCTTAATATTCACAACCGGGAAGTTTGGGGAATTATGGAGGCTTCAACTGCTGCATCTAATGGGTTCTCCAAGCAGACAGCTGTGACTGTGAGCTGGCTTGATAATTAGGTGTCCAGGAAGATTTTATGCTATGAATCAGTTAAAAGGGAGAAAAGAAAAAGAAAATAATGGCAAGCAAAACTCACTGGAATGGAAATTATATTAACCCTTGCATGTCTTCCTCAGCACTTGGCTTTTACAATTCCTGTGAAGCAAGATTTGCAGAAATCAGACACATAATAATTTGTCTTCTGTCCCTGAGCAGCAGTCTTCATGCTCAGAAAAACTGCACTCCAACTCTGTTTGATGCTTTGTTTTCCTGAAGAGAACTTAGAAGCATTAAGTCTAAATATGCCAATCCCTCTTCTATTAAAAGCAAAGGCAAGGCTTTATTTGAATTTCTAGTTAATATGGTGCACAGGGTTTTAAGGAAAAGATTCATTGTGCTAAAGTCATGTCCTGTCATGTGCCTGTACATATGAAAATCAAATAGTTTAGCTAGCTCTTCTGTAATCCTTTGCATGTTATCCCTACTTTTGTATGCATATCTGTCTTTGTGCATGGGATGCCATAAACACTGCAGGCAGTGTAATGCCAAGAAAAAAAGTGATCTTCCTGATTTTTACTTCTGCCTGATAAATAAATAAAGCTGCTCCAAAACACTTAGAACAGAAAAGTTTAGATGTGCCCAGCTGCACAATCAGCTCATGAAAGCTCTTATTTTATTCAGGGCCTAACTAATTAATGCCAGTGTTCATTCCTAAATAAAAAATTAAGCTCTTCAGTTTGCAACTTCTGTGCCATGTTCTGAAAGTTATTCTGGCTGGGTTTCCTTTCAAACATAAAGAACAAATACGTATGTAAGGTAGACAGTGTCAGCATTTAAGAAGGTTATTCAACTCAAAAATCATCACCCACCAACACTTCCAAACATAACTAGAGGATTGGGTGAGTCTGTCTGAAGTCCTGTGATGCAAAGATTTCATCTGCTTCATACTCCCAATGAGTGAAGTCAGGCACTCAGAACAGAAGCAGGCAACTTACTAGTATATTAAGCAAGATTTTATGAGCCAGTCCATAGAAAACCTGTATTTAAATAGGTTTCATTTTTTTAAAAGCATTACGCTGCCTTATTTTCATTGTGCCAAGCTGTAAAACATTGGAGCTGTTCCACCATTACCCACAACCTGCATTCACTGCTGCTCCTGGTTTTGGTCTCCAGTGATTCTCTTTTCCCTCTGGTCTCAGGGAGAGTTTAAAAAAGCTGAAAACAGACTCACTGACCTCTCTGACTGAAGCATAGAGGGCATATTAGAAAAGCAAGGAATGAAAAGAACTAGTGAATATATACCCAGGGGAAAAGGAGCAGAAGGGATACTGGAGAAAGAAAGATCCTGCCTGCACACAGTCAAAAGCCATCCCTATCCCGTCTTCTCTTGAATAGCACGGCTATCCTGTCGCTTCCTTTGGGTTTTTTTCCACTTAATGTAGACTTGCAAATTTTCTTGGAAGCATTACTTCCCTTAGGTTTCCATATCCTCTATGAAGAGAAAAAAAAAAGACATAAGCATCTCAAGGAGTCCCATTTTTCAGGCACATGCCAGCAAACCCCATTTGATGCTTTACATCTCTAAGACTGCTGGGAAAGTAGGAGACCCTGAATCAGACACCATTCAGCCAGTACTACACTGATGGGCACAACTGAGAAGTGTGCAATGGCATATCTAAACTCAACACTAAAATACTATCACTCTGTTTCTTTGTTTCTCACACATGTTAGCTCTCTGCTGGGCAGACAGAAGGGGGAAAGGCAAAAAAGCTGGCAAGTTCTCTGTTTCATCCCTTCACACTCCCTCCAGAGAATCAGCTTGTTTCTCTGTGCTTGAAATCAAGATCCAGGACTTGAAGACAGGCAGCACAAGGATGACATCTTACTAATCATATTCTAATCTACACACAATAGAAAATCTAAATCGCTGACAGTTCAAACCATCCAGCCTGTGCATTGCCACAGAACAAAGGGCTTGGCCACAAAGTCAGATTAAAGATTTCTTCTTTAAAACACCTTCCAATTCCTACCCACGTGCAAAACACCCACATGCCCCAGCAGTGCCTTTGCCACTTGTATCAGTGTGAACAAGGTTGAAAATATCCCTCATCTTTCAACATATTCCAGCTTTTTATCTTTCTTAACTCTCTATAAACTGGGAGAATAACTCACTGAAGAGTTTCTGATATGTCCCTGAGCCAGCTCACTGCCTGCAACATCTGTACTGACACAAGCAGGAAGGCAGTGAACTGCCATGCAAAACAAAAACTCTGCCAGCTTAAACTGGCATTGCTGCTGCAGGACTATGTAGCATGTACCTACAGCCAGGGCCACACTGTTTATCTACCTCCTAGGCACCTAGGTGGGAGTCTGAGAACTTGGGCTCTCCACCTCAGAGTGGCCCTCTGTGGTCAGTTCACCTCCAGCAGCATGGGTACACAGCCCTGATGAGTGACGGCTCTGGAGGTATAGCACAGATTGTCATCAATGACAAAGGTTTTATTTATATTTATTTTATTTTGTTTCTATTATAGGAACTAAAACAAGCTTTGTTTTCTTAATATGAACTATTAAAATATGACTTTACCACCTTCAAAATCTATCAATGTACTTCTCCAAATTTCAAATAATAGCTAATAATTTTCAGATGTCAAAAGTATGCTGTCAGGTAATGTGAGGTTGTTACATCCATTACACAGAAAATTAGAGAGAGGTCAAGGTCCATCAGAAAGCACTTTTATAAAGGGTGAGAGGAGACAAATGGCCATCATATCTTCTTATCAAACCAAGGAGGAACTTGCTCATCACAGCTGAACATTGCTGCAAGACTATCAAGTCTCATTCAGGTTGAACTGTTTCATCAACCAGCACATTTCCTAAATTTTATTTTCACTGGAAACATTTCAAACAAGTCACAACATGGTACTAAATGCTTTCCCAGTACAGTTCTGAGTAGCAGGGAAGTGGGTAGTTTTTAAAAGAGAATCCTGTTTGCTAGCATATTGCAATACCAGGAATTTAAACAATCATATTCAAAATGTCTGCCTGTAGTACTTCAGGCCACAGTAAGCAATAATTGCAGTAAGCAATAGGGCAAGCAGAACAATTGATTTACCTGTCATCACAGGTAACAATGGCAGAGTTTTTGTGGAAGAAAGATCTCATGAACAAAATTTTGTCAGTCCTTCCATTCACTGTGGAAAATCACACTCCTTGCAGCAGATCCAGGAAAACAGTCCATGAGGTAAAGAATTATACTGCCAGCCTTGTCTGACTTAGACATGCTGAGATCAATGTAAGCCACCAAATATTCATCAATTCTGAAAAATCGTCTACTACTTGCATTCCTCCTATAAGTATTTTCCCACCTAATCTGAAAATTGTGTTTCTGCAGATACTTCTTCTGGAAGTTTTATTTCATTTTCTTAATTTATTTCATATGTCTAACTTGAGCAGTCATCCTGTTGACAGGAACACAATCCAAGGATCCAGAAGTTACCTTTATTCTGGAGAGACTTATATGTTGGGCAGACAAATTAGACCTCTCACTTTTGTACTTTTTTTTTAATAAAAATATGCCTATTCTATAAAAAGAATCTGTCACTGAGAAACTGTTACTAAAAAAGGCACAGTAGCTGACAAACTAATTTTATTGAATTAGGTTCAACTTTAAATAAAGTAAGCCCATAGTTCTTTCTGTATGAATGGAATTTGTTCAAATGCAAGACCTATTTATCATTCAAACACAAGTCCATTTACCTCTAACACTAAAAGCTGTGTGACTTAAAAATGGTCTAGACACACTGAATTTTCCCTCTTCATGAGGCAAATTTTCACCCTAATTAAACAAATGAAATAATAAATTTTTTCAACAGATTTATAGTACAATTTCCAAGTTACATTAACTGTATATTATATTGCCATTAATATATATTTAACCACTTTATGTATCATGGAAAATTACCTATGCAGAAAAAACACTTTGCTTACTTTGGTACTCACAGTAATCATAATATTCCATTAGGCTTAATATTTAAAAGCAGCACCAGAAAATTTTATACCTCTATTAATATGCACATGGTACTTCTTTTTCTGATTATATCCTTCGGTTTGCAAGTTAATATACTGACGTTTTCTACCAAAAGAATTTAGAATATATTTTGACAGTAATAAGAAAAGTACCAATATGTCTTTCCACTCACTTTCTGGATAAGTTTCATTTCCCATACTGTTTTTTTAATTGATAGCTTTGTAAGCATTTTTCCGTGTGACTTTATCTATCTATTTTAGTAATGCCCTCTTACCACTCTCTATAGCTTTCTGATATATATACAGAAACAAGTGAGAAGAAAACACATCATGACTATAAAACACACTATCAGAGGAAGCAAACAGCAACAAACTAAACAGCACTCAACAAAAAAGTGAGCACCACACATTGTGATGAAGTCCTCAAACTGGAGTTTTATGACGGCAGCTTAAAGTTTCTTACATGCCCTTGTGTTGCAGTGCAGAATAAGCCAGGGACAGCTGCACCAATTCTACACAATTAGTCAAGGTCAGACAGTGGAAAGGGAGGACACTCACTATTTGTCATGAGAACAATAGCAGGAGGCTCAGGCTTTCTCTGCCAGGAATGACTGTTCGCTACATGCATTCAATCCATGGCGAAATTATGCCTGGTCCTTTTTCTGTATAGTAGAGAGGGGCAACCTTTTGAGACAATCGAAGTGTAAGAGCTAACAAGGCAGAGCAACAGCACAAAAACAAGCTTGTTTTAAGTACTGAAAGCATATGTTCTTGACACAAATTAATGTTTTGACACTTGCAGAGATGAAGGTATTAATTTCTACAAGCTTCAAGTAAAAAACGTTAAACCCACTAAAAACTGTTCCTTCATACTGATTATTGGGGTTAGTTTAAAAAAAAAAAAAAAAAGCCTAACAAGTTACTGGCAATTACTTTGCTTGGTCTGAGGGGGTTTGTGTGTTTGGGGTTTTTTTAAACATGTATTTTTCATAAACCTAGAAACATACTCAGAAAAACAGTTAAATATGGGGCAAAGGCACTTCCCTCAACATTGGTAGGCAACCAGAGAAAATAAGAAAAAAAATCATAAGTATCCACCATTAGCAGAAGGGAAAAAAAAAAAGAAAAACAAAACGATTGTAATAATAAGATTTTATTTCTGTGTTTAATTAGGTACACTCGGAGGTGTATTTTGAGTTTCTTTATGACACAGCACAAATACAGAAAAGGCAAGAGTAGTTAAAAATAATGGATATGAAGGAGTAGTTTTGATACAGAATTCTCATGGTACTGCACTGGAACAAATGGACTTCATTGTGTAAATTCTGTATGAATAAGTGTGGGAACGCTTAAATTAATATGTGGAACATATTAATTATTTTAAACAGCATGCTATGTATTTAGATATATTAAAAATTATTCATATCCACTGCAAACAGTATTTAAGCAAGGATATGACAGTTCTGAATGTTAACATACTTTTCAGGTTTTTATCATATTTGCATTCATCAAAGGCAAACAATTTTCAGATACTTAAGGCAAGAATTCTTACAATTAAGGAGTCTGAAATCATTACTATAAGTACATGCAATTAAAAACATCAAAGGGCAAATATTCTTTTTCTGGACACCACCCGAAAACTAGATCATGTTAGCTTTGGAAGAAAGGAATTTCTCCTTCAGGTAGTTTTTGCAGCTCCTAGGGCTGCACAGGCCACACCTGTAGTTGCACGCTACCATAAAAGAGGAAAGGATGGAAATCCAGGAACCATTGTACCAAGTCCTTCCTCTCCAGTAAGAGGAATAAGGCCAGATCCAAACATATCAACTTCTTCCTCTATTGCTGTCCTACAGACACATCAGGATGTTTGAAAACATCTTTTTTAATGCTCACCATCTGTTTGGTGTTTTTTTACTCCAAAAACCTTTCCCCCAGTGACGTGAAGTAGCATCAGCCCTGCAGTTAAGGAGCCATCTGCCCCAGCAGAAAAACTGATTCTGGAAAGATTCAGTACAGGATTTTACCTTGATCTAATTTCACACCCCAAATATCTTACACTCATGATAAATCTCTGCTGAATTATATCTGAAAAATAGGTTTTTAATATATTCACTTTAGAACATGCCTTTTCACCCAGAGCAATTTAGATAAATTCTTTAAATTAGCACAAATTTAGTTCTTAATCTAATAAAGACTGAGATTTGACTGTATGAGCTGTGCCTGGTAATTGAGACAAGAAACTAGTGCACTACCTTCTAATTCAAAATCCTTAATGGCACTTCACTATTGCATTGTTTACAAAGCATGGCATCCTTGACTGGTTTCTTTATCACATTTCCGATGTAAACTGAATAAATTAGAACAGGAAAACGTCAGAGTACAATGTACCTTTTCAACCCATTTGGCTTAGTGAAGCAGGATAGATCCAGGCAAAATTACTTCTTTTCCAGTCTGGTGGTTTTGCAGGAAGTATTCTTCAGGTTTAGCAGTCCTTTCCCATCCTCTCTTTTTTTAGAAAGAACCCTGCAAGGCAAATGAAATTTGTAAGTGGAAGTAACCATTTAGGTCACTTTCAAGCTTCTTTCCATACACCTTCTATATTGATAGGTTTCCTGCGGTGAGAATTTAAACTTAAAATTTGTTCATTCTAACCTTCTTCCCCCCTGACCCAAGGCAGAGGCTTTGTACCATCCTCCCCTAACTGGCTCTCATCTATTCTCTAGAAGGTGAGGACAGACCCTGTGTTTGAAAATGGTGCTGATCAATGGAAAATAGACAATCTCATCTAATACTGAACAAGGAAATTATTAGGAAAAGAAAGGCAGAATTTCTTAAGTTATTTCAGTCTTTTCACTAAATCTGTCATAAATCAAACAAACCAAAAACCCAGCTTGGGAATTACTGGATCTGAGAAAGAACTTATTCAAATGAATTCATCTAGCTAAAGGCAACTGTTATTTAACTGCATATTTTGAATTTTTCAGTACGAAAAACTAGATATTTCTATCCCATACTGACTTTTTACATATTTGGATGGCTGAATTTTGAAACTTCAGAGCACATTAGGAAATAATATTTTGTGGCATTATTGAGAAGGTTTTTTCCCCAAATGTCTCTACTGCCATATCTAGTATCAGCACCTGACTGCTTTGCAAATTTTTGCACATAGTCCAAAAATGAAGAAGTATTGCTTGAAAGTTTTATCAAGTATAAACTAGGAAAGTGATTGCATTTTACATAAAAGTTTTCCCCACAGGGAAAGAAAGAATAATAAAACCTATATTAATGCTGAATATCTAGTAGCTTACAAGATATTTTTACATTATTTTAAACTCACTATGTCACCTTTTCTCCAAACATGATTAAAATTCAACTAGAAATGTTTCAAATTGAACCAAAATCTTTCCATATTCTTCCTGAACAGTGTGAGCTGGAGAAAGCTCCAAATATATCTGCTCAAATATACATGTTCCTCACAAAGAATAGATAAATGTTTTTTACATGATTGCAAACCATGTCTAAAATGCCTTAATTCATGAGCATAGTTTAATGATAGACATATATCCTGCTAGGTCTAAGTTTGATGAATGTGCAGTTTACCCATATAGTAAATAAGAGTTTACAGCAGCTCCAGTTAGTTTATAAAACAGAAGTCACCAGTAATAAACAAAATGCTATAAAGAACATTCAGAACACTATCCAACATGTCATTTTGAGAGTATATTTATGCATTTGACAGGGAGTGTCTTTTCCTAAGGAGGTTAATAAAGTCACAACTTATGTATCACCAAAGTTGAACAGGTCTATACAGATTGTCAAGAGCAGAGCAGATGGATATGTAAATTCAAAAATACTGAAATAACTTTCTCAGTGTTATAGCTAAGAGGGAAAAGAGGAAGAACTGGGACTCTCAGAATCATTAACTCCTTTCTGATATCACTCATAGTGTACTAACTTGGTCCCTATCAATCCAGAGAGCCTGAAATACAGGGAAGGCACCTATAAAGACCTGGGTATAGAGCAAATTATAAACAGATGCACAGTTACACTCCAAACACACTTTCAAATCTTAATGCATATTTCTATGAACCATAAATACCACTGATTGCCAAATTCATTCATTCTAAATCATAGAATTATAGAATCATAGAATCAACTGTGTGGGAAAAGACCTCCAGGATCATCAAGTCCAACCCTTGAACCGATACCACCGTGGTTACTAGACCATGGCACTAAGTGCCACATCCAGTCTCATCTTAAAAACCTCCAGGGATGGTGAATCCACCATCTCCCTGGGCAGCCCATTCCAATGTCTGATTACTCCCTCTGTAAAAAATTTCTTCCTAGTATCCAACTTAAATCTCCCCTGGCAGAGCTTAAGACTATAAATGCTATGCTATACTGAAAACCTCTGACATAAAGTTGATTGAAAAAGGGTAAATTAATCCAATAACAAGGTATTATGGATAATAATAAACCACCTCCATTTAAACCTAATAAATGGTTTAACAATGTTCATTACTAAGAGAAAGCACTTGCACAAGCAAAATGTAGTTCACACAAAATTTGCATCCTAAAACAAATTATCATTGGAAGAACTAGTGGTCTTTAATGATAATGTTCTTTGACCCACAACACAAATGTCTATGTACAGAACCTAGAAATTAAAAACTAGATATTCTCTGAAATTTGATATGAATCAAGATCACGTGAACCACTCCAAGAATAGTCTGTACAGTTACTTACTGTAAAGCTGAAAATAAACTCTTACTTTCCTAATACAATTCCTGAGCATGTATCTCTCGACATGAGCAGGAATTTCTGCTGCTATAAATCCTATGTTTTGCAGAAACGCACTTTGAATAATTTCAGTCTTATCTGTTAGTTGTCTGGAATACTTGCTGGAAAAGAAGACCGTAAAACTAGGTGCATCCATCAAAGTATCTAATTTAAAATTCAATAGTTACAAAAAAAAGTTTTGAATCTGCATTTACTGGTTATTACCTCCAACATCTGCTAAAACCAGTGACTAAGATAAGACCTCAAGTTCGGGTATTTGATAAAGGGCCTTGACTTTCAGAGGACAAGTGCTTGCCACTTTCTGAGTCATTAAGTAGAAAATTAAGGGCTGTGTTCCTCCATCCTGGCAGAAGCATACCATATGATTTAGGTGATGAGTCACTGAGCTGGAATTTCGGTGATCAAATATTCACAATGAGATCCTCGAGAATCAGCCACAGACCAAGACCAAGAATTATTCACAGAAGTTATTAGGTGAATAGTTTTGAATAATGAGCAGACATGAGAGTCTTTGCTTATACAACCGGTGAAGAAAAAAATATCAAGTGTGCAATAAATTATTAACTTAAACTTATGTATCTGGCTTCAAAACAGATTTACTACCGTACAGTGAACTGTAACCCTGACTATAAAGTGACTGTCCTTTGTATCTCTAAGTGTAAAGTTTTCACAATAGCCAGGCACTGCCAGAATAAATGTCTGAATTGAAGTGATAGGGCAAGATTGTTGTGGAAGAAAAAAATATATTGCTTCTTTGATCTAAGGTCAGGCCTAGAGTAGCAATGTAAATACAGACAGTCTGGGCACAGAGGAGATTCATAAATCTAGCAGAAGTGAAAGCTGTCACTAGTTTCTTTTTATGAGCTTGTTTGATGAGAGTGGCTTGAGGTACCAATTAAAGGGAGTTACTTTATGACATTATTAGAGCAAAGTGTGTTCAAAGGTGAGCCTATTTGTCATGCCTGATTGGCACCAAGTATGGGAAAAAATTAAAATGGTAACAAACCAAGAAAAATCTGTTTTTAAAAAGATCCAGTCAAATTGATTTGACTTTCACTTGTTCAAATACAAACTCTAGTTGGTCACAGTTTGGTTTTCTTTTATGGATTTTTGTAATTAGTGATTCAGAATAAAATTTCTTACCATCCCATTGGTACCATGACAGATATTAATACTATAGTGTAGATAATTTTACAGAGTATTTAGGTGGGAGGTTTTGATTTAGTGGGCTCTCTAATCATGCTGTTACTTTACCTTCTGTTTATCTCATTCTAAGCCACTTGACTGATTCTCCTACCAGCTCTTGACTGAAAAAAAGACTATATAGACCAAAATTTTCAGCAATTATACCAGGTGGCAACTAGGCTTGCTAACCACATTTTGAACAAATCTTAAAATTCCCTAGAAAAACTCCCAGGCTCCTGAAACTCTTCAAGAGAGTCTAGAACAAGATTTTTCATCCCAAAGTTAGGAAACAATATGAAATTTTGACGGTAGAGGTCCTTTAAAGGTAACCTTTTCCTAGACTGTGATAGTCAGTGTGACCTTCCCATTTTCCCACTTCCTTTTTTTTTTTGTTAACAATTCCCCAAAATTCTTAATTTCAAAATCTGAAACTGATCAAAATCCAGTGATTTTTTTATTAACCTTATTAACATTTCATTGACAAGCCATAAATTTTTCTTCTCATCTTAGTGTGGAGTCAAAGGAAAAGTTATAACCAAACACAGTCATATTTCAGAAAGCTCAAGGTGATAGGACACACCTGTTGATTTATATATTAACCCTCATTTTTTTTTATTAAGTGTAACCTAGGCAAAGTTGTGTTAAAACTTCATCATTTAGTAATCAAAACTCTTACAATGATATCTAGAATTTAAACTGTGAAACTAACTTCTCTCACCCTCTGTTCTAAACAGGACTCAACAGAAGCCAAAAAACCCCCTTAGTATCAAACCTTCATAGTTACCTTCTTTCCTCCACAATATTAAAAAACAACTCTTCATTTTATTATGAATCATAAATATGTGCTTCCATTACAGAATTCTGTAAGGTGAATGGCATTTCTCAGACACTAACATCTTACTTGAAAAAATGTACTTGAACCTAGTCCAACATTGAAAGAGTGGCTGCCTCTAATTCACCTTAGCTAATGCACATCATGTCCAAAGAATCTACTCTCTATTGGTATGCAATGCATAGTCCCCCACAGATGTGTAGATAAGCACCCAATGCACGTAACTGGCTGAGATCCACTTTACCGAGTGATCTCAACACTTTGAGATTTGCTCAACAACATTTTGCAACTGCCCAATACATAGCACTGAAAAGTTTGTTTTCAGTTACTACACCCTTCTAGGAATAATGCAAAAGATCTTACTTCTTCCATGAAAACTACCACAAAAAAAGATTTTTGCCAATGAACTGCGTACACAGCTCATGTCCTTTCACAGTTTCCATGGGAAGAAAGGATGAGATGAGGCAAATCATATTCTCATCCAAGTCATTTTGCTTAAAATCTTCTAGACATTAAATGTGCCCTTAAGTGTTCTCTTTGGCTGCCCAAAACTAAACTAACTTGAGATTCCAGTGTAAGACAAGAATTCCATTCAACTGCACTAAAAAAATCAGAAGCCAAACGAACAAAAGCCAAACATTTCTCTTTTGACAGAGAATAAATGAACAATGCTTATTTTAGATTTAATAAGTCTAACAACATTTCTTAAATGTATATCTATGCATCCTTGTGGGATCTTTTCCTGGGTTTCTGATGGTCATTAGAGGAGTAAAACTTCAGCAATTTCCTTCTCTCTTTCTTTATCCTCTCCTTGTTATGAACAAGCTGACCTGATACTTTAAAAAGTAGCCTTTGTGACTTCTTTATGTTTCTTCTTTAATTTATTTATAATTTGTTCAGTACTATCCCTGTGTCCTCCAAATTTCTAACATAGAAGTTAACAAAAATCTGCCTTTGTACTAAAAAAGAGGAGTTGAGAAAAAATCACTTTTCAACTGCACCAAATTAATTACAAATCACTTTCGGCTCCAGGGTGATTGTGAGCCTTGGAGTACTTCTTATTCTAATAAGAAAGGGAAAATTAAATACTGATAAAAACTAGTGGTCAGGTGAAGACAATGTATAGACAAGAAAAAATTAGCAAGAAATTGTGGGTGATCCATAAAATACCAAGCAAATGTTGTGGAATTTTACCACTTAATTATGTCAGGGCATGAATTCAAGATTATGAAAAGCAGGTAATTAAAGCTTTCTAATCTAATCCCTTCTAATAGAAAAGCCACCAAAAAAAGGCAATGAAGTAGTAGAAGGGAATCACACTTCATGCTCTTATGAATTAATATCAATGGTAAAATTTTTTCTCTCTGCTGAAAAGATAGGGCTACAACAAACAAAATGTTTACAGACCCAGAGAAGGGGTAAAGCATCAGCAAAGTAACTTCTCATTTTCCTTCAAAGACTTCCTCTTATTATTATTTATGGAAGACTGACTATTGACCAGCTACTTCAGAGAAAATTAAACTAAGAAAATTAATCATTCTGGCCTGAAACTGTGGAATCTGTTACCATTCTTGCCCGAAAAAACCAAGTTAGAGTCTATCTCTGCTTCTTACCAGCTCTGCCCTTAATGCTTGACACTTCTGCTATACCATTACAGCACTTTAGCCCATCACTAACTCTCCAATGTTCTGACATTACTATTTTTCTCCTGTGACTCAAAAATTGTCATTTTGGTAATATATGTCGGTGTGTTGCACTAGCACAAGAATATTATTCTTTAGAAATCTCACTATATTTTTGTACAGCAAAAATATTCTCCACTGGAAACATTTATTAAGATAGAAAATAAGATCTAAAGACTGAAAAGCAGACTGAGACTGAAGTTCTTATAGAAATGCTTGAGTAACTTATTAAAAAGAAATAATTCAGAGTTTCAGGGAGATCAATGGCAATCAGAGCGTTTGGGATGCCTGTAGAACTGTAAAGGATTTTTCTCCCCCAGAACAACCCAATACAAAATAATACTGTGATTGTTTAGAGGTATCTTGCCTCCAAAGAGGTATCAGTTCTCTAATATCATGCAGGAATTTGAAAGTGATGATGTCCCAGTCACTCCAGTTACTTGTTCAACATGTACAGGAAGGCACCAGAGAAAGCAATATTGTAGTAACATTCCCACTGTGTTGGACACACAGGGGAAAAATGATTGCAGATTGCTGAGTGCATCACTTGCACATTTCCCAGCACACAAAGAAACTTCATTTCAACCTCAGTAGCATATTCTGTGTCTCAAAACCTGTGCATGTTGCCACCCACATGCCAACATAGAGGAAGGACTAATGCAGACTGCATACTCTGAAGCAAAACTTGTTCTGCTGAATGGTTACCTACAAGACATACTGAAGCAGTAAGAATTATCACTCCCCTTCTTACACACTCTGTTTAACCTCATAAAGGGACAATCAACTTAACCAAGGTCTCTTAACTATAAAACATTTCACTGCCTTAGGAAGTCAGTCTACTCGAAAGTAACTCCCAGACACCTAGCTCTCCATCCACAATCCCTTCATCTGTGTTTTTGCACTTCAAAAACCCAAAATGTCTCTGATGATTTATCTTAAAATGCTACATTGAAGCACTTGGGAAGTAGCATAAGATAAAACTCCATGCTCTTATCTTGAAATTTAAAAAAAAAAAATGTTACCACCCAAAACTTACCCCTTAATGCCTGTTAACATCCACTTTGAACTCTTTTTTCCATCAGACTTTCTGTTTTCCACATTTACATTTACCAGTCTCAAAGACTGAGAGCACAGCTTCATGGAAAAATCAAGGGACGTAGAGCACAAAGCAAGTGCAAAATAGTCTGTATAGTTTCATGAGTTTGTTTTGGGGGCTTGGGTTTTCTTTAATGTAAAGGAAGGCTTCTGAATCTATTTTAATCTTGTAAGGTTATCCAACACAATTTGAACATGAAGCCCTTAATATTCTTTCTTCAATGTTGATAGTCAGGGCAACAGAAATTTTTCTTAATTTATCATGCATTAATTGAGCCCAGACAATGTATTTATGACTTCTGTTGAACTGCAACTCAAACTTAAGTGTTCCCATTATATTGCAAGCCCTGTATACTAAATGTTAGAGGACTATAATTCTCAGATAAAGGGATGTATTTAGAAAAAGAAATAGTCTTATTGCTAAGACTCTGCTCTTAAACCTACTTAATTAAGTTAGAAAATATTTCCAGATCTTGAAAAATATAATCGTCAGGCTCATCTCACACGGTGAAAGTCCAGAATCCTGTCCTTTACAGCACAGGTTTATAGACAAAAACACCAAAGTATCCCAACTTGCCACCTGGCTGTTTAAAAGTTGAAATATTGAGTAATATTTCAACAAACAAAATATTCAAATGTTTCAAGTGTATTCAGAAAATTTCACTATTTGATAAAAGACTTTTTTTTACACTGCCATAAAATTAAAGTTATCTGTATGTATGTAAATAAAAACAATAGGAAATGCAGCACAATGGAAGAACCATTTAACCTGTGAATTGCAAGGTTATTTTTGTAGCTGTGTCCTGTCTAACCAGTGCAGCACATGATTTATGGTCTCCAGCAGAGCTTCATCATCATTGTTCTCACCTTTATTTCCATCATAGTTAATTAAAGGGAAGGTCATTGTCACCTTATGTTTTAAACCTTCTTAACATAATATATCACCCTGGGTATACTTTAATAAGGGGACTTGGAAGGAATGCTGTTATAGGAAGAAAAATTTAGAGCATAATCCATCGTGTTAACAATTACAACTTAGATTTACACATAATGAAAGTTAATAAGCAGAGAGAATGAAGGCTACATCTTGATACTCATTCAAATCTTGATTAATTGGCTGTGTGATCATATGGAATAAACAGTAGTATGCTTTTCTTGGCTTCAGGCATATGTACAAAGAGTGAGTTTCTGGAGCAAAGATCTTCCCTTGAAATAATTTTAGCATGCAAAACACTGTTCCAGTGGGAAAGAAAAAAAAAAAAAGAGACAAAAAAGCAAAGCACATATTTTAAATATTACCAAAGTAAACTCTTTTGATGTTAGATGTACAAAATAAACCACCTTTAAGTTGAAGATTGGCTCAGACAGATTACAAAGTATTCAGACAATGAAGACAATGGGTCTTAACACAATTTCAGTAGGTGTTAGCATTTTTAAAACCCCCAAGGGAAAAATTCAAACTGACTTATAATTATCTACTAAAGTAAACCAACTATCTAAAACACACATAGATTTAGGGGAAAAAATAATTTGAATATATATTTAAATATTTACTCCAGAAAAGCTCAAAAAAAGTTCAATGTTTAATTTATGTTAAACATTTTTTTAACTAGTATGCTGTTTATATAATCAGCCAAAATATGGGACTAAACATACACGGAAAATGGAGTTCCACAGCACTACTGTACTGGTTAGCCACTGATAGTCATAGAAGAACTGAATGCTGACCATTTCACGGTCATTTTAGAACTTATGTCCATTCTAGAAGACAAAGCTGATTTTTATTGTAGTATAAGTGGACTGTATTATAAGCCTTAGAAGAGGCAATGCACAAAAGTATGATCCTTGTCTGCATGAATAATGCCTCCTGTCTCCATGCTGAAAATACAGCAGCCTTCAACTTCCCTATATGGACACAACTTGCCTAGCTGGAGGCAAGTTATCACCTCAGACAACTGGCCTGTCCAGGTAAATCCTGGACCACAGAACCAGTCTGTCTGCTGATAGCCAAAAAATTGGATCCAGTGATGAAAGTCTTGTTCATCAGCTCATCTGGAATTGCTAATTTGGTCTGCCTTACTGTACACACCAACAGCGGAGGAAACAACTTGTCTATATGGGATCAAAGCGATATAGATCCTCCTCATCCTTGCAGTGCTTCCAGTGCTGCTTCCACTCACGGAGTATGTACCTCTGACATGCTAATACACTTTCAGACAGTGTTTCTAAGATTTGAATAGTGCCTCAGTGATTTGAGGAGTCAGAAAAAAAAATCATGAAAGAGAAATTTTCATGATGAAAATTTTCGTTAAATCACTTCCAATGACTTAGTTGGAGACATAAGGAGAAGAACTGCTAATAAACTGCCACATGGACAACTTGTTTTTGGCACCAGCAATACTTTTGAAAGTATACCTCTCCAGACCACAGAAATAGGATATTAACATCTCTGGAGGCAATGTAAGTACGTTATCTCCCTATTTGTCTTGACTTGTCTTCTGGCAGCATTAATGAAAGCCCTAAAAGTCTGAGATCCAGACCTGTGAGAAATTCCATGGAAAAGTCCCAGATCAGGTGAAGATATACTTAGCACCACACTAAGAAAATTGTGGCACTTCAAGACAAAATATCAGCATACTCATGTAACAACAAACTCATTCATGCACATGCAGTGTGTTGCCATGTAATTGTGTGGGAGGGTAAATTAAATAACTCTGTACGCTGTCTTCAGTCACCAAAGAAGTATCCTTCATTCTTAATGCACCAACAATTAGTTTTGGCTAATAGCATAAATAATTCACTGCAACAATGTTGATCTTTACAACACATCCTGTACTTACATCCAGACAGCATTTCAGGAACTCCAGACTCAGTGTTCTCCTACAAAGTAGCCAAAAAGAGAAGCAGGGAAGTGAGCAAGGATGAATTAATGTGTTCTGATTCCTCATAATCACCTGTTTGGCTTAGTCTACTGCGAAGTTCTCGGTCATATTCATTAGAATTGTTCATTTTGTTTCATGACAGAAGTATGACACAAATTCTAAAACCAATATTAATACTACAAATATCCAACTGGAAAAGTGCAATAAAGGAGATCTCTCATCATACACATACATAAAAGGAAGAACCCTGGCCATAATCTACACTACACTTGGACAGCTGAAAACCTGAGAAAACAACCAGATGTTTTAGCTCCTGTCCCAGGCCTTCCAACTGTATTCAGTTCTTGAGGCAATTGACCAACAATATGTAAAGTGGAAGAAGTCCTTCCAAGAGTGGACTTCTGAAGCTGATAAAGGAATTAGCAGAGCTGTTGTACAAACTGACTGTAAAGCTGTATAAGTAAGTGCTGTAAAATCCCTCTACCTGAGACTCTGTTTCCCAAAATCCCTTTGGACCACTTCTATGTATATTTGACCCTTGTTACCTTTCCCCATTGGCTGTGAACCCTTGCCCCTGTGGGCGGTGGTTAAGGTCCCCTTAGCTCCTTGATTGGGTGTATGCTAATTTCCCCAGACCTTTAAGTACCTGAACCGAAGGACAATAAATCTCTCTTGCTCTTTCTCCTCGCCCTCCTGCGTGTCTCCCTGCGTGGTCTCTGTGCTCCCGGTTTGGGGCTCTGGATGCCACGTGGCCAGGGGAACAAAGGAGGGACTTCTCCCTCCAACCAGAAGGACTACTTCTAAACTCTGGAGGTACCCACAGCTCCCGCAAGTTCTCCTCTGCTATTGTACAAAATTAGATGTTTAATGAAAGAATATCTTTTTCATAATCAGTGTATTGCTTTAACTCCTCTTGAGATGTGAGGGAATCCCTCAAATTTTGAGGCCTTAACATTTCTCTCTTGATACTACTTTTACCAATCTCAAACACTGAGATAAACAAAAGGAAAAAAATCATTACCTTGATTTTAAAGTCCTATTGAAAAAAAGCTGTTTTCTAGTACATATTTTTCTATTACATATTTGACAAGTTTTCTTACCTCCCATTAAGGAAGACGTGTGCAACACACTATGCCAACTCTGACTGACGTACAAGATAAACCTGGGCCCTTCTTTAGAAGTTCCTGCTGATTAATATGCTATATAGAACTTACAACTTCTTATCAAATCTCAACTAAATAACAAATTACTAACTGCATGAAGCTCCTCAGCCCTTCATCCACACATCATAGGTCCATAATGAATACAAACTTCACAGTTCCTACATGGCTTTGCACCCCTCCCTGAGCAACGTATTTGCTCCTCCTGCGTTTTCAGGGGCTCTCCATTATTCTCTCTTTTTCCCACACTTGGGTTGGCACTAGTGGGAAAGAAAGAACGGACGGCCTATACTCACATTTTGCAATGACCTTCACTAGCTGTTCCTTCCATGAAAGCTGGGGAACTAGAGGTGTCAGACAATCAGAGGAAGGGTTGCTATGGGCACTTCTCTCTTCTGATGGTGCCTGCACCAGACTGCAAAATCAGTCATGCAACACATCAACTCTGACAGACTTCCTTCCACGTGAAAGAGACATTATGTTAGCAAACACACACTCTGAACTCAGAAGGATGAGTAGTCTTATGAGGAGCAGCTGAGGGAACTGGGGTTGTTTAACCTGGAGAAATGGAGGCTGAGGATCGAGTTTATCACTCTCTACAACCACCTGAAAGGTTGTAGTGAGGTGGGGGTCAGCGTCTTCTCCCGGGTAACAATGGACAGAATAAGAGGAAATCACCTCGGTTGTGCCAAAGGAAGTTAAATTAGGTATTAGGATAAATTTCTTCATGGAAAGGGTTGTCAAGCATTGGAAGAAGCTGCCCAGGGAGCTGATGAAGTTACCATCCCTGGAAGTGTTGAAAAAACATGCAGATATGGCTCTTGGTTGATGGTTGGACTTCACAGAATCATAGAGTCAACCAGGTTGGAAAGGATCTCTGAGATCATCAAGTCCAACCCTTGATCCACTACCACCGTGGTTACTAGACCATGGCACATCCAGTCTTTTCTTGAATACCTCCAGGGTCAGAGAATCCACCACTTGCCTTAGCAGCCTGTTCCAAAACCTGATTGCCCTCTCTGTAAAGAATGATGATGACTTGATGACCCAAGGGCTGTTTTCCAATATTAATGATTCTACACAGCCATGTAAATCATTGTCTTCAGCTCATCTGGATTTTGTGGAGGTGGATTTCTTCTGATGTGGTAAAAAAAAAGGCTCTTCTATAAGCAACCAAGGTTTAGGAGGTTCAGTGTCTACACATCTGACAGAACTTTAGTACTTCCACTAAACTACAATAATCAATCAACCCTAACACTTGTTATCCAGTAACAGTTCCAACCTGTCTTCACAATGAGTCTTCCATGATTTCTCAACATGAGATATGCAAATGAGAGAGAAGTCTGAAAAGAGAGCCCTTGAGATCCCCCTAATACTGACCTCTACTTAATAGTATCACCCTTAATAGTGATAATTCCCTTAATAGTATCACCACTTTTCTGTTACATGTGCATTAGGAGACTCCTTAGAATGTAACAAGCAATCCAGAGTGTAGTAATGCAGTGACCTGAGATTTCAGAAGCAGCTGTGGGACAGACAGTAGGAAGTTTTTTTAATAACTCTTCCAAATTTCAGGGTACCATCCAATCCTCCTTTTAATCCCCCAGAAATTAGACAATAACTGAGTATTAGGTATCTCAAAGAAGAACTCCTGTTCAGGTGGTCATCATCATCAAGAATAGGGTAAAATACAAACTGTAAGAGAAGGTAACTCCTAATGTGCCCTAATTTATAGTGGAGGAAAGCATGAGCTTTTTTGGCCTGAGGGACTTGGAGTCTTTACTTGACACTGGTATTTAAAGTGACAGATGATTACCCAGAGATGGAAATAATGTGACATTAAAATATTCCCCAAGACACACAGCATTTGATACCCTAGCTCAAGAAACCTAGTCCAAAATAATAATAATAATAATAATAGTAATAATAGTAATAATAATAATAATAAGTAATTCACACTGGCTTGGGAGGCAGAACAGACAGCCTGGTTAAAGAGTGGTTGAAGAAAACCATGGGGAAAAAAGCTGAAATGGCCCTATGTCTATGTCTAAGAGCAAAATCTGGTCTTAATGCTTAACAAAGCCACATAAGGGTTGGGTAGAAAGCAGTAATGACACTTACATGGGAACCGTACTGAATGAACTTTGCTTACTGACATGCCTACCTACCCCTTGGTCATGAAAGATTTCATGATCAATACCAGATCAGTGGTTGTATATCCGTCTACAGAGACCCAACTTAGTATTGTAAATACCAGTACATTATCAATTAATATCCAGGAAAAGCATACTCACAACTCCCTGATGACTTTCATAGGTTGTAAATAAAGTTTGCACCCCCGAAAATTATAGTAGTTTTCTTTGCCTACTCCCTCACCACAGCTTTCTCCATTTCTTCCCAAGACTTAAGAAATTCACACTGATCAAAAGTACAGCCAGAGAGTTCTTCAATACAGAGTAAATATCACCTGTCAGAAAGCACCTACATTTTCTATATTTTTATGGTTTAAAATATGACAACAATGCCACTTACAAATAGTCTGAAGCTGTATTTACATGACTCTTTAATATATCATGATTGTTAGGTTACAGAAATCGAGCTGGTCTCACAGGTGCCTGCCGGTTCAGTAAGCCTCTCTCCAATGTGACGGATTTGCTGGAGACAAAAAGTTAAAAATTGTGAAACAAGTTCAATTCTAAGCATTACACCATGGTGCTAGAGAATAGCTAGCAATAAAAAACATATACATTTCAAGCACTGTTTACTATTTATATCTTTATAAATCATGTATAGCATCCTGCTCTACTCATACTTTTACAGCATAAATTACGTAGGTGACAAGTTGTGACAGTCATACAAAATCTGACTTTATGACATTTTTCCACTTGCTGTCTTTGGTATTAAAAAAATCAGGTTAATGTCATTCTGCTTCATATTTATAGTTCCTATAGAATGACATGGAAAAATTTCAGAGTAGGTTAGTCACATTGATATGCATTTGTTTTCCTACATAAGTGAGACTGCTCACATATAAAATCAGTAAATTTAGTGTAATCTACATCTTAACAAGCCAACACTGTTTATACTAATTCGTATAAGATCCTGCATACTAAGAAACGGCTATAAATATTCTCTTTGGGATTTCTAAATTCACCTGCCTCTTTCACCTGTTTCTCTAGTGACTCTGAAGAGAAAACACATTGAAAATATAATGGCCTATTTCTACTCCCCTCGAAACAATCACTTACTTTAGTGAGTAGTAGGACTTCATAAGACTTTCTAAATGGATGTAATTTATAAATCAAGACTAATCCGTTAACACTTTCCTCTGACTTCGCCCACAAAATCCACTCTCCCACCCCCCCCCCAAAAAAGGGAACACCAGAAAATTTTAGTTGCTTCATATACTAGAAACGTACAATATTGCTTATAAGCCAACACCTCTTCACCTCTTTTAAAACATGTAATAGCAAATACAGGCACACAGTAAATGAACCACTGAGCTTTATTATATTATGGCAAGAAACACACCTTGTAGATTCTTCAAATTATGGCAGGAAATTATAGAGAAAGTGATGATGTAGTTGTCTGGCAAACCTGAACAGCTTTTGTATTTTCAGCACAAAATTGGAAAGAAAACTATTTCAGGGACTATCAGAGTTAAAAAAGCAAAAGACAGAACTCCTAAAAAACAGTGCCATTAGATCTGCTTTTCATACTACAGTTGTTTAGCACAGATGATGATTGACCAAAATTTCAGTTATTACTCCATGTCCCTGGGCATCTAAAATGGAAACTTGTAATGACTTTTTGCTACAATTTTGGAGGGAGGTTGTGTTTTGGTTGTTTGTTGTTTTTTTTTTAATTATTATTATTATCAATTTTAATTTGCCTGATTTGAGGCTTGTTTTCTTATGTCTTAGTTTTAGGAGGATTTATAAATTTTAGGGAGGCTTGTTCATTTCGTTGCTTTTCCAGGTTTTAATATTGCCCTTCCATAATACGTATTACCCTCCATAATGCATGGTACTCCCTATCTGAAATGCAATCCCTGTTCCTTTTGCCCTGTGAGAAGAAACAAGAGTTCAGAATTCTGTGCTAACAGGAGCTTAGGACTAATGGTCCAAAATAGGGTAGGAGAGAGAAATCCAGGACATAGACCTGCAAAGGATCTGTAGCAGGAGGCAAAATGAAGAAAATAAACCCCTTCCACCAGCAGGAGGTTATATATTTTAAATAATTTCAGATTTAAAATATTGGTCAGATGTCATGTTAACAACAGGGTTTTTTTAGTTTAACCCCCTAAAAGTAGACATCTTTTTTTCAGGTATATTTTTGAGGTTCTTGGACAATTTTTTTCAGCGTAAGTAATTCCTAAAAAAAATCTTAGTATTTTGATAGACCTGGAATACTGTCCAGCACTGCAGTAGCATTTTTGTCTTTATACCAATATATTGTTTAAACTCATCTGAGTACATCTTTTCCATTTAAAATCTTTTCCATTAGGATGTATTTTGGGCCAATGCAATATTTCTTAAAAAGCTGCATGAAGGCAAAACTCGTTGCTTAACAAATGCTACCAAACTTCTTTGTTGTAAAAATTGGGATGAATTTCTTGCATCTCTCATTTTCTTCTGCCAAAGAGCACTCTAATGGCATGCTCTAAGGAAGCTTGCCAAGGCACAGGCAAACATGCATAAACTACTCCCACGATGGGAGGCCAAAAGATAAGATCTCTTACAAATCTATGCCACTTTACTGTAGGTTTTTCATTATGCCTTTTCAAAGAACTCTTTTTCAATCTTTCAGTAGGTTATTTCTGCCCTTTCATTTCAGCCAATGGTATTTCAGCCCTCCCAGCATGTTTTTCACAGAATATGCTGGAACATATCTTACAATACACATTACTTGGTCAGTGTTCATTAGAAGACTGTTCCTACTGAGCAAGTAAGCACCTGGGAAGAAATGCATTAAGTAAATGCAAACGAAACTAGTAGTGACTATGCAATGTGTTAATCTGAAAGAACTACTATCAATATCTCATGTTAATTCTGTCTCAGAGGAGTGCCTTCTTGTATGACTACCATATGCTTTTATCCTTTAAAAATGTTGACTCTCTCTAGTGCCTATTAGAAGGATTTCTCCCAGGCGTTGTGATCATGTTTCAAACCACTTATACTCTTGGACAGCCAAGGGACTGCATTTGCTTTATCAGAAACCTAATGCTGAATACTCAATATTTCAACATGTCAAATTTATGTACGAGTGTGAATTAAAAAGCACCAGGCAGTGAACTAGCAAAACTTCAAGGAAAGCGCTCAGTACTCCTCCAATCTAATACATGTATCTCTGCAAATATTGTATCTTTCATTGGTTCAACGGAACATTACGTGTCACAAAATCCAAAACACACTACATTGGCTCTATAAATATTTTACCTTCATGATCTTTAAATAAGTCTTAAGTAAAAATTAGAAATTTATATTTCAATTATGTCAGCTTAGAAAATGGAATTTGAAAGATGTTTTCTGGTGGGTTTTTTTAAACTTGAAATCTGTTAGGATTTTATTTTCTGTTTCCAGGAGGAACATAAGACAAAACAAAACAATGAAACCACCACAATGATAACTGTCATCCTTTGAGATGCATAACCTAGCTTAAGCATTGTGTTAGTATGTGGATACTGCCCACAAATTCTTGCTGTGCTGCACACACCTCATGCATAATGTTTCCTACAGTTTGTCTTTCCTGGAGCACTATGTAGTTTCATATCCCAGCCCCAGTCCAAGCAGAAAAGGGAAGACTCACACAAACTTTTCTTCTCCTCTTTACTGTGCAACTGCATCATTCATGTCCCCTCTCATGTTGGTGGGAGACACCAACCTTCCAGGCCTGGGGTGCGACTTTTGGCAGCAAGGAGTACACATGGCAGAAAGAGCCTCTCCCCTACTCCACACAGAGGGCATGAAATCCAGGCAGTCAGCAAATTTTGTCTGCCAGGCCAGGATTTCACACAGCATGTCCATAGTTGAATGACAGACACAAAAGAACTTGAAAAGTGCTACGCTCTTAAGATAGATGTCACGGATGACAGTTATGGTATGGAGCTGTCAGCTGGGAGTGAAAATACATTCACTGCCTAAATATTCTTCTCTCTCTCCACCCCAGGGCTGGTACCACCCAATTTTCAAATAAGTACAGGCCAAGATTTGGTGCTTAAGGAGCAACCCATGAAAACCTGTATTTCAGACAATTCATTTCTTTCCATAGATCACCTCTTCAAATTTTGTGAGCTCTAGGCTAAAATTACAAGTTTGGAGCATGTTTTCTCAAGCTCGTGCTGATCAAGGGAACTGACAACATAATTGTTTTATCAAGATGAGTATTTTATGTTCTTTTAAGATTCTGACCAGCTGGACTGCTAAGCAGAAATTTATGAGGTTTTAGAACAGATGTAAGCAGGTTTAGAGCTAAGGGTATCCCTTTCTTCCTCCAATTGTACATGTACTCATGTACAAGAGTTTCATATTTAGTTATATCTCTCTCTCTCTCCTTCTTCCCCCCTGCCTACATATTGAGCTAATAATATGGCATATTGAGCTAATAATGCCATGAACATTTTAATTAATCCACAAAATGCCTAAAATAATTTACTATGCTTGCAGCAGTGAGGGAATTAAAAAAAATTGACCAGAAAATACTTTCAGGACTACTATATATTTTTTCAAACTATATTTATCCCCTAAAGGTGCTAGAAAGTTGCCTAATCTTAATGTCTACCAGTATGCAGAATTCATGGAAGGAAAGCAACAATTTATGTTCCTAAGGCTAAAGACAGACTATTTAAACAAACATTGGGTAAAGTATATTTCACTGTGTGGGAATATTATGAAGTCGAGAAAGCAATTTATGATGCACAAAAAAGTGTGCATCTCAACACTATATTTTTAATAAAGATATCTGAATAATTTTCTCTATGTAATTTCTGCTGATTGCAGTCAGCCCAGTTGAGGAGGAAGTTAAAACTCACATTGTCATTAATTTTTTATATATGAATTTAAAATACTTTACCAAGCAAATCCCTTGGAGGAACATTTAAAATAATTGCATGCTTTCATTAGTTAGTAGCAATTCAGAATGATCGTTCTCTGGTACAGGCTCTGAAAGAACTTTTATGAAGTTAGGATGAAAGCTTTAAACCCATCACATGTACAACGCTCACTGAAGTTTAATGCGATTAAAGGAAATTATTTAAAGTTATATAAATAATCCAGTATTATATATATTTATCTTCTGCACGATTCTCTTGCGGAGAAACAGAAGAAAGATGATCGCAGTTGGAAGATCTGTAGGATAGGTTTGATGACTGAGCTTTGATTACATCTTGTCTTTGTTTGAGATATAAAGGATTTTACCAACTTTACCAACTAGTTTACCATCCAGCAAAGCAATCAAATAACTACATAAAGAATCACTCAGTGCAAGATTCAGAGACTCTGTACAAAACTATAGTTTATCAAGGTAGACTTCCAGTTAACTAAATACAAATGTATTGTGTGATAATACTAAATACTAATAATACTGGTATACTAAGTAACACCAAAACCAATATTTAAAATTGTTATTTCCTCATTTAAATGAATTCACTTAAAGTACCTTCATTCAAATATTGACAACTTAATTCTTAAATTCTTGCATTCCTTCCCCATGATTTTTTCCTGAAAATAAGAGATAACTGAATCTGTACAGTGCTGAAGTATTGGACTCACTGAAGTACTGTCTGACTCTGGCACTGTTGAAGTATGTTGAAGTATTTTATAGCTGATGGCTACATTTTATACTATTTAGGTCTAGAGGTCTTTCTAGGGGTTTTAAAACTAGAAACTTCTCAGTTACTTCAACTGTTACCAAGCTCTGAGCAGCAATAATTTGAGGAACAGTAGTTTGGAAGAAAAGTAGGATTATTCTAGGTCTGAGCCCAAACCCTAGATAGAGGTTTTAATTAATGACATGGTACTCTACATCGCTCAAGAGATTTTGGCGGTGTCCAAACTGAAAATAGGCAAGGTGTTCTTCCAATGCAGGAAGCAATGATTAGCAAAGAAGCAGGGATAGATTCAGATGAAGCAATTCAAATCACAAAGTAATCACCAAGTTCAGTCTACACAAAAACCAAAGGAGACTAAGGAGACTTGTTCAGCTTTGTTTTATCTGAATTTTCTTGATTTTTTCTTTTTTTTTAAAAGAGCAATAATAACTAATTTACCTCTTTATCTCTGCTGCAGTTTTTTTTACCTCAATTAACCTACTGCTCCCCTTCTGTCTTACGTTTTTCTTACCCAAGATTTTTCCACTTCCAGTGCTTCAGTCTTCCAGAGATGATACTTCTTATTACTGGTGAATCTTTTTAAGTGACAAAAGGGATTTTACAGCTGAAAAACCCCACATATGAGAACCAAAATCCTATATTCCCTAAAAACCCATGAATAAGAGGTCTTCATCTGTGTGCCAAAGAGTAAAAACAACTGTAATGCAAAAATTTACAATGATAATAATTATTCCCCCATCCCTTACCAACATTAGATTTTGCTCTGATTTTGAAAAAAAGGGAAACAAATAATAATTTAATAAAATTCTATATTTATGTGTAAAGGTTTCCATTTCAAACTTCTTTTTTTTATAATATTCTATTAAATAAAATGTAAAGTCATTCTACTGTCTGAAAAAAAAATTAAAAAAACAGAGTTGAACTCTGACTAATTTTCAAACACACTGTTACAGTGAATTTAGTAGAAATGCATGATGTTTAAGCCTGGGCAGAATATGGTCCATTGTAAATGTCTCCTGTTCTATCATGGTAGCTTAATTACAACAAAAGACAAAATTGTTGTATGCATCTGTATTCAAACACAAGATAAAATGCGTATTTGGATATTCAGCTTTGGTTTTTGACTGCTGTGCCAACCTTTTATTTACATTTGGTGTGTAAACCTTTATGCATGTAAAGAATATATTGATTAATTTTCTCAGAGTTCAAATCTGATTTCAGAATTAGCCTAAATCAAATATTCTCATTTGACATAATATTTAAATTTCCATCAATAGACCTTTTAAAAGAAAATCTAAGTATAGAGACCTTACTCACACACAGTGTTTTCTCTCCTGTACTAGTATAAATTAAAACAAACAAACAAAAGACTAGATGGCAATACAAAATAGGTAGTATTTCTATATGACCTCATCTTGCAGCTATAAATGGAAAAACATATGAACGTCTTCAGTTGAGCTGAAGTTTAATATTACTATCCAAATTCCATTTTATCCCACTGTCACTGCCACCAAAGGAGGGGTTTTATGTTGAAGATAATATGATACTGCAGTATAAGCCCTCCTCAGATTTCAAACAGGTCAACTTGTCAAAGCTTTTTAAGGGAGCCAATTACATTAATTTTCCACAGCAGAGAAATACATATTTCATTTCCATCTCCCACTAGAGATGGGGCCCTGGGATTCTGTTTCGAAAGGCTCTTATCACTAAGTAACATTCGTACCCCCAAAGGAACCTTTGGCAGTCACTGGTCCATTGATATAATTGAGCAAGGTATGAGCTGTCTGACACTGCCATGGCATTGCTCAATAGCGCTGTGCACTAAGCACTCGGAACAATGAAGCTTCAGCAGACGGCCGCATTGTCAATAAATTTCAATTACACTAATTGCCAGGAGTTCAATGAGTGCACTTTCAAAAGGGAGGGAGAAGGACGGATGGAAGATTAAAAAAAAAAAAAAAAAGAAAAAAGCCTATGCCTACCAGGGCTAAAGAATAGGATGCAATAAATAAACTGCAGCTTCTAATGGGGGCATTAATGTATTTTTTTTAACATGGCTTAACAAGATTTTACAAGCTGTACCAGTTTCAGGGATCCTGTTTTACATTTCTTTCTTACTGTCTCCAAACAACCCATACAGAGACTCAATTATGTGGCATTATCTTTCAGGGAAGAATCATTTTCTTAGGTTTTTATGTTGTTCGTGTTCTGTTCAGGACGGATAATGCATTTGAAAGCAGAATGCTGTAATGTCAATTCCATGAGCAAATGAGGCTGCTCACTGCACAGGCATATAGCAACCGAATGCACCACCTTACTGTAGTGACACAGTCACATATTCAAAATGAGCTACTTTCACATACACACATGTATTCACTCCAATCTCTATTAATATTAGGCACACAGCACTGTACACAGTATAGAGATAAGTAACAGATATACTTACCTCCTACCCACAGAGTATTTACTGCAGTTTCTGAACTTGTATTAAAATATTGTTGTCTGTTCTGAGCTAAATCTGGGAACATTCTGTTTGTCTTATATGGACCAAGACCCTAAACAGAGTGTTTCCTGATATGTGTATTTCTGGTTTGGTTTTTAATACAGATTTCTGTGTAAAAGGGGCCTCAAAGGAAAAGGCACTTTGCTTAGTATATTTTCAAAACTTCATAGAAATTCTGAGTGGCTAAATGCTTAAATTAGTAACTATATGATGAAATGCTGTGAGAACTCAGGGGACTGTTAACAGTTCCTGCTTCCGTAAGAAACACATGTGTGAATGGGCTAGATAACCGCTTATCCAGTATCTAGAAGGGACCTAAGGAGGTCTCTAGCTCAACCTTCTGCTCTGAGCAGGGCCAGCTCTGAGGTCAGAACAGGTTACTCAGGACAATATCCAGTAGGGTTTTGAAAATGCCTCTGCAAGAGTTTGCCCAACCTCCTTAAGAAACGTTTCAGTGCTTGACTGAACTCATGGTGAAAAAGATTGTCCTTACATCTGCTTGGACTCTCTCGTGTTTCAGCTTGGACTTGTTGCCTCTTATTCTCCCACCTTACCTCCCATTCATCTTCCAAACAAAGTCCTTGTTTTAAACATTGTTTAATTGCATGGACAGTGTGCAGCAGTTCTAACAAACATAGAACCCAAACAGGTACACACCAAAGCGTGGCGATATCAAGAAAAGGATTTGAAAGCAGACCTCCTTCTATCTAGTGAGGGGCTCTACTGGTATTCAAAAACAACATCTCTCACTTTTAAAAAGCCATACATAAAACTAAAGAAGGTTTAAAATCTAAAAAAACTCTGCAAAAGAGAATGAGAGCTTCAAAATCAGACCAGGAAGCAAACCAGAGCTGTAGAATAATATTTTTCAAGATTTGTTTCTTTTATAAGAGACTAGACGACATAATAAAGTCTGATAAAATCAGTTTGATAAAATTAGGTCTTCCAACATCTCAGCACACTACTGAGAGAGTTGACAATAATGACTAAAGTTGTTATGTGCTCAATAAGACACCAGAAGAATTTACAGAACACTAGATGAAGGCATGAAAGTTAGTCACTTTTCTACACAGGAGATTTTTAACTAGTTGAGAAACATGAGCAGATGACCTCAGCTTTCTAGGTAAAAAGAACAAATACTTTCTAGCAAGAGAGAAGGAAGTGGTGGGACAAGTGAAAGACTCAATTTCCTCCTCTGCTTCATCATGTTTATGAGTTGATAAACATCTGAAGTTTAACCCCTTTTTTACACCTCAGAGAGATCAGATCAAGATTTGCCTGTGGCCATATAGGAAAACTAAGGAAGGGCCAAGAGCAGGACTTAAACCTCCTGGAGGCAATACTACCCAGTCACAGCATGCAGAGATTACTGCAGCTGGCATGATAAGTAACACAAGATTGAGAAACACCACAGCATCAAAGCACAGGAAAGGGGCTCATTGCTAATATCACAGCTAATAACTACATACACAGACTAGAGAAGAACAAGGCATGGCTAAGGATGAAGGCCAGAGGTGATATACTTCTCAGAAAGTATGTGATTCTGGAGAATCTCCTGGATAACTCTGGAACGGAATAAATAAATAACTGGTATTTTGACCTTGCAAAGCAAGCCTTGCACAGTAGAAGTAGAAGTAATAAATGACATTTAAGAGCTATTTTGGCATTTTGTGAAGATTCTGAGACACCCAAAAAATGATCCCAGGTATTGGGATTGCAGTATGTCAAATTAAGAACTGTGTTGTGATGAAGGTGTGGAGCTTTTTTTCAAAAATTACTGTAAAAATGAAAGCCTATTTTGATGCATTGCGCTTTTTCCTACCCCAAAGAAATCAAATTTATAAATACTCAGTATCAGATTCCTCTTTCTTATCCATCTTAACCCATTAAATTTCCAACAGCTAATGTGGAAGCAGAATTCAATGTAAAAATTCTAAGGAGTCTTCCTAAAAATCAGTGCATGTAAAAAGGAACAAGGACCAAGAATTTTCCCACCAAAAAAAAAAAAGGTGTGTAATGCTGTACTCTATGTACCCTGCACAGTTCTGCTTCAGTCTTATTGCATTTTACATTGATGCTTATTTAAGGTGCTGTCACCAAACGGCACAAAGTTTGTTTCTCATACAGCTCACAAAATGCCTTGTTCATGTTGAGAACTCTTTGTCAGGCATTTTTGCAAATTGCAGCATTTCCTTAGGAATTTCAAGGAATTTTGAGGGGAAACACAGCAGACTGATTAGTTTCAGCTGCATTAGATGTTCTGATCACAGATTATTTTTGTTTACTGATGGCATAATTTTAATTTTAATAAAAAAACCCACAGTTAGGCTTAAAAAATAATTTCCAGCTGATAAAGAGGTTTTCTGATTTATTTTACACAAAACTTTAGATGCCAAAGTATGTCATTATCATGCAGCTCCCCCAAAACAACCACAAAAAAACTAGAGAGCTTTGTTAAAACTATTAATCCATCTAGACATTAATATTCTGCTAATCAAAGCAAAGAAATTATTCAGAGATTTAAGATCAGTAGTCACACGGATCCTGTATTTCAACTTCCTGCATGAGAGAGGCCGTACAATGTCACAGAATCATTTCTACTTCAAGACTGGTAACTTGTGCTTGAACAACAGTTGTTTTTAGTAAAATAGATAACCTTAATCTAAAAACCTAGTGACGAATATCTCACCACACTTATTCATATTTGCTAGTGTTTCATTTTTCTTAAAACTACGTACCTAGTTTCCATTGCTGCCCTAACCCATATGGATTATTCTTTTCTACATTTTGAAATTTGTTGGAAGATTGTGGCTAAGAATTTTAAAAGGCCGGTAGGTGTATATTTATACAAATCAAAAGAAGATAGAATCACAGGTTCTTTGTGCCCCTTTGACATGAAAATCCACTCTGAAATCTTAACATTGATGTGAAGACTAACTTTAATGTCACGTTGCATATGCATTTCTTGTTTTCCATATAGTCTTTTGTACATGGGTTACAGGAACCTAATGGAACATTCTGTAATGAAATAACCGAATTACATATGCATTAAATTAAAGCATATATAACACAATCAATTTCATATTTATTATTATAATTCTGAAAAGCTATCCATCCCCTGGAAATTGTTTTGCATACACTGTGAGGTATTCCACTAGTAAAACAATTTATGAATGAAGCCTGGGATACATAACAAGTCAGGAAAAATCTCATTTCACCTCAGAAATGAAGATAGTCCCCAGTGTAAAAGAAGAATAAAAATTTGCTTATGAAGTATCATAAATATTGAATAATGAACCAAATATATAATAAATAAAACTGTTTCATTTTTATCATTTTGGAATATACTTCATGTGTGTAAAAAAAAAAGTAATTTTTAATGGATACAATTGACTGCAATTCAAGGGTTTTTTCAAGAAAAAAAAATTATTCTTTTCTTGTAGGAGTGCATGCTTGATGTTATTTCATGATAATAGCATAAATAGTGTGGTTTATGCAAAAGAATTGTAGTTGTGTGTTTTCTGAGCTTAATCAAGTAAACTCATTGAAACAAAATAAATTTAAGCCTAAATTACTAAAAGTTTGGATTACTAAGTTTTCAACTTCATTTTGTTTATTAATGTCAGCTTTAACATCGATTTTTGAATCTATTCTTCAAATTACAAAAAAATTAAGAACAGATTTTCCTGAATCAGTTTCACCTTTATGAGAGACCCATGAGACTTAATGAGGTTGTTAGATGACTCCTGTTGTCTAAGAGTAATTTTTTTTTGCTTCCTTACATTTACACAGTATAGTACTACTTCCAGGGTAACAGGGCACAGCTACATGCAACTTTCTGCATGGTCCTGCAGCGTTATAAGGTAATTTTATTTTCCACAGACATAAATTAACTTTATGGTATTTACTATGTATCCAAATTGGAATGAAAGCTCTCTTTTAAACTCCTAAGTATTTAGTTCCTTTCAGAACTTATGTCTTAAAAAAATCTCGTGTCACTGAAAACTCTGGAAATCTAGGAGAACAGTATGCTGTCCAAGTGTACTAGAGAAGTATGATATATTAAACCTGACAGGATGATGTTCATTAATCTTTGAAATGTAGTCGGGACACTGGTAATTCCAAGAGACATTACATTAAAATGAAAAGCCCCCTTATGGCAAATGAAGGTGGTTTTTTGTTTCCTGTCATCATCCATTTGTAACTGCCAATAGCCGCTAGTTAAATCAATGCACCTGATAAATATTGCTTGACTCAGGAAATCTAGAGAATCATCATTTCTTAGCACTGGGTATTTATCTTGTTTTCTTATTGCATTTATTTTTCAGAAGTACTGCACTCTGAAAACCTGTTCATACCACTTGGCTTTTCAGCAATTAACATTGGCCTAAGGGCAAATTGAGAGAGAGATGGTTTCAGACCAAAGCATACAATACAACTGTTGCTTTACCACTCTTCCTTACAGAGGAAGAGGTCTGTGGACAGAATTTCATGATTTCTGATGTTTTTATTCAGCATCAATCTCTCTCAGCTGTATGGTAGCATTTGGAAGACTGAAACAAAATAAATATATTTCCCATTCAACTCATGAAAAACAAAATTAAATACCATATCTACAACACAACTCTAGAAACTAAACTGTATCCCAGAATGAGGTAGAGACTGGATCAAGTCAATGATTTACATTACAGAATTCAAGAGAAACAGAGGAAAATTTTTCACTGTTTACTGTTTAACCTTTTAGCTACAAGTCACACAGGCTTTGTAAAGAAAATACATTAAAGAAAGAAGAGGCAAAAGCCATGTAAACTTGATACAATATTCAAAAATCTCATTTGTTTATTGGGTTTGCCAATAGTATACAAAATATTAAGTGCAAACTCAAGGCTTATCCGTATTTCTTTAGATTAAATATTTCTGTTTCTTATTTATAAAGAGTCAGTATTTTTCAGAAGTGCCCATTTACTTTACTTGTTCCATTATTTTACATGTCTATCCTGTGATCCATACATTGGGCAGTCCAAGTCACCACTTGATTTTTAAAGTTTTGACATATATTTGTGCATTTTCCTTTAGTGGTAAAATTCCCAAACTATTAAAATGCTTCCTTCGGTGACTTGCAAAAACTCTTACAAGATGTTAAATTTGCCAATGAGAAGCAAATTAGTTTAACAACAAGAAGAAGTTCTTTCCAGGGATTTATTGATGTTTATTTGCCAGATAGGCAAAGAAGCAGAGAAAGCACTACTTTGAATGCTATTCTGAAGCATCAGGTTAAGAGTATTCTCTTTCAGAGACTACCTTTTCGATCTTAAGGAAGCCAACCTGAACGCCAGCTCTCCATCTTTAAAAAGGGGCAGCCATTCCATCCTACAATGCAGTAGTACTGTGGAGGTACAGGTTTTATATAAAATTAGGCACACAGCTTTCAGCTTTGAGAGCTGTAAGAATATCATCAGTGTAACACCTAAGACAAATAATACTTCAAAGGGCAGTTACTTCACGTGTATGTTTTTTGGCAAACAATGAAGCAAAATACACGTAACAAATTTGCTGACAGTTTTAGTCTACAGATGATTATATTCAATTGCTAAATCACTCTTCTCTCCCAAGAGAGAAAATTAATTAAAAATTAATTTTGGCTTGTTATTGCAAGTAGGTTTTGGTCCATGAGCTCCACCAGCTTAGCTGGGCATGCTTTTTTTTAAGTTATACTATTACCTGATTTTTTATAGGTGGACTTCACTCAGAATTTGTACAAATATCTATAATAAAGGCTTGACCCAGCAAAACACTTAATTCATGCATAACTTGAAGCATGAAAATAAGGCCACTGAACTCAGTCTAGCTGGCAACATATTTATGGTTACACCCCTGTGGACATCTATGTCCTTTGGACTGAAGTCACAACTTTGCAAGGCTTCCCTTACATCACATCATGGAGAAGACTGAAGAACCAAGAACAAATCTTTCAGCACACATAGTGCAGTTCTCTCAAAGACAAACAGCAGGGAAAGGAGGGCATGGATACAACGCTACTGCCTGGCACCACTCAGGTATGAAGAGAGACACTGCCAAAGGTCTGACTGCTGATGCTCTGTGTCCCACCTTGCACGTGACAAACATTAATGCAGACAACATCACACACAACAGCCATGAGAAGAGCTATTGAAGAAAACCCTACCACACTTAGAAGAGAAAGGAAACACTGATGTATTTTGTCAGAAATAACTAGCATCAATAGCACATACTTACATAAATGCTTCCACTCCAATTTTGCATCATCTTTTAATATTATTTGGCAAAGTCTTACACTTCTGTCATCACTGCCATTCAGTAGGCTTTATCATAACAATGGTCATCATCAAAAACGTTATTATTTTCTCTGCCATAAATATAAAACCATGATTTCTGCAGGAAGCGTTAAGATCTGTCTTCAATACAAACAATACAAGCTTACTCCACCCCACTGCTCTACCTCGACCTGCAAGAACTGAAGGACAATTCAGTCACTCAACAGCCAGCTTTAGTGGAAGTGGCTATAGAAGCCTAACCTGGGCTGACTGGCATTCACTATCTTTCTCACATCCTCATTTTCAGTTAGGAATAGCTTGTTCTCATGTTTGACAATATATATTTCACATTTGGTAATTATTCTTCATCACATTATCATAATGTACCATGTCCTAAGGGCAACAGCCATTTGAGATTCAGTTCTCTTGGCCTCTCACATTAATACAGGCCTACTGGCTGTTTTACATGATTGAGGTTTGACTCACAGAAATACAAATAACATAAATTCAGGCCACTGGCTTTTTAATCTCCCCTTGGCTCCCCAGCAAGGCAGATGACAATATTCTAATCTGTTTTCCATTATAATTAAGGCTCTCATTTAGTTTATGGTTTTACAATTGAAGCCCCACACCTCAAGAAAAATCACAGGTCCCTTCCACTTCACAGGAAACTCAGGGAAATTTTGCACCTAAGATAGAAGGCCATAGGCAGTAACAGAAAAGATTTTTATATAGAAGAAGGGAGGTAGTTCAGAAAGATTTACATTTCCAAGGTGATGAAAAGCATATCCACACAGCACAACTGGCAATACGTTAGAGTGCATTGAGTAAGCTCCAAATTTGTTTGCATCTGGTGCAATAAAAGGAAGCACTGCCCCATAAGCATAGCAGCAGAATTAATAAGCCTTACTGAGCAAGCTGTTTTGTCCTACTGACAGGGTTGTCTGCAGCCAACGCATTTGATACCAGCAATGGGTAACCCGTGACATGGCCCATGACATGAGTTAAGCATGCACATCACAGTAAAAATAGCTCCAGATTTAAAATAGAGTTACCCTTAGGCTGGACTTTTCCAAGAAAGTTAAGCCTTCATATTGAATTTGGAGAGCTCTTTATATTTATTGGTTTTCACTACTGGGATGAAGCCAGTTCAAAAGATGGTTTGCCTTACTGCGAGGAACTATGAACATGGGCTCTCACCTGAGAAAGGTGAGAAGTACAGATAAACCAAAGGCTGGACTAATAATCCCATACAGAATAACCTTAGGTTTGTTCTGAATAAGGTATTTTAGTTTTTAGAAATATCAGAAGCCTAAAATGTGTGTTTGTTCTTTCTGCTGTGAGTCATTAGTGCTATTTCAAAACAGGAAAACTTCAATTAAACCATTGTGAACCTAAATACACAGCGTTGATTAGAAAGAAGACATATAGAAGATGTTTTACTTTTAATTAGCCATGGACAGCACAACATAGGGTCCCAAGAAAGAAAAAAGTGGTAATACACAACTTTTTTTTCACGCAAGTCCAGAGAACTCAAGGGAGGGAAACTTGAGGCAGAAACAGCAAAGTGGTACACAGATAATCTGGCACTTACTTCAGGAGTAATGAGCACGGGACTAAACAGTAGGACAGTCATTAGGATTACTGTATGTGCCAAAAATCATCATCCATCAGCATGGGAAAACTAGTCATGATAACAGTAGTGTGAACAGTGAAGTGAGATTAAAGGACTTCCAGTTCTTTCAGGATGCCCAGAGCTCCTGTATGCCAGAAGGGCCAAGATCGCAGAGCTGTTGGAAGGTTATGTTTAAAACAAATGTCTGCCAAGTGACCTACATTGTCTCAAGTACTGTGCTTTTTCCAAGCTGCTGAAGTAGCTCAAAGCTGCAGTTTAGTGAAACTGATGCTTCACTAAAAAGCTGGCGTCTCTGAGGGAACACAGAGATGCACATCTTTATTAAAATAAGTCAGCCCCTGTTATCACAAGGTTGCTCCATGAGTCAGAATGTAGTCCCAGCAAAGACACTGATGACAGGGTACTGCAGGCCTCTTCAAACACTATCTTTATAAACCAGGATATCAGTAGCATTAAACAGTAGCTAACTGCTAAAATGTGTCAGACACACATTTTAACAATCTAACATCCACACACCATATGTCACTTTCTGCAACCCCATCCTCCCACATATTTTAAGTTCAAAAGAGCTGTCACTCCTTATCTAACCTTTGGTTTGGGGGAAGTGGTTCCATATCATTTCCCCTTTGGTTTTCAGTGATATCAGTTTAGGTATTACTCAAATGATATATAAAAAACAATTAAGGAAACCTGTTGCGAGGAAGTTATTTTAATTTGGGGTTAAAATCAGCTGCACTTCACCTACAAAACTACTGATTAGTTTTCAAAGAACTACACTATGAGATGATTATGACTGCACTACTAGGGGAGCGTATTTTTACCAGAATTAAAGGAGATATATACTATCTGCTATCAGAATGATACAAGAGAGACTGTACATGACTCTGAGAGTGTTCAGGGGGAATACCTGTACCTATTGTGCAATAACTGACATCCAGTGAAGCCCACCATTGAGATGACTTCAACACTCCTCTATAGAAATAGTATTTAATTATTTATTATTCTTGTTGTTGTTTTTATTGTTGTTGTTATTATTATCATGATTGTTATTATTCTGCCAAGAGCTTTTCAGATGGTAAATTAAACTAGCTGATAACAAAAGTTTAAATTGAACTTATGTCACAGACAGGAGAAAAAAAATTTTGCATTCTTTTATTGCCACCTTTTTTATTTCCTAGTCAAAATAAAATTTTAAAAATGAAAATTGGGTAGTTTTATTAATTTTTAAATTGTTATTCTGTTATTCTATTATTATTTAATTCCATAATTTTGATGTGGCTATTTCATCAGTCTACAGTGCTCTCCCCAAATGGAAAGAAAAAGAATCAGATAAAAGTTGTTCTATCTTATATCGTGTGAAAGGCAAAAATTTTGAAGTTGCTTCTATTTTGGTGACATCTCTCTGCCATTTTTCAGTGCAATCTACTGACATGTTACCTGGCTTCATCAAACACCTGAAAGACCCAGGAAGAGTAGACAGGTTTGAACAGGCTTTCTCAAAAGCAGTCAAATATTTCCAAAGACTATCTGTATCAATAACTAACACTTATTGTTTGAGCCATAGCAGAAGTGACTGCAAATCAGTCTGCATCACCCTAAAATCTTACCACCAACTACTGAGTATGCAACTCAATTTTAAGAGAGCTTAAAAGTCATATACCCCAGTGAAACAGTCAACAGACTGATTTTTTTTCCAGGCAAACAGCAATGCCTGATTTTACCACTCCGGCAAAATAGATTTAAAAATGAAACTACTTCCAATTTTATTAATTTTGCTGCTGTAAAACAAAAATGCAGTTAATATACAAATTCATTTACAAATAGCATCTGTACACACACGCAAATTGATAAAATTATGTTATACACATCAATCAGTTTGAGTTCAATCAAAAGAATGTTGCATATTTATGTTTAAACTAGAACCATGGTGGCTTTGGAAGAAGAAAATTAAAATAGGACTAAGTTGACAATGGTTAATACTGGGTTTCTGAGTCATAAAATCTTAAAGCAGATGAGACAAAAATCCCACACAAAAGACTCAGACAGTTTAGATGTATACACATGATTCAGAATTTACAGAATGTTACAGTATCTGAAGATCATAGGGATGGTATGTTATCTGTAATTCATGAAAAGCCTAATTAGCAGAATTGTCTTGTGCATTAGGTGTGATACCTTTAGAATTTATTCACACTACACAGCAGATCTCCACACTCCGAAGTCATAGAATAATAGAATCAACTGGGTTGGAAAGGAGCTCTGAGATCATCAAGTCCAACCCTTGATCCACTACCATGGCAGATACTAGACTATGGCACTAAGTGTCACATCCAGTCTCTTCTTAAAAACCTCCAGGGAGGGATAATCCACCACTTCCTTGGGCAGCCCACTTCAATGTCTGATTGCCCTCTCTGTAAAGAATTCCTTCTTAATATCCAACCTAAAGCGCCCCTGGCAAAGCTTAAGACCGTGCCCTCTTGTCTTACTGCTGGTTGCCTGGGAGAAGAGACCAACCCCACCTGGCTACAACCTCCTTTCAGGTAGTTGTAGAGAGTGATGAGGTCTCCCCTGAACCTTCCCTTCTCCAGGCTAAACAACCCCAGCTCCCTCAACCTTTCCTCACAGGACTTGTGCTCAAGTCCCTTCACCAGCCTGGTCGCTCTTCTCTGGACCTGTTCCAGCCCTTCAATGGCCTTCCTGAACTGAGGGGCCCAGAACTGGACACAGTATTCCAGGTGTGGCCTCAGCAGTGCTGAGTACAGGGGAACAATCCTGGTCCTGCTGGCCACACTGTTCATGGTAAAAAGTTTCATGAATTCCAGGAAACAGAAAACTTACCTGGTCAATACTAACTTACTTTGTTATATGATTGCATAAAAAAAGTCATGCAATAAATATTGCATCATTAATTAACTCTTGTGTGGAATTTCAAAACTTTCATATGATTTGGAGACAAAAGTCACTCTCAGGTCTTACTGACACATATGCCAAATGAAATACAACAGTAGTAACATTTAAAAAAAAGATATTAAACTTAAAGGTCAATTTAAAAAATGAATCACAAATTATCATGAAATGCTCTTAAAGAGAGAAGTAAAGGATCACTGGCAAATGAAGTAGCAATAAAAATGAAATTCATTTTATGATAAAATTAGGGGCACAGGCATAGAATTCTGAGTGATATATTCTGTACTCAGAACAAACGAATTAATCTAATATAAAGATATATGGGAATATTTTTAGAACATCTTCTTTATACTGGGTTTTGAAGTTGTCTTCCTTTAAGACAATGAGAAGAAATCCAAAAACTGGAAGCTACTCAAAGTTAAACTCTTCTGAAGTCCCTGGGCGGGACACAGATACCACATAGAACTAATTTTCCATTTTACAGTTGGAGAAATAGGGGAAAAGATTGAGGAACTCCCCTCTGTTTGGATACCATGTTAGTGGTTTCTCAGAAGCTGCATGTTGCCCACCAGCTCACACAACTTCTTCATTGTGACGATTTCAAACATACATTGTCCCATCAGAAACACGAGCCTGACCCAGGACAAAATTGTGATGCAAATAAATAGAAGACAAAGCCCACTCTAGATAAAATAAGACACAAACACAGTCAATGTACACTTAGATCTGAATACAGGACTTGCCATTCTGCCTCCAACTTGTCACCCACTGGGCCTAATATGCTGTTTCCAGCAGCAGCCAGCACCAGATACTTTGGTGAAAGATACAATATCCCCACAGATGTAGGATAATCTGTTTCCCTCGAAGGTCTCATCCTAATCTCTTTAGTTATAGATTCCATTAAATCCTGATGCATGAGGATTTTTATCCCTTCAAATACTCTTTTTTAGCATTACTATCATAACTCTGGATATTCTTGTTATCCACATAAATGCCCCTTCCCTCTCTGATGGTTTCAAAATTCTTGATTTCATCTTCATCTAGAGTCAACTAGTTCCACAGTTTATACACGCACCTTTTGGGAAGTGTTTCTTTATTCTTAAGAGATGGGAGAAACTGTAGCCTCCTGATCTTTTTTGTTTGTTTGTTTTCTTGGTTTGGTTTGGGTTTTTTTGTTGTTGTTGCATGACTCTTTCTTTTTTTTCCCTCTCAACCACATATGTTACCACTCCCATTCTTATGTGAGTCCTCAGGTAAACAATCACTTTAGATACATTGATGTCACTAGCCTTTCTCTCTGCTTTTATCTAGGCCTGTCCAATTCTGCAATATTTTTTTTCCAGGATGGACTTTCCATTAATGACCAATAAATTTTACAGAACACCACACTGCTGGCTGATACAATGACTGTGTATGTGATTACTTCAAATTTTTTCTTTATTTCTTCAAAAGGAATGTACCTTACGGTTACCAAGTCTGACTGAGTCCACGTGAAATTCCTTAAGGCTTCTCCGGACTTGATTAAAAAGTAACCTACAAAGAGGTTATCTACCAATAACGTGGTGTTGCTGCCTCATTTCTCCTTCCTCTTTCCAGATAACTAATAAATACATTACACAACAACAGACCTAGTACAGAAACTTGTGGCTATTAACCTTTTGCCATGATGAAAATGGACCATTTGTTCCTGTTTTGTCTCCTGCCTCTTAGCTACTTTTTGATCCATGATATTACATTGCCTTATGGCTACTTGGTTTCTTTTAGAAGAGATATTATCAATCCACAGCCTTCAAAAAACCATGCATGACCAGTCTCAAAATCACGCAATAGCTTACAAATCATGACATATTAAGACATAATAACAATTCTGTTTCTCCTGGTGTCCGATTTCTGAGCTAGGCTGATTCATGATCATGAGCTTTAACTCCTGAGCTTCTAGGTTGGGGGTTTTTTTTAGAATTTTTTTCCTTTTTACAAAAACTTCTCATGGCATTTCTTGACTTCCACAATGAATAATTTAAAAAAAAAAAAACACCAAAATCAGGTAATATGAGGCTTCAGAGAAAACCCCAAGAGCTAGCATTAGTGACTTATTTCTGTTGAAATTAGCACTGGTTTACTACATCTTTTATAAATACAGGTTGAAAAAACAGCCTGCACTTTAACAGATCAATGAACCAATGAGATAAAATAAGACTAAATAATCAAATGTTCTGTTTTAAAGGGTGCATGAATTATATAGAAAACTGTTTTTGAAAGTTCAACAGTAAACTCAAAACACAAAGGGGAAAAAACTCAGACAAAATAGAGGCAGAGAAAAAAGGACAAGATATCATATTGAGGATTACCTTGGCAATGGAAAAGTCATACCTATGGCTACTTTTTCTTTTTAAGTGGTTCACACACTTAATTTAATTTCCTCTAGTAATTATATCTACCCCTTTGAAGAAAAAGAGGTTTCATACTGGCCTAATATCTTGCTGTTAGACCTAAATGAAACAGGTAGTCTTATAATACAGCTAACAAAAAGTATGCACTCTTTGGAAAGACCCATGTGCACTTACGTTTTAAAATGTAAATGGTGAGGGCTTCACTTCTACTAAATTGCCATTCTCCCTATTCCTTTGATTCCTGTGCATCTGAGGGTCTGTGAGAGAAGCCTGGAGAACATGCAAGTCCCTCTATGAAATTTTCATAATTTAGGTTTGAAAAATCTGACAGGATTAGAGGATGCACAGGACATAATTTGAGATGATCTGCATAATTTTGTTACCTGCAGCACCTAAAAGCAATAGCAAAAAACTTCTTCATGGATCACTGCTAATTGTAAGCAACCAGGAAGACAAACAGATGAGGAAAGGAGACCAGAATTTAAATGAGTTAAAAATAAAAGAAAAATAAACAGACTCTTTCAGAAAGAGTATATGATGTGGGGAAGGAAATACAGTTCCTTTGCCAAATCACTAATAAAATTTTGAGTAAGAAGTTGGGAAACATATATCACTTGTTTTACTCGATAGAAATGCTCTGTGTGACTAAGTACAAAGTTAAAGGCTTGTCTTGTGTTACTGTACTTCTTCCATCACATATTTTATACATGGGTTCCAGAAACTCAAAGTTTCACAGTATTTGAAAAGTGGACTTTTTTTTTTTTTTTTAAGAAAAACAATTCTGTTCTCTTGTGCACTTTGAAATGGCAGACTATGTAAATTGTACTCACCTAAGCTCACAAATCAAAAGGAAATTCTGCTGCTTCCAACTTCCACACTGATCATGATCCTCCCCAGAACTAGTAATTCCAACTGCAAAAATGTGAAGTGTAAGACAGTGCACAGGCCAAATCCTTTTAGTAAATCCATCTCTATAAATCTCCTGAGTTTGTATTGTATGTTTTTATATTGTTAGCATGCTCCAACAAGGTCACTATACAATGCCATACGTGATGCTGTTGCACCATTTTGGGAATGAATCACTTGGTTCTCCTGCACCTGGAAAGCACACCACATGGGAAATATTGGTTTACATATAATTTTAAAGCAAAAGCTGAATTCCAATAAAGACTGTAATTGCAAAGATATGAATTTATTCACAAATACCAAACAGCACTTAAAATTTTCAGATATTTTTGGCACAATAGTTATATTACAGTGCCATCCACTGACTTTCCCCTGCAAGTACGTGCACTGACACACACAGCTGCTGTTTTACATTGAGTTGCCTTAATTCCCACTGAAGGGCCAGCCATCCCCAGACAGATATATTCCCAATTCATTTCCTCCTGCAATGATAACTGTGAAATTTACCCAGCTCACAAAGGAAGAGAAATAATTTCTCTAATAGCCTTAATGGGTTTTTAGAGACCTTGGCTAGCAGCCAAGAGAGACTTAGACATGGCTTTGCAGGCAGCATGAATACAGAGCTTACTTTCATATGTGTGTGTGTGTGTGTGTGTATGGGCGTTGTGTGCATGGTTTTATTGTGGGATACATTTCAGGGAAAAAAAGTATTAATTGAACGCCATCAGCACTGATGCGCCCACCAATAGTTTTCCCTCACTGACATCTAGGGATATAAATGAAAACTAATTGCGCTTCAAAGAAAAGGCAAATCACAAGTCTGTTGTAGGATTAGGTTTTTCTTTAATTAAGATTGTTGAAATAAACAGCAAGAGAGCTGTTATGGACTTTTTCATGTACACTTTAGTTCCAGTTTCTCTATTGAAATGTGAGACTATCATGTTATTACAAAAGAAGATCAAAGAAAAGAATAAGCTAGAAAAGCCTGAAAAGCTTTCAGAAGAAAAAGAAAGAAAAAAAAGCCAAAACATTAAGCTTTACTTAGCCAAAATTAGCTGAAATAGTCCACCAAAAATGTTTTTAATATTTCAGTTTCAAAGAGTTCAATAATAAATCTTATAATTAGAATTTCCTAGTATGTGCCTTACTTACACTCTTTTTCAAGTAGAAGTAGAGCATTTGAAAACTGATTTTAGAAGAAACAATTTTGACACTTCAGGGGCTGCTATAATTACCAGAGTAAAACACATTTTCTCACTTTTTTTTGTAACCCATGTTCGCTGACCAGCGCACTGCATGCCAGCACGGGTGGATGTGTCCAGCACAAACACACTGCAGAGGCTCTGCAGAGCTTTAAAAATCCTACAGAGGAGGATCTGTTTTTATGGAGACTCCCATACTTGGTGACCAAGGGTCACTGAGGGTGAGTGAGCCATGAAGAGCTTCAAATTAAAAGCAGGTTAGGAAGAAAGGAGCCTGAGGAGTACAAGGGCAGTCCAGCTGGTCCGACTATTTAGTGGCAGTTCTGCACCACACATGCATGCATGTTCTCACAGAGACTAGGGGGATCACAAAGCACTGTGTTACATATTCTAACATGCCTGCAATGCTTTCAGTGAGAACAGACCTTTAAAAATCCTCTTCTGTAGCAGACTTTCCCTGCCTGGAGATGGATTTAAAGCACGTTTAGCTGAAATAGAGTTTTTAGAAGTTGATGCCCACACAATAGGCCAAAGAAATGAGCCAAACTTAATGCATCTCCTCAAATTGTCTGCTATAAATACCTGACCTGGCCATACAGATGGTCAGGGAGGAAATTGTGATTTGGAGCACTTCAGCAAGGATATGTCCTGCATGCCTTTCCAGTCTCTTAGCCCCCTCTCTCTTTTAGTCTTTATCCCCTTTCACATTCTGCTGGTGACAATCATCTATTACATACACTCTCATGTTTCCTATCCCTACCTACACTTGCAGCAGAGCCACAGTCATGTTGCCTCCATACTGTGAGCTGGCTGCTTTCTCACATACTAAGTTTTATCAGCCAGGTGCACAGTGAGCCAGGAGCCATCCACCAGACCAGGGCTGTAGAGCTCCACAAGCGCCAAACAAACTACAGTGCAACTATTTCCATTCAGTAACTCCCATCTGCTTTGCTGTGTGGCACTGTCTGCTACTACTTCTCACTGTTAGCAACCAAAGAACATACCCACGTAGCTCATCAGCCACAAAGTACTACAGACTTGCACAGTCCTTGGGTATAGATGGGGAGATCTACATATCTATTACCATTATGTCACACACAAAAAAAAGAAGTTGCATCTGAGTTCTCCCCAGAAAGCTGGGTTCTGGTTAATGTACCAGGTTAAACCCACCTCCTTGAGACTCAGGTTAGTTCAATGATACCTGACTGCACGGCCCAACTATGCTGAAAGTCATCTATGTAAACTCAAGAAAGTGGTAAGACCCAAAGCAATAATATTTGAAGGAGAAGGGAAGAGGAAATCTTTGTAAACAAGGACAAAGGTCATGAAGACCACATCTGTGGTCCTGAATCCTGAGCTGCTGCTTTTTAAATTATTCCTTTTATTGTTACAGGATAGATTGGTTGTGTTTTAAATAAACTTTGTATCCTTAACAAATCTTGATTTATTTTTTTTTTACTCTCAAAATAAGTGAGTTATATTTCACAATGGACTAATTTTGTCCTCACAGAAAAGAAACAGAAGTCCAAATTCACTGGTTTTGCTTTAAACAAAAATTCTTTCTCAGACCTCTAGTCTCAGCATAGCAGAGATTAAACGATGGCTTAAGCTCAACCCTCTCAAGACAGGTACTTAAAGGTGTTTGAACATTTCTTCTTTATCCTTTTTCTAAAAGATACAGTACTAAAAAGAATTCTCTTCCTCAAAGACCGCTGAGGTCTGACAGAGATAATATCAAAAATCTGCTGGATTTTTGCACTCATGAAAGGTGAAGACTGAGTATGTGCCCTAGAAGCGTGGCATACATATGCATCTCTGGAGGCAAAATTGCCACAAGTCCGCAGTAAGTTTTTTTTCATATTTAATATTGTTTCCAGCACCTGGAATCCCATCTTCTGTTTTCCCTGCTTTTTCCAATATCCATTAATGTCTTTTGCTACAGCTTCTGAAGCACATGTATATCAGCTGGCCAAGATATTACTGTTATCTTTCAGGGACCAGGAAACTCTAAATACAACTTACATGGCCTCTAAGCACAAGACAACATGGCCTAATGTGTCAAAACTGTAAAGTGAATGGCTGTGATTGGAGTATAATATGCCCTATTTTAGGCCCATAGCCTGTCATATCACATGCCCTATATAAATATTGTTCAAAATTTCTGCAAACTTCCCAGGTCTAGCCTGGCCACATGAAAATCTGGTGCCCACAAGCACATCCAGACTGTCACTTGACAGAAGCTCTCCACTCATTTCCACAGTCACCATCTATCTAGGTAGCAACCCCAGACATGAAGCCCTAGGCAAAGCAGAAGGCCATGCTCTAAAACATGCAGAAGCCTATTTCCCTAAGGACTCTGGAAAGCTTTGTATGGTTAATATGCTGCCAGGCATACCCTGGAAAGGTTTTCCTCAGCTGCTTGCAATGCCCAGGAGGTGGACAGAGTGCAGAACACATCATGTCACAAAGACTTTTGTGGCCACTTATCAGAGAAGCCATATAGATTTAACCAACAAAACTTAACCTTAACTTTAACCGACCAAAACCACATTCAAACTTCTCTTTAGGGTTTTGGGTTGTTTTTTTGTTGAATGTTTGTAAGATCACTACTCTACCAATGAAGCTGTGTTCTGATTAGTTTTTCTTATCTAAATTGTCCATGTTGCATTGCTGTTTTGGTTGTACTTGGATAAAACACAAAAGCAATGTGTATTTACACCTCTCCCAAAGATACAATGGAGAGATCGAACCTACACATATATATACATCCAAATTTGTGTCATTTGTCTCCACATCATACAGGTAGGACAGTCTGATTTTTCATTTCAATTTTGCAATTAAATTCATCCATCTTATTTACAGACTGCAGTTATACTCTTCTACCTACATGGAAATAGACATATGCTGACCTGCAATACAATATTTTCCAGCCACTTTTATTATAGTCACAGAAACAGGTTTTTCTGGCATTGTCTTACAGGAAAACTTTAGACCTTTCCTGTTTTGGGCTAGTTTCAGAATTATGAAAGTCCTCTGTGAGGATTCCTACCTACATTATTTCTCCTTGAACTTAGAATTTCAACTTCATCTTTTATCCTATTTAATTCAGTAGGTGTTATATCAGTGTTTCAAATTTAGACAAAATCTCACAAAACTAATCATTCTGTGCACATTGTTTTTGCAGCAAACCCCTTAAAAGATTATGGTTCAGAAGGATACCCTAGATTCATGTGACACACTCAGACCTTCACTACTGTGTGTCAATGTGTGGGTCAGCTGTGGCCAATAGCCAAATACCCACCCAGCTTATCATTTACACCCGCTCCCCAGTCAGGCAGGGTGAGCAAATAAGATGGGAAATCTCCCTGTCAAGATAAAGACATGGACACCGCTTACCAGTTACCACTGTAGGCAAAACATACTTGAGTTGGTGAAAATTAATTTACTTCATGGCCAACTAAAAGAGATTCAGGTAGCGACCAACGAAGACTGAATCTTTTCTCCCCCTTGTCCCATGCACAGCATGAAGTACTTCACTGCAGATTCATCATCTGTCCTCCCCAAGTGGAACAGAAGGGAACTTGGGGAGTGCATGGTCAATACACAGCAGTTTCTCTCCCCCTCACACAGTTTCACTGGTCCATCATGGAAGGCAGTCCTTCAGGAACCTCCCTGTATGGCATTTTTCACACTTTCTTATGCAGGCTTTCCCTGAGGTGCCACCACCTTGCCTGCAGGGCCCGATCATGCTCTGTGGTGGAGCCATCGGAGCCAGCTGGAATGGGGTGTATCCAGCACAGGTAAGCTCCACCCTCACAGAGGCCCCTGCAGATACCCCTGCCAGGGGTACCTGGGTACCTGCGCCTGTACAGTCAAAAATATCGGAATTTACACATATTAAGGTCAGAAGAAACCAGCAGAAGGGTCAGTCTAACACAAACTATTACATTTTACTCCTGTAAAATTCCCCGATCTGGCTAGAAGCTTACATTCACCAGGATGAGAGGAAACAGCCCAAAGTTGCAACAGGGGAGTGTTAGGTTGGATATTAGGAAAAATTTCTTCATAGAAAGGGTGATCAGGCATTGGAATAGGCTTCCCAAGGAAGTGGTGGAATCATCATCCTTGTAATTGTTCATAAGGTGTATGGATGTGGATCTTGGGGACATATTTTAGTGGTCGAGTTGGCAGTGCTGGGTTAATGGTTGGACTCAGTGATCTTAGAGGTCTTTTTCAACCTAAATGATTCTATGATTCTATTGTCTACAGAGTAATTTCTTCCAAAAGATGCTCAGTCTTGATTTGAAGACAAAGACGGAGACTACATCCATCATCAGCTTACTTCATTTCACCATTTAGGCTGTGTATCTTACTTTTCAGTTGAATTTGTCCAATTTCAGCTGAGCTACTCATTGTCATCAGTAAGATAACAGCACATAGCTCTCCCAGCACCTCAGTCTTGCCAAAACTACAGTTACTCTGCTTTGGGCATCCTATAACATTCAGTCTCCAATTTCTTACTATTACTCACACTTCACCAAATTTCTGACAGGACAACATGGGTCACTATTTTCTCAGTAGTCACAAATTTTATTGGTTTTCTCACTAGATTTGAACCACTGAAATAAAACTTTCTAGGTGAAAGGCTGTCACCTACATATTTATAATCTCTTACTTTCCAGGCAGTGTTTGCCTCACTTCAGCAGCCACCTGCTTTAGGGCTTTTGGTGGATTTTGCATTTTTTCTCCAACAGAGACTACAGATCCATGAATAGCGAAAAGCATAATTTTTTATATGCTCATTTGTTTAGTTTTTAATTCTTTATCAATGACTGTTCTGACTGGCACTCAGAAGTTGAAAAGAAAAAGAAATACCAGAATTCCTTCCTATAATATTGGCACCTAAGGCACTAGGGAGAAGAAATCCGTCAGAGTGTTTACAAAATAACATTCACTCACTGTTTTGTTTCTTTCAGCAAGCACACAATAAGCAGAACCAGATACGTTAAAAGAATCAATAACAGCTTTATTTAAGAGAAATAAAAAGCCTAGCCAGCATTAAAACAAGCAAGTTCTCCCCTATTAAACAAAGTCCCACAACATTGCATAATCTGGCCCTAAAGCACCGCAAAAACTGGACACAGAATTAGACTCACCTGTACCAGCACCCAATCCAGCAATCAGAAGATAATCCTCCTCCCCACAGCAAGGATGCACCCAAGGAACCTCCCACACAGGTAGGTTTAATATAGCACAAGCTCTAAGTTAACGCTCAGGACTGCTGAATAAAGCAGCTTAAAATTGGAGATTTGGAAACCTTTACCTACTCTTCCTTACAGGGATGCCCTTTTCTTTAGTCCTGAACTCTTAACATGCACAAACCTCACAGCTGCTCTATAGCAGCTTCTTATCATCCCTGTTAGCTCAAGTTTGACTGATTTTCTACTCTCTTTTCATGCAAAGCCCACGGTACCAAAATCCACCTCACCTCCAGCCATCCCGAGTTACACCGCCTCATAGCCTGGGTGTCCCTCACAGCTGCACAAGACCATTCTCAAGGAAAGACACAGTCTCCCCTCCATCTGCAGAGCTTTCCTGATCCTGAACAGAATGGGCTACCCATCCACAGGCTTGTTAACAGAGGAGAACCCATAGCATGTATTCAAGTGAGCAAAAGAAATATTTCAACCATTCATCACACAGTTCTTCACTGAATTCTAAAATAATAACGAACAAGTGTGTACCAGATCGAGGTGTATGTACATTAAGACAACCTATATAGGCTGAACATTGAGAAACTGCATATTTTGGAGAGCATTTGGTCAACCACAGTGGGCAAGACATACAACAGCTTATCTAAAGTGCACTTGAATAAACTTTACATGGGAAGTATCGACTGATGGATTAGTATCAGTCTAATACACTGTGTTTTAGAAATTACATCTTGTATTTTATATTGCTTTCCTGTCCCTTTTCTTTTGAATGTGATTGCCTTAGTTCATCTCTTAATTTGCTGTTGTTCTTTTCTTTCTTGTAGGGTTTGTTTTTTTGGTCGGTTTTGGATTGTGGGGGTTTGGGGTCTTTTGAGGGGGGAAGCGGTTTGTTTTGGGGGGTTTTTTTGGGTACCTCCCCCACTCTTCAGGTACCACATTTTTCTAGCTCTCAGATCTTATGTGGTCCAGCACAGAAACAGTGTCACCCACTCCTCATGAGCACTACTGTGTATAATGCCCTCTTGAACTCAATCCACAGATAGAGGAAAGGAAGCAGATTCATATTAGAGGAAGATGCACTTAGTTAGAAGTATTCATATTTTTTAATACAGATAGTAACTAGGATGATTTACTAGTAAGTTTTAGTTCCTCTGCACTGGAATAATCCATAATTTTATGTCAAAGAACTGTAAAATCAGGAACGAATATCATCACCAGGAAAAAAAGGCCACAGAAGGTTTAAATTGCTCACTCCAATTTATACAGTAGAATAATGACATAACCAGTTAAATCATGGTTTTCTAGGGCATTTAGATCACACTGAGTCCTGAGTATTTAATTCAATGTTAATACGTTGCATACAGCCATTGTGTTGCATAGAACACAGCCAAAATGAAGAAAAGTAGATTTGAGATTAAGAGATTTGGCTTTTAGTACTCTTTTCTCCAGATTCTGTCTGAAATGTTAGGCATAAAGCTGTATGTTTCTGATGTAGCCCATATAGTAGTTAGCTGTGATGCTGAGCTCTTTATTCTATCACTGAATCAAAATATCTCACTTATGTTCTGTTATTATATTGAAATATTATAGTATTCTTACGTCTCAAGTGACTACAAGAGACACAAAAATATGCTACACTATACATAGCATGAAAATTAATTGGCCTCAAGACATAGAAAAGTGGAAATGTACTGTAGATAATTAGGTCAGACTTGAGGGCCTACTAGGCCTGCTTTTGACCCATAATATTTCTAACTCATGGATGCAGTTACAGTAAAACTGTTATAGTCCAGAGGGAGCACAGATTTAAAGGTCTTCACTCATCATACCATTTGGGATTTTCTCAGTTAATAAAAAAAACAGAGAGACCAAAACTTGTAGGAATGAGGATTTAAATTATACATTTATTTTGGCATTGTAACTGAGACTAACAACGTTATTTTGCAGCTCAGAAGATATGTTAATTATAATATATTTTCATGGTTAACAGTATATAAAATGCTGTGGGACTTTGACAAACACTAATACATTTGTAATTCCAGATTTAATTAATTTGTGGAATAAATATATTTCTCAAATCCTCAACACCTCACTTCACTCCTCTGCTCAACCCACTCATCAATGCAAGCTTATTTAAAGAAAACTGGAGGGTATAATTCAGTAAGATGTGGTTGCTTTTCTCCCTGCCTTTTTTAATGAGAAAGTATAATAACACTCTAATTTGGCTCCATGATTATCTAAAATCTAACACACTGCAAGCCTACTACCATAAGCAATAAGGAGCATGTCTATGTTAGTGTTTAGTTCAACTGAGGAATGCACCCAAGTAAGTGTTTTCATTTGTATTGTGTAGCAGTCTCAGAGAGTCTATTCAGATGAAATTAAACAAGATTACACAACAAGCTCACTCCCCGGCAGCATGCCCTACGCACGTCAGATGAAATTGGGCATACAGAACATGGAATCATACTAGAACCAGACAAAAGTAAACCCTGTGGAAACATGTACAGTAGGGATGTTGGATACTCTAGCCTTAGAAGGATGTTCCTATTAGCTGGACTAATTTATTGGATAATATTTACATAGTCTGTGAAGGTGTGTCTGTAGGCTCAATTTATGAGGACAGATCACCTTAACATGCTTAAGCTTTAACTATATGGATTCATAAGCCTACAGCAGTAGAGTGTTGTCTATAAAACAGGACAGCCTGGGCAGCTGGGCCCAGCATAGACATAGATCTATGCTTAAGTACCCTATTTCCCAGATTGGTTTTATTTTCACAGTTTCCATCATGATCTAACTCTTCCACAACCATAACACTGGGGGTTTTTTAAGAGCTTGAAGTCTGTGCCCATAAGTTGGGATCTAAACAATTAGAGCTGCCCTTGGTTTCCAAGAGTCATTAAGAATTCAACAGTTTCCACTGTCTTCTTAGACATGTTGAATAGATGACAGAAGTCCTGAGTCTCCTGAAGGCTGCAGTCAGGTTATCAAGAAAAAAATATCAGAGAACAAAATGTCTACTAAGGCATTACACTAAATAGCCAAAACAATCAGACAGTTTATCTGTGGAGTTAGCAGTCCTGAAAACTCAATTTTCAGAAGATATTAATAGTATGGGAAATACTTCAAAATATTCATTATTCCATAGTTCACTGTATTAGCAAGACATACTCAACTGGTTTTCACACTGGTCTTGTGTACCTAGAGTTTCTGTGGCTGCTCGGTGGAAAGGTTTCAAAATCTCTAATCTGATAAAAATAGAACTGGTCAGGTAGTCTTTGACAAATGCATTATTCTAAGAGTACTGCTGTTATTCATCAAAACCATTCTTCAGCAAATAGCTTTTAGCAGCATTTGACCAATTCTGTAGCTGGCTGAATATTATTCACTGAATAAATTAATTCATGTATAATGGCAATATTTGCTGAATAATTTATTTGAAGAATATTTTTCCAAGTATTTGACAAACTCCATTAAATTCCAATAAAATCTAAGACAGTGCTTAATTAAAAATGATTAAAAGTCTGTTTACAAAAATTGGCCTTATCCTTTGTTAAGTTGTACATGCTTTATGGCATTTGACTAACTCTCCAGTTCCCAGATAAAGCTTGGACAACCTGGACAGGAAAGCAGATTCAGACTGTTCAAAAATTTTAAACTTCTACATTCACTGCTATTTACACATCATGACATGTGAAATATACGCTTCTCACAGAAGCCACCCGCTGTAGCCCGCCCCCACTGCCAAAACCCGTCCACAAAAACCAAACGCATCCTATCCCTTTCTACATGTGGCATGCAGAATAACTCAAGACATTTCAACAGAGTTGCTGTGTGTTCACACATCTCTCCGAAGTGAGAGAGAGATAATGGAGACCAGGCAGGGTGAGGGGGCAAGGTAAGGCATGGCTTCTAGCCAGTTGTTCCTCGTAATAATTTGTATCTAAAACAAAAATTCCATATCCTGTGGAACTGTAAATATGTCTGTTAACAAAATATTGTTTCTTTACAGAGTACTTTTTCTGAGCAATGTTTGGGGTTTTTTTTAAACTAGCCTTCAGAGGTTTCTATTAGATATGCTAAAGTCACTGCACAGTAAGTATGTTTCACAAGAGTTTCTGCCCTAAGAGCAGGAAAATGTATGCAGAATGCCAAGGTTTGAGAGGCAAAGTTACAGTTGCATTTCTGGATGGAAATGCAATCTCTACCTCCATTTTGGTCTATGCCTCAAAAATATAACCTTTCTCACTATCAGCATCTGATGGTAATTGGAAGTGCCAAAATACTGGATTGGACTGAAACTTCTGGCAAATATCTTGATTTTGACCTAATTTTAGATTTATTGACTTATTGTTTCATATTTTTTTATGATACTGACAACTACCCCTCCAAAACCAGTTTCTGTTTTGTCTAAATGTTGCACCAGTGAAAATAAGTTCCAAAATTTTCTTACTGACTATTTACTAGAAATAATAATAATTTGTAAAATGTGTAGCTCAAAATTCCTGTGTGGTTTGAAGCATAAATATTATCTGGTTTTTGTATAACAACTTGTAGCTTCCTTTTCCATTCCAGGCTCTTATTTAAAATCTGATCTAAGTTGATCTCCGTAACTGTACCCGAAATGTAACATGCATCATGATTGCTTGCAATATCATCTTGCTGCTCACAAAAGAATTTTCAGCTGTCCATTGATGCAGAAGAATCAATGGCCACCTTTTATCATATTTCCACATTGTGACGTTCATTAGAAACCCTTTTCCTAACACAGGTTTTTTACTGATGAGAATTTGATGTGTCTCTTGGTTTTTTTGCCCACCAGCCTTCTTCCTATTATTGCTGCCTGAACAACAGGACTTTCAGGGCCAGACTTTATTTAAATCTTAGAGCTTCTACCTCCCACTTCTCTTTTGTTTTAGTGGGCATTTTGTCTCCCTGAAGCATCCATTCAAAATTTGATCTCCCAGTGGTTAATCTCATTACAGATAATCCCATGTACTGAAAATCATTCCAATAGGATAATCTTGTGAACAGCTTCCCTCTGCTGCCTTCCCACCATTCTTTCAAGGCTGAATAATTTTGATCTATTAAATAACTGGATCTCACCTACATATAAGTAGTTTTCCCCTAGGACTAGTTGGTTGATACTGAAGTACCACACTCAGTAGCCTCACAGTTTGCATCCAGTTCAATTTCTGTGCTGGGCAACAGAGAACCAGGCTGATGTTTGTGGTGTTTTGGTCACTCACCACTGACATATATGAAAGAACTGCAACATGGCAAACTAGACTCCCACTCAAAGACTGGAGACAAAAGGAGGCACAGGCTTCTGAACAATACTACCAACTCAGCTTATTAATACCTATCTATTATCTGTGAAACTTGAAGATGGAAAATACTGTTACTACTGGAAATTAACTACATGTAAATATGTCATCTTTCCATTAATAGGTACAAGAGTATATGAATTTATATTTGCATCTGTATGTGTACATACTGCACAAAGAATACTTAAATCCTAATTACATGACATACAATTCAGTTTTGTAGCTGTAAAGTTTAAGCAACACCTGCTTAATGCAGTTCCATGCAAATAGGCACTGTAAATCAATTCGTAAAACTTTTGTCATGTATAAGTGAAATAAAATTTAAATTTAAACAGTCTCTACAGAATTCATGTTTATCAAATTTCTGTATTCTTAGCAATCCTGTTTACTCAAGGAAATATTATTCTTACTGTTGTATTAGAGTGAACATAAATTCCACAGTTTTTAAGTAATTAAGATACTCAAGATTTAAAGATTGAAATGTTGTTTCCTAATACAACAGTTCTGAAGCTGTATGCATGCTCTACTAAGCATCTCACTACAATATTCCTGACAAGCGTTCTATACCCTGTCTGTTTCATTACTGAGCCTTCAAGAACGCTTGACATTTTTTTTTCCAAAAGGTGACTGGATCAGGTAAGGGTAGCTTTGTTTGCCATATCAAAAAGTGAAGTCAGATATTTGAGAGCAATTGTATATCATTAAATGGAGACACTTTACATTTTTCCTAACCTGTCTTTTAAAATACTCTGAAAAATAAATAATTAGCATTCAGGCACCAGATGTGAATCCATTATGCCCATTTCTTCATCTTCAGAGAACTGAAAAATCTTAGTTTCATCTGACATTTGATAGCTAACTTTTAATATTTGGGAAATAATCAGGAACCTGTGAACCTCATAAATATAATCTTAGGGTGATGTTTTAAAGTTAGGTAAACTAAATACTTCTAACAACTAGAAAACTTGTTGCTATGCACTGTAATTGAAAAGTTCTGCTTTCTACATGATCAAATGACAACTAATCTATCATATACTTTGTTGCATTATGCAGCATATAAACTAAGTAATTAGCTGGAAGCAAATCTTCTTCATTATTTATCATGAACTGTTTTTCTCCCCAAATTAGCAGGAGCACGATAGGCACTAATAATGAAAAGCTGCCAAGAAACCCCTCTAATTCACTTAAAGTTATTGCATTATCAAATATTTCTAATGAAATTTGAATGCTGTCTAAAAAAATAAAAGTAGATTGTTCTTATGTGTTGTTGGAAACATTACATATTTGAATTGTTTTGAAGTATTAGCAGCAATACAGAAACATTCACATTTCAACCAAGTTAATTATTGTTTTCTCATCTAAAAGAGGAGCTGGCATTTTGCTGACATTACACAGATTTTTTTTCTTCTTAAACGTACCTTTAGAGTACTCACTACAGTTAGTCATACTTAGATCCTCTAAATAGAGGAGACTCTGGTAGCATACATTTCATGATTTTCTTAGTAGCAAAATTGATTCAATAATTGTGTTCCTAATTCTATAAAATTTTCTTCTATTATTTATGTTTGCAACTTTTTTTACATCCGTCAGTCTTTCATGAAGAATTAAATAACAATTTCTCAATCATTGCAAACTTTGTCATGGAAAATACTTTGTCCTTGTGGAAAAGGCAACATTTCCCCCCGAAGATAATCAAGCAAAAAATAGTTCATACTTTCTATTTCAGAAACAATTATCAGAAACATTTGATCTTTCCATATTTTGGAGCACCTGTAGCCCTCAATAGGAGCTCAAGTCCTTATTTTTTTTCAAATAAGTCTTCTTTTGTTTTTGAAGGAAGACTGATGCAATATTTCTTTTAAATTTACTGTAAAAGTTATGATACATTCACAACTTAATTACCAATAAAACCACCTAAATAATATTTAGGTCAGCTTGATATCATTATCACAAATTATCATATGTAGTGTACTGAACTAATCATTCAAAATATTGTGTCCCATATAAATGACAAATATAAATAAGATAGCCCCTGATAAATAAATACAATACAATAATCATTAGATACCCAGCATACTGACTACACAACAACTGTTCTACAAACACATTTCAAACATATTTTTCTGAACGTAAATGTTGGTAGTATTTATAGCTTCACAATTTTTTTTTAACTTAAAATCCTGGTTTTTAAAAAGTCAGTGCAAGTATAAAGTATGTTAAGCCTATGAGTATAAAGTACTCCTATTTGAGAAGCCTTGATCTTAGACCAGTTGGGTTGAGAATATAAAGCAGCCTTCAGAGCAGCAGCTCAGTATGAGTCATTTTGATATGCCTCTGATGGAGCGAATACTAATAATACATCTCCCTGTTTGTTGTACTGAGATTTTTTTCCCCTCACTCAGACAAGTGAAGGAAGGCTTTATACTACTCTCCTCATATAAATGAGTCCATATCTGATTGAAGGCAGTTTTCCACCACGGTTCTCTGAAAATTTCAGCTGGGCCCTACTGTAAAACTCAGAAAAAACTGACTTGTTTTCCCAGTTCTACATCACAGCTCAGAATCTTCTCTCTACAACCCTCTTAGCAGTCATACAGCAGAGTGAAGCTCCACAAAGGCTGAAGATTTTACTCAACAGACAGGCTGGCAAATGACAGTTCAGAAAACTCTGGTAAGTCCCTTGACCCTCAAAGTTCCACACAGAAGAATTTTCCTTCTAATCTTTCTTACCCAACATTTGCCGTAAGATATAGAGGGCACACAAAGAGTAAATATGCACGTTTCTCATGGTCATTACTCACAAAAGCTTCTTCCTTGCATAGCTCTGCCCTACTGTGGTGCAACATGGGGAGAAAAGAGCTAACAATTACAGCCTCTGAATCAACTCTGTGATTTGGGTTTCGGACGTGCTGCTAAATGAATACAAAGAAATGTTATTCTTTTGGTGTTTTTTAACTGCTGGAAACATCTTCCCAGTGTTTCTATCAGATGTGCCTTTTGGGACCTTTCAGATCTAAATCAAGAACATCACCAGTATTAGGCAGCTGCTGAGAGGGAAGATTCTTTCACAGTTTTGCACTGACCTATCCAAGCCTTATTTTCTGACATCTGCATAAGTACAGGAATTTCAACTACTTCAAGAAAAGTGTTTTGCCAAAATAGTCCTGGATTGTGCAGCCCTGCTATTTATTACACTTTAATGCAGAATTGCATCTTTGTGGTTAATAGATCAGTGACTGAATAAATATGTGCTAACAATAGTTTATTTAACCACTAAGTAATATCATGAATTCTCTCTCCTTTCTGAAAGGCATGCTGCCATCCCTTGCCAGGAAGTAATTCATGATTAAGCTCATGGTGTTCCTGTGTGTCATGTCAATTGTTCACAATAGTGCAAGGAAGATAAGTTGAATAACTGAAAATAACCTGGCTCCAATTTTTCATAGCCTTGTTCATTAACTTAGCACCAATAAACATCTGCAACCTACTTTATTATTTCCTTTTCAAAAGGACATATGACCAGAATCCATCTCTAATCCAAAATGAGTGTAACATTATTTTCAGCAATAAAATGCCAGGCAGTCTTAATTTTGTATGATTCCCGGTTAAGAAAATATACGCTGTTATAGCATTTGCCAAAAAAGAATGAGGATATCTGGAGGGATATGTAATTAATGTAATAGCTAATAGCCACCACAAAGAATCATATTACCAAAATAAATAATCTATTAGCTCATAAAGAATAGTTTTAATGAACACAGAATGGATTACAACAAAAGGTCAGGAAGAATTAAAAGTAACTATACATCTTCTAATATTTGTGTCACTTTTTAAACATCTATTTTTCATTTTGGAGTTTCTCATTCCCTTAGGTACAGCATGAACTTAAAAGCAACCTAGATCCTTCACAGGATTTTTAGAGTATATGATGGATCAATAATTTGTTGGTTTGTTTATGAAATATGCCAACTTACTGGGACAGAGTCATTTTTAAGAGGAAAGAAAGATCAATATATATGTGCATAGATTTATGGGTGGTTTTGTTACAATCAAAATAGGTCTTTTTGTTTGAAGAACTCTAAAAGGCAAGTTTGGCTTTTCTTTTTCATTGATGCATTGGCTTGAGCAGGCTACTTTAATTCTAAATGCTAAAAAATACTACAAGTGAATCTTTCATTCTGTTAAAATCCTTTTGGGGTTTAATTTAAGTAGAGTGTGTTCTAAAAACACAAGCAACAAGCCTGCTAAGACTTTTTAAACGTGGTGATGGTTACAATGTGTTCACTTTTTAAATATGTGAAATGTTTACTGTGAACTATGATCTTATCCACTGCTGCACTGTTTCTTACTTCTGGTTATATGGATAGAAGTTTCTCAGGAGAAAAGAAATTGAATTAGATGACCGGAATAGAAGTTTTAGGCTCCCCATTCTCTAGTTGCATTCCCTGCATAGGGCAACAGCTTTTTCCTGTCTCTTCCAGCAGCAATGGAAGTGATAGTTTTCAATACTCTCAGTGCACTGTACACTTTAAAATTTTAATATTAAATTTACCTGCCACCTTCTAGTTCACACAGAAGCATCACAAACATTTCACTGGAAGGGCCCAAAGACAGGTTGGATGGGATTTTGCGAAACCTGATCTAGAGGGTGGCATCCCTGCCCATGGCAACAGGGTTGAAACTAGATGATATTTAAGGTCTTTTCCAAATCAAACCAATCTATGAGTCTCTAAGTCTCTCAGGGTTTCAATGATGCTAGTACTGTTCTCTAATTATTTTGCCACCATGAAAAAAGGCACCCATTTTCTGATGACACACAGAACTTCTGCAGCAGCTCCTCACAGGGCTCATTATTTTTGTATTTTCAGACTGCATACAAACCACAATGATGAGATGGTGATAGTGCTATATATACAATATCAAACTTTCACCTAGCACATACAGTATTCATCTCTCACAGAAGTAAGAATAGTCAGTCTTTCCTCTTCTTGGGTACACCAAGTCACAAAACAATTCAGTAAAATAATCGTAGAAAGAGGGATATCACCTCCTTCTTAAAAATGCTTATCACACCTTTTATATATGCATGCTAAGGGCTAGACCTTGTATCTCATAGGTAGTCTGCTGTAAGGTGATTGTCTAAGTGAAGTGAGTTTGCCATGAAAAAATCCAGAATCTTTCAAACCCACACTGGTCAACTAATAGCTGTTTTCCCACATGCACAAATTGGTATGACGCATGCCCAGGTTGAATGAGGCACGTTTAATCTTTCTATATGTTGCTTCTAGAAAGAATGGATTTGAAACATAAAAAGAGCTCTTGACGCAAATCTCACTGTTGTCAGTTGTTCGCTCAATCCCAGTCACTCAATAGCCTCTCACTGAACACGACAGATCCGAGACCCAGACTTTTCATGTGATAGTGCATTCTCTTTCATTGCTGCTGGTATGGATGTAGACTTGATTTACTGACAAAAAATTCTGAATGAATTGGCCACTACCCTCCTTAGCAGATCTCTCCATTCAAGACACAAACATCTGTCTTTCAAATCAGGCTAAATACTGTAATCAAAGACACAATTTTTCCCCCATTTTACACCCAAAAGATGAGGATGAATACGTATTATTATATACACATTATATAATAATGGAAATATAATATATATTTGAAGAAAATTAGCTATTTTATTTACTGAATAGCTAACTGTACTAACTGATAACTTTTTTTCATTTGAAAATGTCACTAAGGACTGCAATTCAGTACTGTTTGTTAAAGAAAAAATATACTATTGCCTTTTTTTGTTCCTCCATGGAAGTTAATTTTTTGCATACTTTGTCCATAATTACAGTGTAATTCCACAAACTTTGCTTAGAAAACAAGAGACCACAAAATCGATTTTTACTGCTTGAGCAACTAAGCTAGTCTATTGATCTCTCAATTCTTTGTGTGATTTCAGATATCTTCCTTAAAATATACTAGAACAGTCCAGGGTTGTCTGTGGGAAGAAGATAACATGACGTAAGCCACCTACTAAACACAGTTTATTCAAATGTTTACCAAATTCTGTTATCCTTCTCAAAGAATGCTTTCACTTCCACATTTTCTCTCTTTCTCACTTTCCCTCTCCCTGCAGAGTTGTCGAAGGCATCATTAAAGAAGAAAAAAAAGAGAAATCAAGGAAAAAAGCAAGACTGTCTTGTTAAAAAATTCAAATTAGCTAAACCAAGAAGAAATGGCAAATACAATATTTAAAATATTTTTTAAATGTTCTATTATTAAAATTTTGATTGTGATGAGTCTCAGGAGTGGAGAATTGAGGAGTGGAACTGCCCCTCCCTCAATTAATATGCCTAAGGTTCCCAAACATATCCATTTAAACAAAGTAATTAATTAGCTTCAATGTAGTTTTATTCTCAGAATTAAAAGAAATGTGCAAATTATCCAGGAAATTTATTTTTCATTGCTTTATTCTGCAATTTTATTACATTGTCAACAAAACAGTTGGGAAATCCTGAAATAAATAAAGCTTTAAAGGATTTGCAGAGTTTCCTGTAACTTTATAAGAGTAACCAGAGGAAATTTACCTTTCTTGTCTTGTTCTAACTCTTTGGCTGTCATGGGTAAAATTTTTAGTTGCTGTCCTACTGATTAAAAAAAAAGGCATCAAACCACAACATTCACTTCTGTCAGGACTGTCAAAAAGCTGGAGAAAATTACCCAAGAGTTCTGTCTGTTCTTTGAATAAAACCAAGAAAAGAACACATTTATTTCCTTCACTTATATTTTTATTTCTTTCAATATGCTTGTCCAGCTCCAAACATATTTTATTCTTGGGCTTTTTCTACCACTGTTGATTTTATTGCCTAATTCTTAAATTAATTTGATATAATTTAAGGAGATTACATGTCACTAATAAGTACATTGAATGTGAGTGACTACATAAGTTGTGGTCAACCTCAGTGGGTAATTTACATATATTTATTGTTCTCTACATCAGCATGCTACACTAAGTGTTAAATATGAATAATTAATTTTTATTATGAATGATGGCTCTGTTAACTGTCATAACTTACAGTGAGTTAAGCAAAGTGTGAAACTGTAAAATAGAATTTTTAAAGATAATATTCAATTAATACATAATAGTTAATATTCCTCTCTTTTTTCCTTTACATTTTAATTCATAAACTTACTTAGAGGTAATAAGAGGTTGATAACACCCCAGAAAGTCTAAGATGATGTGCAAAATTTTGTATTCATTTATCCCATAGATCTTTAGATAAATTCTGTTTGTTGAATTTGAGCTAATTAAGAACATACACAGCCAAAGATAAATAGATTAGACCGCAAGAGTGTCCAGTTAATTGATGAATCTACATAAAATTACTATACTGTTTGCAGTAGCCTGTATTAGAAACATTATTTTCACATTTATTTTATGCAGGACTGTCCAAGATTCAAATGGATCTAATCTTGTCAGTCTCTGTTATTTATAGACAAATATACAGCAAGAATATCATGTGCTCTTTAGTATAGCAATGTCTGCTTTTCCAAGCTTGTACCACATGAACAAATAATTCCTAGTTATAGTATGAATAATCTAATCTAATCTAAAATAATAATTCCTATTTTAGGAATTTTGCTATAATACAAAATGCTCAAAGTAATGATGAGGTGTTAACTGTCTTTGAACTTTCCATATGAAAACTAGAAACTAGTTCTTGAAGATGCTAATTTACATATTTCATTGGGTTTTGTTAAGATGAGCAGGAAACTCAGGTTTGTTTTCCAATTTGCTGGAGAAGATGTTCCATTACTGAGTAGTTTTTGACTGTGCTTAATGTGCAGAATTTTTGAAACAATGACTATTTTTGCTAAAACCCTTGGAGATCAGATTACATCTCACTTTATAAGTCCCAAAGGAATGAAATTCATTGTAGTTGTGATCCCATTCTTTGTGCATGTTGACAATGTCTCAAGAAAAAGAAAACAGAGTGATGGAAAAGACCACACAAAACAATTTCAAAATGCTTTAGGCACAAACTATGTGAGTGACAACTACAAATTTAACTGCTGTAATTCTTTGATTAATAGAAAGAAAGTGATTTAGATTATTTTGATAACAGCCTTTAGGAAAAAAAAAAGACACTTAAAGGAATATAGAAATTTGAGGTTTGAATTACTTGCCTAAGATGTGTTTTTATAAATAACCTGTCACCTATATTTTGGGGGGAGAAGAAAAAAACAAGTTATTGGCTTTTTACAAAGTAAACTACTTACTGTATACTCCAGAAGTGACACTTACATTTTTTCTTACCATATCCAAAACCTCAAGAACTTGAAACATATAATAGCCTATTACAGAGACAGAGTATGGACATGATAAGAAAGCAAAATCAGAATGTACTTCTAGCTCCCTAAAAAGGGCAAAACTACACTCTCTTCAAAAAATGCTTCCATACAAAGACTTCTCATTATTAACAGCAGTTTCGAAAACTGGCTGCACAGATCAATAATGTATAATCACTAAATGCCAAGTACACTAAGATTAACAGAAATTACCTGTTTTAACAAATGTATTCGAAGCCAAATTCTGCTCCAAGATTCTACTTGTTTGACATATGGGAAAACAGTTGCACTCATTTAGGTGGTCAAACAAAGAATTAGGTACCTAACTTTGAAAATTCCTGTTTTAATGTTATTATTTTTTCCCAACAAAAAATCTGGAACTTCTTAGTGTTTAAAACAGCACCTTTTGCATAACTCAATATCTCTTCAGGAAGGAGAAGCCCAGGAAGTCTGTAAAACTGTAGAGAAATCCAGCAATCCTCTCTACTCATAAACCTCTGAAACAAATTTGTATCCCACATGCCACCTGTCTTCATTGAAGCTTGGCCCCTAGAATTATCCTGCCTTCACTCTACTATTTCTGCAGCCTAGTTTTTTGTAAAAACTACAAAGGAAAGTGAAATATCCTGAAAAAGAGTACATTCCTCCTGTGTCGCTTGCCTCCCTCTCTGATAATCCAAAACATCCTTGCTTAGACTAAGTTTCAGCTGTTAGGCCAATCAATCAGTGCTGACATAAGTGATGCTTCTTAATAGAAAGTAAGAGATAGCATGTGGTGAAGGTGTTGTTCTCTCATTTTTGTAACTACTTTTACCTTGGTTTGAGCCTTCAGCTCATTATTCAAGAAAATAATTTGATCTTAGCCAAACAAGATTTCTTTTTTAGTACATGTTCAGAAAACTCTTTATTGAGATCTATCCAATAGATAATACATGACTTTTCAAGAAATACAAAATTTACACTTTTTTTTTCTGTTTTCTTGGTGCAAATAAGTATCAATAAATTACAGAATTTGCAGATGGGCAACTGTCACATAAACTCCTAATCACAAGGATTTTCCTTATTTGGGATTGTCCACTGTGAAAAGGATTCTTAGGATAAGAGCAACAGTTATTTGGATAACTCAGGTTGGAAGGGACTTGAAGAGGTCTCCAGTACAACCTTCTGCACCCGATGTTGAATTTCAGAATAGAACAGTTCAGCTATTCTTTAGTCCATCTGCACCTTGCTCCAGTTTACCACTGCCCTTCTCTATATGGGTCCTATGAGTGCAGAACAGGTGGGAATAAAAACTTTCCTCCATCTACTGACTATGTTCCTGTTAATATAGTGCAGGACCTTCTTTGCTGCCAGGACACACTGCTGGCACATATCCAGCTTCTGCAAACATGTTTGCCCGCCACTCTTTCCCCACCCTGCCTTCTTGCAGAGGGATTTCCTTTCCCATCCACAGGACATCGCTGAATTTCACAAAGTTCCTCTTGATCCATTCTTTCAGCATGTTCAGGTGCCTCTGAGTGGCAGTTCTGGCCTTAATTACCATTGGTACTACCTGTAAGCTTGAGAAGCAAAGGCTCCATTGCTTCCTCCAAGTCACTGATAGATGTGCTTAAAAGCACAGGTTCCAGAATAGACCTCTGCAGCTCTTGTCATTCAACTCACAGTAGACTATGGCAAAGTAAGCACTGTTCTTGGAGCTTAATGGTCCAACTAGTCAGTAGAGATCTTCCCTGATCTCCATGTCACAGAACTGTAGAATGGTTAAGGTTGGGAGACATCCATCATGCAACCCTCTTCTCATTCAGGGCCATACACACCCAGTTTCCAGGACCACATCCAAACAGATTTTGAGTATCTCTAAGGTGGGAGACTCTATATCATCTCTGTGTAGCCTCCCAAAGCAAAAAAAGTGTTTCTGTCAGATGGAATCTCCCGTGTTTTAGTTTATGCTGATTGCTTCTGGTTTTGTCACTGGGCATCACTGAAAAGAGTCTGGCTCTGTCTTCTTTGCACCCTCCCTTCAAGTATTTATGTACATTGATCAGATCTCCCCTGAGCTTTTCTTCTCCAAGATAAACAGTCCAAGCACTCCCAAGTCCCTCCTTGTAAGACGAATGTTCCAGTCCCTTATTCATTGTAGCAGACCTTCACTGGACACAGTGTATCCATTTCTCCCTTCTACGGAGGTGCCCAGAACTGGACTCAACATGCCAGGTGAGGCTTCAGGAGTGCTGAGTAGAAGAGAAGAATCATCTCCCTTGACCTGATGGCAACACTCCTGATGCAGGAGTGGCCACTCAACAGTAAGATGTGCTTATTGCACATCAGCTCTTTAAGCAATAGTATCACTCAAAAGGAAACAGTGACTTAATTTATTATCAAGAGATCACCTTAACAGAGAATGAAAGACCACTGAATTTGGCAAGTTTAATTGACTTTAGTAGAACTGGGATATCCCATACTGTTTAAATATTACATACTCATGGAGAAAACCAAGTACTCTTCTCAAGGAAATTACTGTTTCAAGCACACCGAACACAGCACACTAAAAAGAAGATGGGAATGCATATGCTATATGTGTTATATACTTGATAGAGATATATATATATGTACAATTGTATTCATATGATCCATAATTCAGAAATTGTGCTTCCTTTTTTCTGAATACAGATTCTAAAACTGTTATGCTGTGCCCAGTCTGTGTTTCCTTATGGTCAATAACAAGATTCAAGAAACCAGCTAATAGCTTGACAGTATAGAATATATTCTTAGGTATTTTGTATTTACACCAGAAAAACAGGTTTGACAGGTGCAAATAGGTTAATATTGAGAAGAGTTTTGAGTAAATGACCAAATTTTGCTGCATTGTGCATGAACCTGAAGTTATTTCAGTTAAAACCACAGAAGTTCTTTTGATTTATTTCAGGAGAGGAAAGAATTAAGACAGATTTTTTTCACAAATCTATATCCACTGTCAGATGATCTGTTGATTCTGTGACAAAATAATACTTGTTAGTACCTAGAAGGTTAGAACTCTAAAGCCCAAATAATCTTTCCTGAAACTCTGAAAGAGGCAGTAGAGAAGTGGCAGTAAAGGTCTCATGAAATAGATCACAAAAATTTAAGGCCTGTTGAGAACTCTTTCAGTCCACCAAAGTCTGTAAACAACACATAATCTTTAATGAATAACTGTGCACCAGCTGTTTTAAACTATAATGAACAAGAAACAGTAGTTGCTTAAAATGGAGCTTTGGAAGATACGTGGTTTCATCTGGAGGCAACTCAGGCTTCATCTTTTCCATCCCTCCCTAAACACTTAAAAGATGATAGAATGTTTTTTTTGCCCAGAGATTTTACTGACGTATTGAATGTAATTCAGGTCATCACAGAGTAATTTAGTATGAGGGGTCATAGGTGGCCATACAGTTGAACATATGGCTCAAGGCATGCTAAACATCAGAGTTAGATCAGATTGCCTAGGGCCTTGTCCAATTACATTTTGAAGTTCTCTGAGGATGGGCATTTCACAAATTGTCCAGGCAAACTGTTCCAGTTCACTAACGCCGTAATGGTACTAAAAAAACTGTACAAGCAGTGAGAGGTGTCTGACAGCCACTGGAACTTTAAGGATTTCCCGTCCTTCCAGCAGTAAGTGATGCAGGGCTCCATGTCATATAGGACTGCTTAGAGAGAGGGCTCCCAAGAAGCAGGTTGCATGTAGGAGCAGTGGCTCTTCCACAAAGACTGAAGAGTACAAGATTCTGCAACCACCGCAACCCCGGCCACATTGGAAACAAAGAAGACTTTTACTGGTGGCTGAGCATGCCCTAGTCTGAAGGGGTAGAATAGTGCCAATGATACAAGAGAACTGATCTGGAAAATTAGAAACTGGTTTATGTAGATATTGCAGGAAACAAGAACAGGGGGGAGAGGAGCTGAAAAGCTTGAATCAGCCCCAGGTGCCCTTCAGCTCTTCGCAACACGTGGTGTTGTGAAAAATAAACGGGTTTACAAATGGTGAAAACAAATTGCTTGTACACTGGCAACACAAGATAAAAAGCAGTTTTTTTCAATAAATGTATGTCTGAATGATGTTCTGAACATAGATTTAATGTCAGTCACATGACTGACCTGGAGAAGAGAGACGTAGTAGATGATTGTCTCTTAATAATAATGTGGATTTTACTTTATAAGCAGTTCTATGGTGCCAACACATACTTAGCTTTTTCCATGTTCTTCCTTTTACTGCTCTTCAAGCGTTGTCTAACAACATCCTTTGCTTCTCTTTTTGAATGATTCATCTCCTGCTAAAATTAACGGTGGAACTGACAAGATGGATCCCGCTATGACCAGCTTACTCCACGTATGCTCTACGTTATTTGCAACTTGTCTGTTAAGATTGTCAACTCTGTGTTTGTACAGGGTTTAGCAAAATGGAGATCAATACCTGGCTGACCTTAACCACTGTAATAATAAATATGATTAATAACAATGTCAGATTTTTTTTTTTCAGACCAAGTTTATTAACAGAAAGAAATTCATTAGGAAAGATGAAAAACACAGTGGTTCTCACTGCTCTATTCTCTCCATTCTACCTGTTGTTTAGATCCAAATTTACAAAGTCAAATAAACAGTCATTCTGCCTCAAACTTCACTCACTTTTTTCACTGTATGAAAGATAAGCCACTGCTACTATACAGAGAGCAATAGTTCTTTCAGCCTCCAATATCTGATATCCTTTACTACCCAAAGTTACCTTTAGATCATTAAAAAATTTTATCAGCTAGACCTTTTGCACTCTGATACCCATCAAGAAGAGAAGGGATTCTCCAGTGTCTGCACACTGATAAGAAAGTCCTGCTCAGAAGAAAAATAAATTATCATATTCTGTCTTATTTAATACACTTTTTGAACTATAATCTGTCCCAGAGTGTGATCAACTAAAATTATTGCTTTTCATGCAAAACAAGACCATTGTGCTGTTCTACCACCTTCCAAAGCTGTATTTAGCTGGCTATAATCTATTGTACTTGTAAATCTATTGTCATAAAATTACCTTATAAGCATTTGTAGGCAAGAGTATTTATAATACACGTTATACAGAGCCCAGCACTTCTTAAACAGGACACTTTTATTGTAAGTACTAACAATAACTTAAAAGTGGTGGGAAAACATTTTATATTTAAGTAATTGTAATTTTTCTGTTTGAAAATGTGATGTTCAAGGAATGATAAACCCTCCTTTGACGTAAAAATGAGTCAAAATCACATAATCCCTTCCAATTCTATGAGCAGAAGGGACCCAAATTAGCAGGTTTTGGTCCCAAGAATGGACCTATGGATATCTCTTGTCTGCAATTAGGCACAATCACTGCCACAGCAGGCAGTTACTATCACCAGACACAATTTCTTGTGCAAATGTTTATACTAAAATCAGAAATGCAATCAATAGCCCCTCTGTCCAAGACTGAATAGATGTGGCAAAAGCAGTTACTTAAGAATAGCTCTGTTGGCTGGTTCCTTATGATAATTTTCCCAGAAAGTTTTTTGCATAGAGAAGAGAAAAATGTATCGGTGACATCTGCTTTTTGCCCTCCATAGCTGAATGCATTTTCACCTCTCTTATCTATATCCTGATATGCTTATGATGTATTCCAAAAAGGTATAACAACTCACAAATTGATGGATAGCAATTTTTCCCATAAAAATTACTGTGACACAGGAGTGATGCAGGAAAGGACTTAAGAAATACATACATTCTAAATAGATAGAGCAAGTGTGGGATGGGAGATGGAGAGGCAGGAGTCAGACCATCCTAATCATCTGGAGGAAATGTGGTTTTTTTAGTGCCTGGTTTTACAGCAGCTGAGATCTTCTGAAATCATCCTTCACCAATCCATACCAAGCTCTGCTATCTCTTGTCCCTGTGCTGTTTTTCTGTCCTTCCCTCTGGATGATCTTGCTGACCTTGATTCAGCAGAGGAAGATGATGGGGATGAAAACAGCAGGTGATCCTCATGACTATACTGTATATCAAGAAAAGGAAAATCAGGGACTAAGCAGCATGGTGACTGAGAAGTAACAACTACAAGAATGTTAAAGCTAATGAAATCGAGTGTCTGAGACAGGAAAGAACTTTTAGCCAAACTGTTTAAATTTTGATTTTGTTTCTGCAAGAATTATTACTTTTGGCAATATCAGCCTAACTCAAAAAAAGAAAATGTTAATCTTTCTATTTTCACATATTTCAGTACAAGAATACTTACATTAAATAAGGGTAGTATTTTCCATTTTTGATCACTCTGTATTAAAAAGTAAAAAAAATCTTTCAATACAACAATCTTTCAGAATGCTTATGTCAAGAAGCATTGGAAAGAGAAAATAAGCCCATTTTTAAGCATTGTGTAAAACTGCAGAAAATGCAAATACATCACCTGTTTACAGTCAGACTGGCAATTAAAAAAAATAATCCCCCCCAAAAAAAACAACACTTGATAATACAGATTATTTATACTAATGCCTCTGAAAAATATTTAAGCAGATTCTAAAAGCATGAAGTCCAGTTTTATTTTAATTATTCATGTAATCATTATTGCCACACCAAGTATTTATTGCATGAAGTGAACCGTACTTACTGAGAAGTAGCACGGTTCTATTGTAACCACGAAAAGCAGCAAGACCTTTCTGGATGTTCTCACCAGGACTGGCAACATGCTTGCTGCAGGATGTCTTCTCACACAGATTTGCTGTTTCTCATTTCTACTATGTGCCACAAAGGAAGGAATGCTAAATCCTCACCCTCCACATAATTTTCTCTGCTTTACTGTAAAACTGACTAATATGGGGGTAGAGGGAGTAAGACAACCATGTACCAACAGAATGCAAGGACTGTTATTCTACATTGCTTTTACATGTGGCTCAGTGGCAGATGCTTACCTTAGCTTCCAGCCATGCCTTTCTTAAGGTTCTGGGAATACTGTGGCCTCCAGAAAGTTTGTAAGCTAAAAAGCAGGACCCAAGCCTGATGCATACAGCACTCATTGTCTTATGCTATCAATATTCTTTTTTATGTGTAAGGTGGCAGATTCCTGACAACACAGTTCCAATCAAGTCAGTCAGCCCAGTATTCCTACCCTGAATTCCCCAGGTATCCATAGGACACTGAGTCAAATTGTGCTGCACTTTGGTAAGGACTAACTCTGCCCAGCTCTACCAAGCAGAAAAGGCAAAGTGTAAAGTGACATCAGCTAGACAGAGCAGGTGTCATTGCCTGTGAGGGCTTCTCTTTCTCATGTTGTCAACATAAGCTCTAAATTCAGTGATAAATAGAGAGCTGGATATCAAGCCTGAGGAAAGCCAAGTAATAATGATTCCATATTAGCTCTTAAAAAACCTCATTCAAAACACAAGATCCAGGATCCTGCAGAACTGCAGAGTGTTCCAGGCTTCATAAAGACACAGATTCAAGGTTTTAATTAGCACCATGACAGTTTCGAAACTGTTGTCAATCAATCTTTGAGAGAAAAACCACTTGTCAAGTTTGCATGCCCAGGGAGAGTTAAATTGAAATTAAAGTGAATTTTAAAAGATGGGAAATAATTAGGGCACAGGAAAAAGAATTCAGAGAAAAAGAAATCTGTGAGAGGAAAAGTATGTTACTAATTATGCTTTTTACTTTTTCTAATTAATCCCCATTCCAGTCCCAGCTCACCTTTAATAACATTAATGAATGATTATACAGGGAGTGTTGTACTGCCCAATATTTGGTTATGCAGATTCATCACATCATGTGCATGTATAAAAGCATGCCCAAATGACCAAGAGTGTGCCCATCAGAAATGCAGTAGAGTGGTCTACACTACATGAATGAGATTCCCAAACTCATATGTACAGTTTATTAGCATATTCACTAAGCCCAGTTTCAAGTGCAAAAACAAAGTTGTGCATTCCCTAAAGCCTGCTTGAGAAGATTACAGGGGATGTTCACACAGAACAAAAGAGTATCAGCATCAAACACTTTTCCATTTTCCAGTCAGTGCAGCTCCAATGCAAAAGCTGAAATCTGGGAGGATTGCAAACCTTAGCTTGTGAAAGACAGTTATGGGAAAGGCATAAGACTGCTGTGAGACAGGCACCCAAAACATTGAGCTAACAGAGACTATACAAAGCAAAAGCAACAAGGGAGCGAAACATGGAGGAAAACCTGACATTTTGTTCCAAACATACAGCTGTGTGAAGAGAATGCACAAGAAACTCTCACTGGAGAAGACAAGCAAGACTTTATTTCAGTAGAGGAGGAATGATAATGATTTTCATAGCTCCTGAAGCTACCACATTCTTATAAACACATATATGGGAGTGAGGGGATGTGTACACATGGGTGGTTTATAGATAGAAACATATACAAAACATAAAAAATGTCCTATATAACTATATAAAAAAACTCTTTATCTAGAAGGTCAGTAAAGAGTTGCAGTGTCATTTATACTTTTTTAAAACAACCAGCAGTTCCTGGTGCATACCTGAAACGTCTGAATTGCTGTAAGGCAAAGATCCTGATGCTATTGTCTTTGCAGACAGGTCTAAGAAATAGAACTAAATTACATACCCAGTGAATAGGAATGATATCTATAACTGTTGTGGTTGTCCCAAAACATAGTTAATAACCTATGTCTGACTCACTAAGCAAAAAGGAACATCCTTCTGCAGTGTTTTGTGAACCTGATAATTAAGCAGCAAGACAGGAAAAGGAAAACTCAGCTCCCAGATAGCAAAGTTGTTCAATTCTCACTCACTGTCCTACTTCATAAGCCCTAGCTTTATCATTAAAGAAATATATGAGGTCACTCCAAAGTTTCACAAACTGCTAACACTTCAAATTGCCAACAAAAACAGATTCCATGACCCCTACCTGCCTTTATGTATGTGCAGTTCTTCAGTTGGCAAATATATAGCATCTGAAAATATATTGCAAACTGAAATTGTGTCAACTACTTAATTTAGCCCTGTGCATTGAGGCTTTATTTGCTGATACTTCTAATTCATGTCCTGTGAGAAGTATGTTTCTAAAACATATCTTTTATTGTCTACAGTTTTAACAGACATGTCACTGCAAACAAGCACAGACAAATACGGTGACACATGAGTTCTTCATTATAATAAATACTGATCTATACAGTTTTTCTTTTGTGTATAGAGAGTAAAGCATCAGATAGCTTCAGAAAGTCAATTAAAAAGAGAGTTGGTGCATCTTAATCACAGGGCTTTTCCTATCTGTTTTTTCCAGTAGTTACTTAAAACCATTAACTTGAAATCAGTCACATGCTGTCTTCAGAAGTTCACTCAATCAAAGGGCCAAGCTCTGAGTAATCAAAGATCTTAAATCACTGGAGCGCCCAACATCAGCCACAGGAGGATTAAAAATCCAGTAGCCAGAACTCAATTCTTCGATCTAGCGAGCTCCAGCGCATTATGAGAAGTCCCTAAAGCCCTAGATCACAGCCCAGCCTTTGCCTACTGTGGAGCTAAGTGGAAACAGTCTTTAATTCCTTAGGAGATCCTATCTTGCCAGATGAAAATAGATATTGGCCTCTGTGTGTAGGATGATTAGAAGAATGGAAAAGGATTAAACAAGATGCAAGGGGAAAGGCTCAGAGTGGCTCATTTACATGGTATTACTGCTGACAGATAGGTGTTAACAGAACAGAGCAACCTAAAGGCAAAACTGTATCTGAATTAAAGCTGTATTTATTTACTCAAGTTATAAAGGGATTAAGTCCTGTTTATTTTACCACATCCAGCACTGTTTTATCTATTAAGCACTTTGATGCTTACTCAATTGTTCTGTGTCATGCATTGCACAGCTGTTTGGGAATGTGTTTATCTTTATTTAAAACATTTAAATGTTTCAAACATAAAATATAGATGCTAATGGCAAGTTAAACATTCACGGCTGTCTTCTTGTCTCCCAAAATGGAGACATTTTTAAAACAGACAATGGGAAAAGTAAAAAGCACATTTATAAGTACTTTGTAGATTGCTGACAGGAAGAACCAGGTACAGGAGAGTACGTGTCACACATACACACATGTGAACACAGAGGCAGTGTCACTGACAAAAAAAAAATCATTGTATTTTGAGTAATTTCTAATTATTCAAAAAGCTTTATTTAGGCAGGAAAATGATTTAGCAAAATTTTGATCCAACTCAATCTATCAGTCATTCTGGGAATCAGTGAGCTTTCTCAAAAGAGAGTTTAACATCTCATAAAGTAGCTACATTTTACTCTGAGTGAAGCCTTGTAGCAGCTGCTCTTAGGTGACCCAGTTCTCAAGGGAATACAGAAACTTTCCCTGTTCCGACGGTACCACCAGAAAATCAGTTATTTGTAAGACCCAGTCTCAGTGCTGCATGATTGCTCTTATACCCTTAGCTGCCTCATTTACCATCTCAAGTTTGCACATGATGCTTATTATCTTCTGCAAACTGAAAAGCCAACTGTACTTGCCCGTCCCTGCTTGTGCTTCAGCACACCTACTTTCCTCCTCTTCTCTTTCTTCTCATCCTGCTCATGGAATGAGTAATGCCACTTTGCAAGTGTTTGTATCATAGTCCAAACCTTGCCAACCCATTTTGCATGAAGTATGGTGAGAGTGGCGAGAAAAGAGGAGGGGATGAAGACAGACAGAGAAATAGAGAATCTTTTAGAGTTCGATTTTTCACTCCCGTAAAGAGCTACTGTGGTTCGGTTCTGTTATGGATTTGCCTAGGTTCATACTCTCCAGAAGATCATATCTACAAAGCCATCAGGACTCACTCAAGTGCAATCACACTTAATAGTCCTGTTAGTAGCATCAAGAGTTTTGTCTTACAATGCTACATTTTCTAGTTTCAGCTTTCTGATTTCAGGGACAGAACTGATGCACTGAGTTATGGGAAGGGGCTTCTGTATGTTTCTTTTCAGCGGAGGAAAAAAAAAGAACAAGTGAAAGACAATGGAAAACTTCTATCCCAAATTGTCCAAGAAATAGTAACATGTTTCTACAATGTGAACACTCAGTTCCGTGCAAACCCGGCCTGAATAATGGGTCCATTCCAGATGAAATAGAGGCAAAGCTAAGTACTTGGTAGGAAAAGCTTTTATTAAAGGTGTTTCAGTCTTCTTTGTGGAAGGCTTATTACTCACAGGAAGCTATCTGTGCCATGATGGGCAGTAAAATCTGTGCAAACACTTATGAAGCCAAGCCCCATTCCCCAGAAAGGTCATCATCAAATGGGCAAGAAAAACAAGCAATCAAACAAACAAACACCACCCCACCCTCACCCCACCCAAAAAAAAACAACAAAAAAACCCAGAAAAAGTATTGAAGACGTAAGTAATAGATTCAGTCCTGCCTTGAGAAAGCACCTGGGAACCTTTGGGCCATGTAGGGCAAGCAAACCCTTGTAAGTATAAGGATCTAGTAGCTTGTCTGTAGCTGGACTCATATCTCCATATTCACCACAATTAGTTCCTCCTCCCAGTCACCTGAGCTGTCCCTAGCTCTCTGAACACACTCCTCAACCATCCCAAGCACTTTTTGCAGTAATGTTCTTGACCCTGCCTGCAGTTGAAGCATGACCTACTTACAGTTCATTTTGAAAGAAAGTGTGACCCTGACATCGTTGAAGATTTTTTTCTCGGTAGTGCAGTTCCTTGTAGTCTCCTACAAAATCAGACTTTGCCATTAATACTTTAGATGTGAATACTGGCCCTGTTACATCAGGTACACTATTATGCACAAAGGAAACAAGATTGAAGTAAACAAGATTTCCAGTCATTAAATAATAATAAAAGAACCCAGAGACTTTAACTAGCCTGTTTATAGAGCTTCAATGCCTTTTAAAATAAATAGGTCAGTGTTGATGAAAGACTGGGCTCTGATTTTATCCTTTTGTATTTTCAGAATGCTTTCCAGTATCCAAGCACAATATGAAGAAAAACCACAAGCCTATCTGTTCATGCTTCTCTAGCCCTAGTATTGATATTAATGCCAACAAAATTAGTAATTTGACAATTAGTTTTCCACTTACCTGAAAAGACATGAAAGGCAGAAAGAAAGTAGTTTAACTAGATTATAATGTGGCTGTGACAAGTCAGGTTCCTGTCATGTTACAGCCTTCCAACTTTAACATTTTCATGTCTGCTTGGCAGGTTATTAAAATAAATGAGGGTGTGTTGGACTGCTGTTGCACTTTCCTCTAATGGGAGTTCAGGAATTTGCAAGCCGCTACTGTAAATTGACCGATCGTGAAGTCTGAAAGAAGTTGGCTAAAGTGGACAATTAGGAGCATTTCTCCACAGCTGAGTGAAATACTCCTTGTTATTTTAATAATTCAGGAACAGGCTAATTTTCGGAGGCTGAGTTTGTCAAGATAATGTGCCTTGTGCTTGTCTGCTTGTCATTTTTAACTCAATCCCACATGTTACAGGTGCAGTCTAGCTTACAAAACAGGCAAATCACTCACAGTGGAATTTGCATACGGAATATAGATATATTGTACTAAGGAAAAACAGTCCAAGAAGTCAACAGATAGCTGTGATAGGAATGCATATGATGGTAAAAACTTTTGATGTTTGATAGCTGTTGTATCCCTCTTTATGCTGATATAATTAAAGGTTTTATTTGGCACTATGTATACACAAATACGTATAATGTAAAACATCATGTAGATTTCTTCATAAAGAGAGATGGTAAGGCCACAGGAATTCCATGTGGCATGCAGATGTATCTGGGTAGACTCAGTTACCTTTTTCAACGTAAAACATCTCGATGTCAAAAAATGTGGAACAAGCAGCGAAAAGTTACTTCCTTCAGCTGAGAGGGTGAAATCTTATGAAAGATGAAGCAACTTCTATAGACATCATATCCAGCTTCTGAAAGCAAAGGCTACACTACTGAGCCAGAATTTTGAAACCTCTGACTCTCTCTCCTATGTCACTTAGCAGTTGCTTCTTCTCCAAGAGACAGTGAGAATGTGGTTCTCGACATGCATTTACCTCTCATTTTCCCAAGGTGGATTTCTGGCCCTACAGAAGTACGTGCCTAGGTCCAAGCTGGTTGAGAAATTTTCTAACTTGCTACAAGCTCCCGCTGCAGATTTAAGCCTTAGCAATTAGCCAGGAGAACTCATTCCAAGACAAACCAATCAAAAACTTACAGTGGACAAAGCATTTCTAGGACAGCTTCTTGAAGGTCAGCTCAGATCCCTAAAATATCAGCCTATAATAAAGGCACCAGGAAATATATCATCCTAAGAAACATCTTCACACAGCAGCAGCTTTGGGGAGGGTACTGTGTACCCACCCTTGCATGCCGTGCTAGCTTCATAACCCCAGAAGCCCATTATGATGACTGTCATGAATGGACACCCAGGGGAAAAACACTGCACTTATGAGAGCGCATTTAAGGCATTTACACAGAGGACAAAGAATTTACGATTACTTGTGAAGGCTGGGCCATAGGTGCCTCTTAGTCTTCTCCACCATGAAAAACACATGCACACGTATATATGTATGTGCATATGTATCTGTTTACTTATTTATGTATACATTATTCCATATTTGCACATATATATTTATTTATTTTAAGGTGTAGAAAAATTCAATTCATTGCTGCTGTTTTATCACCCAGATTTCTCCCTTGAGGTAATGCAAAAGAGCTCTTTCCTAGAAGGCAACTCAACGTACCACTTTGATCTCACCAGTCAAAAGAGCCATGATGCCACTTGATCTCTGACGTTGCCATCACTGTCCTATATTCCAGTAGTGATGGAGCAATACTACCATCTCCTACTACGAAAAAAAACTGAAGGCAATTTTATTAACTGGATTGAGAGGTGGATGATACGATATGAATCGCCAATGGCAACAAAGAGTCCATTAAAACTTCTAAGACTAAAATTAAAAAGGTATGGCAGAGAGTGGACTTACACTTCATAATGATGTGACATCAACTCTTAGAACAATGCACCATGAGAGTTCCTGTTCTCAGGCCATTCCTGGAGATACTCTAAAACACAAAGAGCAATCTGAATTCCAATACTTGCATGTAAACCAGGCAAATATGAGCATTCCCCATATATTATTCATTTCTGATTGCATTTTGAAAGTTTCAGTCATTCAGTCACGAAGCAAACTCAGGTCTCATCAGCTGAGGTTGCCACTCACTCAGAATGAGGAACGAACAGCACAGAGTGAATAGCAGAACAAACAGTTCACACCCCAAGATTATACACATAAAATAATTCATGTAACAAAGCATATCCATAAACAAGCAACTTGCACTCTGCAATTTGCAAACAGAATTCACAGAATGGATTCTATGTTAGAAATTAGTCTGGACTTTGATCTTCACACATGAGGAGCAACAGTCTTTATGCCAGACCTAAGACATTGCTAAATCATGAAACAGCAGAGATGAGGATCTTAAGGATTTTAAGATGAGGATTTAGACTATCACTTTTCAAGAATTTAACTTCAGAAACTTCATAAAGGAAACCATTGTTGTTGCATCTGGACTTAAGAGAAGAAAATGTCAACATATAAGCCTAAGACTATTCTCAAAGAACTTGCTATCTCTGCAAGGAAAAAATTATCAGTAAGGGCAGCCAGTAAAATTCATGTCTGGTCAAGTAGAACATGAATCCCAAAGATGAAGAATCGGAATCAACACAAATGTCAGACCTCAGTTCAAATGTCTTCAACTGGGAATAAACCAAAGCTAATATATTGCAATATTACTGAGATGGCAAAAGAAATGTCTACAGTCTCATCTTTGCAACTATCATCCTATGGTACCTCACAATGAAAAAGTTAAAATTTATCCCAGGAAGGGCAACAAAATGAGCAGAAGAAACATGTAAGCTGGTGACTTCACTCCTCCTGCAAAAGAAATGTCTCATCAAGTTACTAATCCCTATTTACTCATTTTTCCCCCCTTCTTTCCAGCAGATTTTAGCAGCAAGTTTCTTTCCAATGTGTTTTTCAGCCCTGCCTGGTCCTCTTTGAGGAGAAGAACTGCATTTCTATTCGTGTGTCAAGCTTATAATGTTGTAAATATGATAGCTGTGTTGCTTTATATTAGGTTGCAGGATCAAGAGGCATGACACCACTTCTGATAGTAGAGATTCCATGCCTTTTTGGGACTAGATAGCATAAAGCAAGTTATTTCTGAAAAAGTTTGGAGCATCTTGTCTACTTGTGGTTCAAAAACATAAAGAAAGCCAAAAACCCACAAACAAACAAACAATAAAGTAAAATAAGTAATTTTTGTTAAAGACAGTCAATAATACAAATTAAGTACGTGAATTAAATGTCAAGAACCTTACACTTCGTAATTTTGAAAACTTTTTTAAAACTTTTTAAACTTTTAAAAACTTTAAAAACTATTTTCAAAGTTTTAAAAGCAGCAAACGTAGTACATTTGGTCATAAAAAAAAAAACATCTTAGTGGCCAAGAGGAAGGAAGGAATGGCCATTATCAACAAATGAGACCAGAAACTAACCACAAACAATTTCACAATATTTAGAGGTTAAGGAACGTAATCACTAATTATATAGTGTTTTCGTAATTCTTTATGTGCCTATCCTTGAGCAAATCTGGGTTTACACACACTTAGTCTCTTTAATACTAGAGGGAAGATCTTAAAACATATCAATTTACACCTGTTACTTTACAGAAGTAGAGAACCCTAGTGTCTGTGAATGCAGATATTCCCCATATGTACATGCATATGTAACATTTTAATACAGATGCAGTGAAAGCTCTTATATAAACAATCTTAAAATTAACTTAAACTCAATATTAAAAATATTTACATCAAAATATTTTCAGGTAGAACTGATTTTGAAGCAGAATATGTACATTTTTATGTACTGTACTCTCAGTCTGGTTAATATCTGCAGTTGTTATTTGCAAAAGCATACAATTGTTAATGTCTGCATTTTATCATAAATATATAGATTCATAACCCTGAATTTTCCAATAGAACATCAGAGCAACTACATTGCTATATCATGTTTTACTCCTCTTTTTATTCAATGCAATTTCTAAACAATTGTACCGTCTGATTGATTTTTACAGCTTCATCTGATATTTAATAAACAGAGACTGCAACTCTCTTTTTAACAGGAAATCTGTAGTTCCTTGAAGTATTCATTTATGTGTCTATATAGAGAAAAACATAAGTCCAAGACCACTTAATTCTGTATTGTTACATATAATGAAACCTGAAATATTTCAGAGAGAATAAGCATTTATCATTTATAGACATTTTAAATATAAAATACATAGCATGGCTCACCTTGTACATTTGTAACAGAAACATTAAAAGATAATTATTAAACAGGTTAAAAAAGTCTTGATATTTCTAAATCACCTATAGAACTCCAACCTGCCAACATGCATACGAGGACAAAGAGCATGACAAAAGCTTAATGACTTTTGTAAGTCATTATTTATTATTAAAAATAATAGTATCTGATGTAATCAGCTTATTTCCAAATATATATGGCACTTGAAGCAACTTTGTGATATAAAGGTTACATTCCTCAGAGTTTGAGGTTTTACCTACCTCAGTCCACTGCAAAAATGACCATCCAACACCTAATAAGTGAGCCAGTGGAAAATGTAGAGGTATGCTAAAATGTATTTTCATATATTTCCCCCCAAACTTCAAGGTGACTGCAATCTGTTTTGGAATTGACGATTCACACTTTGACCATAGCAAATAAGACTAGGTATGTCACAGCATATTATACCATGATATATGTGGAGGATAGTATGCAATTATATATTATTATACAATTACATAACTTTGCAAAATATACATAAGATTGTATATTAATATAAAAAGAACCTTTCTACAAATAACTTTTCTCTTACTGTCTTTTCCCCTCCAGGAAGCTCTTACAGAGAAACCTGTCCTTTACGGAAAAATTGCAGTGGTTAGTTCCAATAACTTGGACAGCTAAATAAATATTTACAATATCAGAACATACAGTAAAAACTCATTTGCATGGACCTAGGTGACCTCATATGGATTATCAATTTTTGCAATTAGTGTGTGAATAAACAAACAGGATTAAAAAAGTCAAGGATACCGCATCACAGAGTGTACTTTGTTCCTTTATTTTGACAAGTACAGTTTTGTTTAAATTGTGAATAATAACACTACCAATCATTTCATAGTTAAAGTATTATGGGATGTTGATGAAAAGAATGTACTTTGAAAATACATCAGCAAGGGTACAACAGGGAGATAAGCTCAAAAGAAAATTTGATATCTGTCTTTTCAAATGAGTTTGAACTTTTTTCCTTTTTATTTCACAGCAAAATTTCATTATATTTCCTTTTAATTTCAATAAAGCACAAATTTTTTTCCAGTTATCAGTTGCTGAGGTAAAGTAATTTTTTTTTTTTAATTTCACACTTCCACATCCTTTTCCCTTACTTTACTCTTTTTCCGGTGTTTTCAAGGGTATTAACTTAGTTGTGTAATGTCTGGCAAAGCAGATTCTCCATGCTTTGGCTTACTCACCTACAAAAACTCTATAACATGCTGATTGTGCGGAATTAGTATGATGCTTAATCAACCTTCATAGAAGCACTGGGCTTCAGAATCTTTCAAGCACATATATAGGAAGTACCAACACATTTGATTTCCTATGTTTGCAGCATCGACAGAGTGCTAAAGAAGGAGTGGAGTTTCGCTTTTTAAATGTTAAAATTATTAATGAGTCATGCTTTTTGCATTTTAGAGACAGAACATTTCTCCAGGTCAGAGATGCGATTTTGCTAATGCAGCACTGACTGTACTGGAAGTGTACTAAGGTATAAATGCAACTCTGTAGCAGTGTTCCTGAGACTGAAAGATTGTCAGATATTTCACAGTATGTTCCATTTTATTTTTCTCCACTGTGTAAAAAATGTTCATGCTTAAAACCAGGATGTGTCATCAAACTGCCTTTTTAATGTCCCCTGTTCTGAACTGTGTTTCCTATGCCCAATACCCTTATCAGATTGCTAAAAAAGCAGCTGCTTAAATAACTGTTAAAGATTTCCAGAAGTTCCCAAAACATATCATAAACCTTATAGCAAAATGTCTCCACCCTCAACTCCTCCCCCCTCCCCATACCCAGCCATATGATAGGAAAAAGTGTCAGAGGTGTTCCTAGTTCATCACCTCTGAAAGTCGATGGACAATCAAATCAGGCTATACTCTTGCAACTGGAGATCACAATTAGAAAGTTTGTAACACTGTACTGCTTCATAGATATGATAGTAGTTGTAGCGCAGATGCTTAGTAAGAAAAACACCATGTTTTTCTCACTGTTAATGTTGTTTCTACTTGCTAAAATACATCTTTTTAAACAGATTTGTTGGTTAATAATGTTTTAAATTAATGTGGTCTGTTGATCATTAAAGAACAGATTGGAAACTGAAGTAGTTGTGCCTAATTGAGTAACTACTACTACCCCAGTAATGGGATGAGTGAAGCATTTTATCGGCTTCCTTTGCAGATTGTTAATTTAAATGGATGGCATAGCAATAAACCAGTTTGAGTTAATCAGCTGAACAAAACTGTAGAAAGACAAGGTAAGGATCATTTTAATGCTAACTCAGAAAACTACAGCTGTTGTAAAATATAATAATTAATAATTAATAGACTTGATGAGAAACTAATTTCTGAAAAACGGAACATCATTCTAAAGCTACTCATGGGTAAAAGTCCCTGAATTTCTTATGCATAACGGCCTGAAAAGGTCTCATATTGTAATGAGAAAGACTGAACTGAAGCAAAGGAAGCTGGTATTGCTCAGCCTCTGTACTTGCAGTGAAAGTAACTGCAAGGGCTATGTACAAGTCAGCAGCCTCAAAGGGTGACACTTTCAATTGTAAAACCACAGAAAGCTGCTTTATGAACTTTCAAAATTAATTAAAAATTTCTTTTTTACCTACCCAAGGTCTCAGTTTCTCACAGAGCCTTAACAAAAAAATGTGTATTCAAATTATCAGTACTACATAGTATTTTTTGTACATGTTTTCTCAAATATGAACAGAAATTTTGGGGTNTTTTTTTTTTTTTTTTTTTTTTTTTTTTTTTTTTTTCCCCTCCACAGCAGTTAGAAATTTATAGTATATACCCTAAAGGAATAGGACCCTGGCCCTACTGTCATTATTAATATAAACTCATCTGCAGTGTGGCACCAGTTTTATCAAGATTTTAAAAATTCTGGACATCCTAATTCTGTTTGAAAATGGAAGGGCAGTGGTGGGAAGATTCTTGTCTCACTATTAACATCTGTGTAAATAGTTCATCACCTAAGTATTCACAGTGTTGGATGCTCATTGTGATACATTCTTCAGGAACCTTTGCCAATGCATCTCTCACAACCTACAACTCCAAGGGCCCTACAACTATTAGAGTGTTCCCAAATAGCATTTCTACATCAGAGTGTATGGGAAACAAATAGAAAAAAAATACATTTTTAACAGACAACCTTTACAGGTTGAAAAGTTCTTCTTGAGGTCTATTCATCTTGTGATCACCATAGCAATGGGTTGCCTATAATAACTGTTCAACAAGTCAGTGAAAAAATATTGATAGCAATTTGGTCCTGAATTCTTGCCTGACATTTGTTCAGGTTTAAACCGTAAGTCTCTTTAAAGTTGGTGTACTGTAATCTGATTACTCAAACCTGTAGAGCACAAAGGATTACAATCTGTAAACATGGTTTCTAGGTTAATGTGGGGGTCTCAAGGGGAACATGTCATTACATAAATACATTGAAATCAGTAGGACCGAACAGCTGTAAATGGTCTGCTGAATGTCAATCAAGTTTAATAATGGTCTGGATTTTAGATTAAATAAAATCACTATAAATCTGAACAGCTTTTACCCTGACTCCCTGAACATTTGTAGGAGGTCCTATACAAACTTTGGACTGATAACTAACACTGCCACAGAATAAAATTTGTAATACCAGGGATAATTTATACAAAACAGACCATGACTCACATATTGGTAGTTTTGATGTTTCATAGATCTATACTAGAGAAGAAGATAAAAATATCTTTAATGAAATTATGGGCACAACAAATATTGCATTTTTTCAGAATCTATGAGTATCAGCTTAATAGCAAGGGACTTAATATTACATGGTTTAAAAAAAAATCTGCTTACAAGAATAGAGAAAGCAAGAAAACTGGCTTACGTTTTTGCATAAATTCCCAAAGTGGAAGAAGCAGCACCTATGTTAAGGTACAAACAAGAAAGATATGTATATGCAGGCTTTAAAGGATGACATATCAAAGACATTTGCAGAAAAATGCACTGGGCCACCTAACCCAACAGAATGAGGACTGCAACATTTAAAATCACTTGTCCTGGGTCTTTTCAAGATCAGAGAAATGTTTAAAATAAACTACAAGGTGAGGAAAAATAGAAGACTGGGTAAGCCAAATGTTGTATTTATTTGCCTCATCAGCCTCCTTTGAACTAGCAGGCAGAACAGCCATGAACCAGCACAAACTCAGAATGCCATGGAGATGCAGATGCCTTTGAAATGTGTTCTTAAACATCTGTCTGGGCAAACACATCAAGAGGGCTTCTCATCCTACAAGCCCTTTGCCAGTCTGACGCTGAAAAGTTGCCATTTCCATGAAAGTGCCAGCCCTTACTCAGAAATGTATCTGAAGTCCCTGTGAACACAGAGAGGTCCATATTCTTTACATGCATACTGTTCGTATCACAGAACTGGATGATGTTTTTGTTGTAATTTGATATGCTTCTGTGCTGATATACTGTAAATGTACAAAAGTATTATTGCTCTTTCCCAGATGGAAACTATCTTTTATTGGGAGCAATTTTATGATTATCACCAAAAAATGCAAATACTGGGTGAATCTTCATTAAACACAGTAGGCATGACTTTTCCCACGAGTCTTGTGGCAGCTTTTTTTTTTCAGTCAGAGATCACTCAGGTCTCTTCATTAAAGATTTCTGAAGTTTTTGGAATTATTGTCCTTAACCAATTAAACAAACAAACAAAAACACACAAAAAACCCACCAAACCAACAACAAAATAGTCCTTGTATTCTTCTAATCATCACAATTTTACAGCAACACTGATCCATAAAACCCCTTCCTGCAGGGAATTCACTGTGGTGGTGGATGCCAGTGCATGACAGAGATCAGTGAATGATGGTGCACACCCCTGACCTCCAGCTATATATACTATATATACTCTGTATATACTATGTGGGCATACAGATGGGCAGAACCACTCTGCAAGTCTCCACTACAATGATATTTCAGAAAGTTGAAAGGGAAGTGCTTCTGTGGTCACATTCCTTCACTGTGGTGGTGGACAAGGCTAATTGATGAACAAACCACTAGAGCCTGCTAAGGCCACCTAGGGAGTTATGAAGGAATGGTGGTTTTACTCCCATCCTGGAGAAAGAAGAAAAAAGTCTATTGTCCCTTCCTTCTCTGGCAAGAAGAACTTAAGAAAACTTGGTTCTTCCAGCTGTAACAGGACTCCAAGGTAACATACCTTTCAATTTAAAATGCTCACATTCTTGCTGAATACTCCACAACTGCACCAGAAATCATCCTGTCTCCACATATAAAATAAAAATCTCTTATTTCCCTGCTTACATTGTGGCATACGATCAATTTAGGCACTTGCATTCATGAAGGTACAGGCATCGTAGCAATAAAAGAAGTCTGTAGAGCAAAAGCTCCTGCTCTTTAAGAAGCAATCTGTAATAAACTCCAAAAGCTGAATAACCAGAGAAGATTCATAATGAATCTTGCCTAAGACTACATCATACATATCACTCCAAATAAAAGGAAAGTTTGATTTATAAATATAAAACTACCCTCATCATGCGTTGATGTCCCTTTTCACATAGTGAAAACAAGAATCTGATGTTTTGCACCCTAGAGTCCCATTCAAGTTTGTACAGAAATGTAGCTATTTTCGATGCTGAAATATTTTCTGGCTTCAGTGCCTTCTTGCAGCTAAGTACCAAATGCTGCCAGAATATCTCCCTCTCTCCCCCATGCAGTATTTGACAACACAAAACGCTGCTCATCCAGACATGAAAACCATATATGGATACAGCCTTCAAAGAAATGCTGAGCACTCCAAATCTTCTTTTGGATCCAGCTGCTATACACATCTGTTTGTAAGTACCAAGCTAAAGTTTATTTATGCTTTGTCAGCAAGCAGACTTTCTGTTCCAGGCTTCCTCAATACCCATATTGTTAGTCCACTCAGTGCTCAGGTATCAGAGTATAAGCAGGAAGCAAAGTTGCTCTGGTTGCTTACTGCAGGGGAGAGATAGAGAAATAGCAGGAAATCAGAATAATTCAATAACTGCACACGTAGGTGGCTTCTCCTCTGAAAAACATCAAAAACAAAGGAGGGTGGAAAGATTAATTCCTTCACCAGAAATCTTCTCTTCAGTTCCCCTAAAGGCAGCATAGTCTACCTTTTCATAACATCAGTAATTTCCAAAACTTAAGTACAATTCTCATCAGACCTAACACCAGACACCAGACACATAAAAAAAACCAAACAAACAAAAAAAAAACACAAAACAAAACAAAAAAAACAATAGTAGATATAATTTTAGAAGACATTGCCAATCATTTTGTCATCAAGCCATATTTCAGAAATTTAGCACTATTTTGAACTTCAGGGAGAGCTTTCTCTTTTCTTTGCCTCTTCTTCCTTGCTATCTCAGTCTCAGTATGGCTGCTGCGCTTCCCCTAAGACATGAATGTGCTGGAAAGGGTTTCTTGAAATCGGTACCTTATCCTTGTTGCCTCAAAATATCCCTGCCACCTTATCTCTCATTGCCTGGTGAGAAATTGGCTTCCCTGATGAATAATCAGTGCCCTGCAACATTTAGGAGTCACTGTGATCTCTAAACCACTCATTTTTGAGAACTCAGAAAGATGGGTAGAGAAGTAAAAGTGAAAGAGTGTACCTAAAAGGAGGGAAAAGAAAGATGAGAGGAGCTACAAAACTGCCTGTTTTCAAGACCCTAGGACTATCTATTAAGCAATCAGCATTTAAGCATAAAAGAGACAAAGAATTTGCCAACACATCAAGAACCTGTAGCATCAGTTCAAGCTACTTACTTTCCTTGACAACATAACCGGAAAAATAGGAAGAGAAATGCAGCAGATGTGATACACTACTTTTTCTAAAATTCATGACAGTCTTGTAAGTGGACCAGCAAAGGCAGTTGAGATTAACTAACTCACAATAGAGTGAGCACTTACTTGATAGAAAACATGCTCATCAGGAATATAAATGTTGGGAATACATTTCAGTTGGAATAGAACATGAATTTGGCCAAACTCTCTTCAACTAATTTAAAATTTGAATGTCAGAGAAAACCAAATTACCAGTTTGCAGATGCCACTGATCTGAAGACATCACACCAGAGATAGAAGTGATATCAAAATGACCCTAATAGGTCAGGAAGATATTCCATAGGCAAATGCAAAGAACTGTGGCCTGAAGAAGTGAAGTGCATAATAGGATATAAAGATTAACTGAATAGCTAGAGCATAGAGGTCCATAAATTGACAGACTCAATACTGTGATGTTGCTGTAGCGAAACGAAAATCTTTTTTTAGCATTTTAGAACTGTCATATTTATGACCAAAGTGATAAAGACCATTTCATTCTGTGTTCAGTCAGCTTGGCTGGAACACAGCAGCTACTTCCCAGCACCATACTTCAAGAAAGCAGAGAAATAACACAAATGCTCAGGAGAAAAATGGTGATAGTTTTGGGAAACCAACAGGGTCCAGCAAGGGCTGATTTCTCCACAAGGGAAGAGGAGCCAGACAGTAAGGCAGACAGAGGCCCCATTAGCAAAGGCACAGACCTGCAGTACCTAAAAAGGAAGAGCAAAGCAGGTCTAGTGGTAACAAGATTCCAAACTAATGAACAAGTCTGTAATGCTGAGGCAAGTCTACAGCAAAAACTGGAAGTTAAATCCATAAGTCAGTGTCTGGCTCAATGGAGTATGTAACCACAGCTGCAATAAAGGTTAGGTAGCAGCAAGGAGTAAGGGTCTGAGTTTAAAAACAGCACTCAAGCAAAACAAAAAAAAAAAAACCAACAAAAAACAACAACAAAAAAAACACCACAAAAACAAACAAACAAAAAAAAAAAAAAAAAAAAACCAAAAAAAAAAAAAACTTCTCAGAGCTCTTTCTCAGGCTTCCGTCGCTGCAGATGGATCCTAGGCCATGCTGCTGGGCCATATCAGCCCTCGTGCCCAGGCTGCTAAACCCACAGAGTGCAGTGGATGCACTTGGAGACCCAACAAATACATAGGAAGGGACAAGAAAACCAGTGCAGCATTGATTTACCTTTCTTTAGTAGGTACCGCCTAATATTTTTGTGGTTTTCATAAATTCTATCCACAAACTTGATGATCTCAGAGGTCTTTTCCAACCTTACTGATTCTATGATTATTACTCTGGCAAAAATGAACATTTTTAGTTGCCTCTTTAGGAGTGCCAGTACAATTCCAAGGTAAAACAACTGAATCAGCATAGTATTATAAAATCCTGACATATGAATGGATAATATTAATATACTCAAAAGAATGTTTTGTTGGAATAAACACACATACATTCAAATATATAGAAAATTATAGTAAATGAATATAAATGTTCTGATTGTTGATAGTAATTGCAATGTTTTTAAAGTTTAATATTGTTTCAGTAAGCTAAGTTTTTTTTAAACAGGTCAATTGTGAATGCATTGCGTAATTGTAAATAGCATTATTAAAATCAAGAGGTTTGCAAGCATTCTTAGTGATAAATGAAATTACTTGAGAGTATGCTATCTGTTGAGTAAAAATCATAATCTAAATGTAATTAAAATTATATCACTAATTAGTAGCAATACACTAAATATATCCTTTTAAAAAAACTTCAGTATTTCAAAGCTACACCATTACAGGAGTGGCATACCTGGATTCCATCCGGGGATCAACTACATCCCTTTATAGTAGATATTTCACCTGACCTTCTAATCTAAAGCTTGTGCTTGCTACTTTACAGTCAGCTATTCTTCAAGCCAACTTGTCAAACACATGGGTCACGTTTTTCAAATGCCAGCGATAATCTGAAGTACGATCACCCAGAATGCCTTATCTTCGGGAAAGCAAGAGGTGGGGTCATTCTCTTCTGTTAAGAAAACAGAAATAAGTGTTCAACATGACAAGTCTCAGATCTCTGAGGCTCAGCTAGCCATGCAAAGATTCACTTATCAGAACCCACAATTCCCCTTCAGCTTAGATTCCGCTCTCCTTTGGAACTAAAAACCTGTCTGCCAGCTTGACCTGCTGCACTGGGGCCTGGGCTCTAAAAAAATAGACCTCTTCCCTAGGCCTGCCATGTTCCTACTGCAAAATATTTTGCTCAAGGCTCAACGAAAGGGTCAGAAGTGGCTGGTGAGACTGGTGAGAAAAACAAATAGCAACTCCAGTACCAATTATTGTTTTAACTATAAGTTCCAACACGATGTTGTTCAATTGCCAAAGATCCAGAACAGGATTTTAGTTTTAAGGTCATCTCATTGTTATAATAAATGTGAGAAGTTCTTCACTGTGTTTGATTCAAGTGTTGCAAATTTAATGTGTTATCTGTTGGATTAGACTGTGATTTTCAGAGCTAGTCTAGGTAGGTGATGGAGATGATGTTGCTTTCGCATTTGCATTGTATCTGTCCAACATTAATCTTTACATGGACTGGCACATACATGAGGAATTGTGCTGTTTGTGGTAACAGCTATCAAATCATTCAATGTATACAATATATGCAACTGAGTCCTTTGAATATTCTATCACAAACTGTATAATTGAATGGATTAAGTCAGTTTAGCTGATGCTTAAAATGACGGAACTTACCACATTATACTGAGTTGGGATGTTGTAAGAGATCAGTTTGTCGGGCAATAATATCTGGAGACAAAACAGTGAGCTGACCAAAAGTACTGAAGAAAAAAGGACAAATGAGGACTTTTCCCTTTGGATATGAAACAGGTCCGCATTTAATATATTCAATTTCTCATCATTTTCTCAATCTAATGTTTTCCAAATCCTCCCCCTCCCAACCCCCCAAAAGAAAAGGTGGTGCAGTTTTTCATTTTGAAGCTATTCCTTCTAGATCCCAGACTTCAGTTCTTGCCCTCCTATTTTCATAAAAACTTACTGAAGTGTTTCCTCTAGTTCTTCTTGTTAAAAAAGACACACAAGATACTTTTATTTCATGGAAGTTATGAGAATTTAACAATTAATAGTATATTTTTCATACTAGTAGTGCCAATTATATGCTGTTTAAGCTTATCATCTAATTGCATGGTAGTGCTGGCTTCAGAGACAGTATGACATTAAGTCAGACTTGTGCTGCATTCCCCAGTAGTGGAATATTCAATTATTTGTTCTGACTCATGTAATTCCCTGTATTCCAAGCTTGTTAATGTCATTACAGGGCTGAAATAAAGTGATTACTCTAAATGAGTATTTATCCAATAGGCAATGCAATTCCTGCCTCCTCCGGCTGACAACAGATGATTGCAAGTGTTCTCCTCTACTCCCTCACCTGCACCTCCCCCTCCTTCCTCTGTCAAGGCGGACACCATAACATTGTGGTGCTCTGTGAAATACTGTCAGATGGTGTAAAATATATATAATAAAATAAAAAAACCCTGCAACCTTCCCCAGCAGAGTTAAAGCTAATGACCACTGCTTCCACTCCCAGTCAGTGATGACAGGTTGAACTAACTGATAATGGCATGCCTGCTGTTGAGCTGGCCACTTATGTTATTTCTCTTGACATGGTTCTGGAGAAGGCCTAATTTTTTTGACATTTGACCATGCAAATTTGAGTCCTGATACATTATTCTGCATTTACATCCTCCCAGTGTTGCTGTTTAAAATGTGCTACAAGCTCCTTGAGCTCAGCTAATAAAGGCCACAGAATGAAAGAAAGTTAAATATGAATGTAAGAGGAGACCTAAATGAAGGGCTAGCTTGTACATCTCAGAGATGACCTTCTGGAAATGAGCAAGTGCAAAATCCTTTTTAAAGCAAATGGTAAGAAGTGTAACACTGATTTTTTTCTTCAAAATTTTTTTCAAAGATTCTAAAATATTCACAAAAAGGAAAACATTAAGTTTTACATAGACATTTCTTCAGTCAGCAATTCAGCTGTGTGTATTTTAAGCCTAGGTTCCATTAATGACTCTTAGTAATACACCTTTTCCAAAGAGGCAGAAATTCATAGTGCTTCATTAAATATAAGGAAAAAAATATGGTCTGCTCTCTAGTTCTTTTCACTTGATCTTAAATTTTTCAAATTGTGGAAGTCCACCTGTGAGCAAACTCAACTTTTTTCCATCTCTTCAAATTAATTTGTATAAATTTACTGCTTATGAACAGCAATAGCTTGACAGCTCTGAGGAAAAAAACATCTCCATTAGTTACAGAGAAGATACAGACAGGACCTGTGGCTCCTCTGCTAAGGCTTTTACATCAAACCTGAATGCATCATATGCAGACAGAGGTCAGAATTGCATGGTCAGAAATACATACAAAATTCTGTAAGTCACGGAAGTTGTGGTAAAACTTTCAATCCCTCTGTTGTCTCTTCTCTTAAGTGAATCTGTTTACTACAACAAACCTCTCATTGCATAAGCCAATATGCACTGAAGTCAATAGAAATTTTGGGGGGTTTTGTGTTCTGCTTCACCCTCATGTAAAAACTCCAGGAATGACACGGCTGCAAGAGGATTACGCTGCATGAAGACTCCAGTCTGGCATGTGGTTAGCACATGGAATATACCAGACTTCCCCCACTCAATCACTCCAGAAAATAATGCATTTTATAAAGAGCATAAATCAGCATCTCTACAAACAACATAGATGGAAATCTACCATAAAAAAGAAAACTTTAACCACTGTGCAATCTGGACCTCCAAGGAAGACATCCACAGTTTGCTTTTAACTATACTCATTTACACTCTTCTTACTTTCCTTTTAAGCTCACCTGATTTCACATTTGCCAATGACTAAACACTGAACATAGAATGTAAGACACTGTCTGTGTGATTTTGGTATGTTTCAGCTAGAAAACTTGAAGATATTAATATTGTGCTGCATTTTGTTGCAATTACATTACACTATATCATCTCATTACCAGTTTTTGATATTATCTTAGAAGGAAAGCAGACACCAAAGGACTGATTTTATTTTCTTTTTATTTCTGATACCAGCTGGTATCAAGACTCAGTTTTCAAATTCTTTTTTGATATACATATTAAATAGGTGCCTTAAATCTAGCTCATGCTGTCCAACACTGTGAAAAAACCCCATCAGTGATCTTATTATCAGTCACTAACCACGTAAATATGAAGGTACTTCCTCCAGTCTTCAAGTGTTTCTTTTGCAAGACCAACACCAGGTAAAACTTGATCAGTCATCTTGTGGTAACACTGAGGTCAAGGAACATGAATTTTTTTCTTACTCACTTTAAATGTATGGTCCCTTCAGAAGACTCAGTCAATTTGCAGACATACTTGATTGTTAATCCTTAGTATCTCTCTTCACCTGATCCACAAGGAATAGCTCCCTGACACGGAAGCCATTCGCCCTATCTGTTCCGAAGACTAACGTAGAGCCACTCACCATTTTCTTTTCCTGTCTCTGTGGCTTACATGGACAACAAGAAAATGTCCTCCCTTGCCCTGTGGAGAAGGAGAGATCTTGCAGGTATGTGCACAAACCCACATCAAAAAGAGGTGCGTAGCAGTCCAAATAACTGTTTGCATATGTCCATTTTTACCAGAATATCCCTGCTTCTCCCATGATATCTGCTAAGTTATTTCTTCAAACTACCTGGAATAACCCAGTTTCTTATTTCCTCCATTTTTAAGGAAACATAATTAAAAATAAATGGTGGATTCATAGCAGTGTATGGATCAGAATTTGCGTATCATTTAATAAAAGCAAACCAAAACAAAAACAAACTAAAGCATGCATTCATTGTGCTAGATAGTGTTGTGATTGAAATAAAGGGAGGGGAACAGCCAATAAATTAACTCGGAAATTAATTAGTTTTCTACCAGAAAGCCATCACCTGAGCAATTATCAATATCTGTAGTTGCTGAGAAAGTAGCAGTAACAACACCCAACACTTTAAAAAATCCTGTACATTTTTCTATTTGTACATCTAAAATATGTTCTCATTCTGCTAAAGCATCTTGAAAATTCCCCCACCTCAAGTGCTGTTTCATCCCACAGCAGCTGAGGCTGCAGGGGAAGCCATGTGAAACAGCTGGCCACGCAGTATCTTCTGACCAGTTACGTCACTTAAACTACAGAGAATAAAATATAAGGCACATGCTCCAAATTAAATAGCATTTCCCACTGTAATTCTTGAATTCCTCGAGGACTGATGCATGAGATACAACTTGAACATCCCTATCAGATACCCCTCCGACAGTTTTAAAAATGACGGCGTGGGCATGTGAAGTCCCAAATTTGCTTTGTAATTTCCCTTAGAAAACTCTACAGACACCTGGTAACATTTGCTGTACTAAAGGGAAATCATATTTTAGCACTGTATTTCCCTGGAGGGAGAAGTTATAAACGTCCCAGAATACATCACCAGTCTGGTTTTGTAATCCAGTAACACAATAGCCACGAATCCAGTAATATAGAAAATAAAAGATCTGAGACAAACAGCCACCAGTTTTTCAAAGAACTGTGGTGCAGACAGTTTTTAAACACTGAAAAGCATGTTTGTCTGGGAGAAAAGAGTTCCAAAGGTACAGTGGTATGAGTGGAAACTAGAAGAGGGAAAAAGGACTCTGGCTAAAGGTATAAACACCCTCATGATGATGTTTCCTCCCCTTTTACTATTGGAAAAAATTCCACTGAGTGCAAATGCTGGTCAGTAGTTATTTAGTTAGAAAGGCTGATGTCCAGCTTTGGACATCAGTGTAAACTCAAGGGTTTCTAGAACTACCCAATCTGTCTCCATTTCACCTCTGACAATTCCCACCTATGAAGAACTAAAATAAATGCTAAGAGATGACACTGCAATGGAATCATATTAATCCCTTAGAAAAGAGTAAAAACATATGAGATTTGCTATTCTGCTTCAAATACATAAAGTCTCCTCTCAAAGTCAGTTTATTACACCTCTCCTATACAAATAAAAGTTGCAACAAATACCTTACAGTTCCAATCAAATTAATACAGCATGTAACAGCACTGCCTAAATTGCATGGGCTGTCTTCTCACAGATTGAATTTAGCCTATTTCTACAGCAAATTACTTTAAATATTAGCATTTTCCTGTTTATATCTCAGCAAGTAATCCAAATTTTGTAGCCATATTGAAAACCAGCTATTTATCACACCATTTATCAGCTTTTTTCCAACAGAAAGTAACTTAATAAAGAGTAATACAAATATTTAAGTATTAGATACACACGTATATATACACTGCCCTCTGCAGAACGGAATTATACTACCTGGGATGTTCTCTTTCAAGTAAGAGTATGTTATTAAAACACATAAAGTAGATTTACAAACATTCAACTGCTATCTATGTACTCACATAACTTGAAGAATACATTTCATCCTATCCTGAGTTAGGACCATGTTTCATGGAATCACATTATATACATTCAGATTTTCCCATTGTAATTGAAAAGTATTTAGCCAGCAGCTGCACCTTTAAAAACACATGTGAACTGCTGACCACTTATGATGACATCAATAAATCTCCCAAACTGGGACCTCTAATCATCAGTAGAATTTAAGAGCTATTACAAGGATTTCAAATAAACTCACAAAACTCACAGATAAGTGAGCAGTAAAGCTTAGTCAGGTTATCAATAATAAAATCAGAATAACAAGTTCAGTTAATGCCTAAAAAGAGAAAATTGGTCTATGCAGAGGAAGCAGGTAGATCCCTTCCAAAGACCACTACTTCTTAAAATCCCATCTCTTTACAAGATTAATACAGGATTAATATCAGTGCAGCTGTATTTTTGTCACTTTAGCTGTCCACAAATATTCTGCTTCTACATGACATTACCTTAATGCTAGCTAAGTATAACTTGCCATGTTCTGGGGTTATTTGCTGTTGCAATTTTAGCTTGCATTCATACTTTGTCCCAGGCCAATAAATAAAAAAAAATCCTACCTGACTAAAATAACTTTTGCCAGAGCCATTTTGATGTTGCCTGTCCCTACTTGCAGTTTCTGCTACCTTTGCAGCTTCTGTTATTAATATATATAACCTCGATTAAGCAATAGAGTTCTGCCACAGGCTCTCTTCTGCTTTTGTGCGCTCTTAGAGTACAGTCTTTATGCTTAGGTTACAGAGTTATGTGGATTTTACATTTTTCAGAGAATCTATAAAGTAGCAGTTAGTTAATTTGGAGAGAAGAAGGAACAGCAACATGCAATGCCAAATTTGTAACTCGAAGGCAAAAAAAAAAGTTCAGAGCCCAGCCTGAACCAACAGAGAATAAATTAACAGCCAGAAGCTGGACAGCAAAGACCAGGTAACTGACCTGAAAGAGCAAGAATGCATTCCTGACAGAGAGGCTACAGTGACACAAAGTAGAAAGGATATGGCAGTAAGGAAAAATTGATAAAGTCTCAAAGACTCCATGTCAAAATACACTCGTTGTTGCTTTTGAAAAGAAAAATCTACACCAAATGCAAGGCAAACACCAAGGGCCACAAGTGCCCTGAAACACAGCGCAGCACTGCACAGGGAAATACCTCCTGGATTATAAAAAAAAAACTCTACCCAGTTGTCTCTGCCCTTGTCCTGGGAAGCCTGGGAAAGGCTGGCCCTGGCAAATCACGCAGTGCTTGCTACTTAAATCGATTCATTTACTGCTGCTTATTTACTCTCACTACCAGCAATAAAAAATAGGAAGCAGTATGTATTGAAAATAACATGAAAGGAGGCAGGGAGGCAGACTTGAGTGGGAAGTGGAAAAGAGGCACGGTTAAACAGTGAAGCACATGCTCCAGACAACTTCAGGCGACTCAACAGTAGCTGCAATTAAGCGTTACCAACACTTCAGACAAACCTGAAGTAGCTCTGCTGTAAAAGGATACCCTGATAAAGAAGCCATAACTAACTCTTGGCAGACCTAAAAAACACCGGTGCCATTTCTGTGTGTGACTTGAATGGCTGGACTCCCTAGGAGATGAGGCATGTAATGACAGCAATGTAATGCAGAATGTGCCACAGAGAGAGAATGTTTCAGAGTGTTGTCAAGAAGTAATTGGATCAAACACAGTTTGATCTCAATACAATGTTTTATCAACAGCTATGTCTACCTTTCTTGAAGAGTGGCTCTCAGTCACTCTTCCTGTGTGATGATCTGCTAACCTCTGTGTAGCTGCCCACATGCCTGATCTTCCGCAGACAGGACATCTTCTTTGACTTGGAGCAGTTTCCACTATTCCCAAAGGAAACAGGGGATTTGGACATTTCTCCTGGACTACAGAGCAGAGGCAGTAGCTTGGACTACTTGCCAGAAGCCCAGAACTCAGACATAAACAACTCCTGTGTGTATTCATGGCACCTTGGATTTAATACTCAGGTGCAGAGAAGACACACTGGGTGCACAATGTAAGGTCAGTGAATCCACAATGTGTGAGATTTGCTGCCGGCGCAGAGCTTGCACACGTGGCAAGCCTGGCACAAACAGTCTGTCAGAGGCATTGCACATTCACAGCACTGTGTGTGTGTGTGTGTGTNAGAGGCATTGCACATTCACAGCACTGTGTGTGTGTGTGGTATCTGGTGCTAAGCTGCTGGGCAACTGCAGTCCCAGCTGCACTACAGCCGGGCCAGTGGGACATTTACAGGTTCACTGTCTGTACATTCACTGTCTTTTTAGCTTTTTGACTTGAGGGCAGCAGTAAGACAGCGCTTTGGAGACAGTGCAAACCTCCCTGTGAATCTCAACACATTCCTGATCCAACAGCCCTGCAGCCAAAATCATCGTGGAGGCGTAGAGAGCATCAGGTGCCGTTGCAGGAAACAAAGTGTCTTCCCTATAAACAAAAATAGGGATGGAGTATTTGTGAAAGGAAATAGCAGATTTCTACCCTCTTTCCCTCTGTTTCATGAACTTGCTTAAACACATGGTGGCTAAATCTCCTTTGGTTTTGCCAAGGATATCAAGTCTGCAGAAATGTGATGGTCACTCTTGACCTTGCAGTTGAAAATAACAAAGCAGAAAATAATACAGGTCATATTTTAGTCATAAATAAGCTGGCCCAAATGAGCTGTTCCATCTATAGGAACAAGTGCTATGCAATGAGACTGTCCTGAAAAAAAGATATACTTTCATTAATTCGTATAGCTTTCTGTGTAGGCCAATTGCCTCTTTACGGAGCTAATTAGAGCAAAGCACATTAATCCAGGCACAATCTTTATCTTGCCAGCTGCTCCACTGAGATGCAGAACACACTTGTGTCCTCGCAGTCAGCCACAAGACAATCGCACGAATGTCTGCTATGAAAAATTCATTGTTAATACCCATTCCATAGCTGGCAAGCTCTCATTTGTTACCAGTCTCACGGAGTGACTTCAAAAGATGACGAAAATGTCCCTGCAAAACTAGGAATGTGGGTGCACGTTTAAATATGACAAACACAAAAGTGGATGCATTAATCAGATCTTTTCATGAAGATGATGCCTTAGAATTTTTAAGATTTTTAGCTTTTTGTAGATTTTCATGTAGCTGTGTAGTAAATAGGGATTTTTAGTGTGGCTGTTTCTCACACTTTAGAATAGGAGTTGACACTTACCAAACCCTATTCTCCTGTTTCATAGCAGATTTTCTAAATTCCATAGGCTTGTTTAGTGTTCTTCTCAAGGAAAGACTCTAGCAAACACATCCTGTTTAGGACATATGTACCTAGACCGGAACAACAAGGTATCATGGTAGCCAAAGCAACCTTGAATAGGCCCGGAACTTTGGAGAAGCTCCAAAGACAATGCGTGCTGTGAGGATGAGAAAGATGAGGAAGAAAGGGGTCTTGAGACCTCCAACTCAATTCCAAGGAGGCATGCCAGGGGGGCAGATCTGGGGAGGATGTAGGGGTAGATATTTCTCAGATTGGATGGATTAGAACTATAAGACTGTAGAACCCCTGGACATGGGTGTGCACCTTTGTACTCTGTGCACCAGAAGGCCTTCATTAAAAGAGCTGCTCTCTATCTATCTATACTAACGTTGTCTGGAGACAATGCTTTTCTCCCATTTTAGGCACGGAGGCAGAAAAAATACCAGGGAAATGAAACTGGTATCCAGGCTACCCAGCTGATAGCAGTGATGCTAGATGAGTGGGATCAGACACTTTACCAAGGCATTCACATGAACCAGGAAAAAAAAAGTTAGTGAACACAAAGTTCTTTCTTATGTGTCACAATCTCTTCACTAGTGCTTCTGGAGTGTGAAAATGCACCATCCTGTTATGGGGAAAAATCAGGCATTCCACCTTCATAAAATAACTGCCAGAATCTTCTCAGAACTGGTCTTCATATTTGGTTACACATCTGGAAAATTATTCTATTTGTATACAGTGAAAGAGGTAACTCATTTCAGTTTCCATTTGACTCCCAACTTCCATTGGAAAGTGGTCCTTCTGTTAAGGTTCAGTCTTGTTCAGTATTGTTTCAGAAGTCAGATCCTGAACATTTCGTGGCTTTGCTGTAATGGTCTGTTGTGGTTTAGGAATGGTGTTCTCCAATGTAGTACTGCTACTAAAATCATGTGCTGCTCTCCCCTCCCTCTTCTGCTGCAGGGCACTGGAGAGGGGAATTGGAAGCACAAAAGGCAAAGATCACAGGCAAAGATCACAGGTTGAGATTGATTCACATGTCAGAACGCTCACCGTGAAGCCTGCATCCCAAGCACAGCCACACCACCCCAACTGCAAGAGAGACCTTCCCTCTGGAAAGAGATTCCCTTCTCCTCACACCTGACAATGACATGAGGTGGTACAGAATAACCTCTAAGTCCTGACCGCAACCCCTCCTGGCTACTGTAAAAATCACCCCTGTCTTGGATGGAACCAGGACATGGTCATACTGGGGAAAACTGGTTATTCTAAGTAATAAAACTATAAAGCACAGCAGCATCTGAAGATATTAAATCTTACACTTAAATTTTGCATTTGCACCTTTTAAAAACTTTGGGTAGCACATAAAATTTGAAAGCATCTATTTATTTGTTTTAATTCTCTCCTTGCAATGTCATTTTTCTGATAGTCTTATGAGGATTCAGCTGAATCAAAGGTAAGCCTGCTTTTTTTATTATTTTTTCCCCAAAAAGGGCTGGAATCTGTTCTGTAGCCTCATTTGCAGTAATCTGGAGCTGCTATCAGGCTTTTGATCAGACCAAGCCTCACAGATGGAAAAGTTCTGCTTTAAAATTCCTCACGTGTTTGGAGATGTCAATAAAGTTCTTTTAAAGTGTCAGAAACAATTGCTCTGTTTGTAGTTTTGCAAATACCAATTACAATGGTATCGTCTCCAGTCAGAAGAGGGTATAAAGAAACAACTAAATGAACTCTTCTTATTCCCCTTCCCACTCAGGCACTAGACTACACACAAACACCTAGGTATAGAAAGAGATGCACACATGCACACACATGCCATCCTGCTTCTTTGGAAGGAATATATTAAAGTATTTGCACTGTGGAGTAATGAAGGAAGTATGTAAATACGGCACTCTATTCTTTCAAGAAAAGCTTTCAAAATGCACATACTCCACTCCCCCTAAATTATGGTAGAAGATGGGTCATAATAGCTAATGTAGTAGGCAAGAAGGGAGAATTGAGCACAATTCCCTAAACTCGATAAAATAAGCAATTACTCTTGTTATCTGAATGGCTCTGTCAGTGGAGAAGTTGTCTGTGTCATAACAGAATCTAACAAAGGCTGTTGCCTTTAAGCATCAAAGGCTTTGGCCTTATTATCTTTCTAAGATGTGCATGTATAATAAGTTTTCCAAACAAATGCCGAGGAAGTATCTCTGGCAAAATATAAAATGGTGATAAACTATGTCCAAATGATTAATTCACAGAAATTCTCCATCACACTGCAGCTACATGTGCCCATCTCTTCTGTTATGCCCTTGGAGATTTTCATACTAAACGTATGTGCATATTTTTCATGGCCACTGATATTTGAATTGCAGCCTGCTCCCATGCAGAACATAAAACACTTCAAACTGCATAATGCTGACTAAATTATAAGTTCTCCAGTGGCCTGAGGTAGCAAGGGCCATAATAATGAGTGTGCTTAAGTGGTTTGTGTAGATTTTTTTCCCCTTTAATTTTAATGCCCTGACTTGCTGCTGCCTTTTCTAAAGCTAGGGATTGTCTCATACAATCATAACAACAGGGAAATAGAAACTGCATTATGCTTTGAAAAAATGTAGGATGCAAAGCAGAAGCTTCAGTCATCAAGCACAGTGATAGCCAAATCAGCCCTGTCGGTCACAAGGAATACAAAATGCTTTGGTGACTTTGTCCGTACTTGTAATTATATTTGGACTGTTTCATATATAAAGTCAATTCAGACCACATTTACTGCAAACACCAAAAAGCTGCAACCCTTCCAATCACATTCCTATTGCACATGCAAAAAAAAAAAAAAACCCAAACAAAAACCCCCCAAAAAACCAAACAAAAACAAAACAAAAAAAAAAAAAAAAAACACAAAACAACAAAAAAAACCCACAACCCACATCTGAAATCTCATTTGATTAAAACTATAATGAAACCAGGTAAATGAAGCCTGCAAAAATACTGAGAGTTTTACTTATGGCATTACAATAGGTCAAAGTGGACATCTGTATGAGCTGTAATGAACACTTAGTGATTTTGCAATGTTTTCAGTGTTCTGGTATTTGTTATTTTTCTTGGGTTTACTCAAAAGACAAATGGATGAAAATGCTTACACTGCAGCAATGCTCACTTCCACGGTAATTGGAAAAATATACACAAACTGTACTAATATCCATGGATGTTTACAGTCAGGCAGATAAAAAGAGCCTGGGCACATGTTAACTGTTTCCAACAACTTCCCCCACCTCTAAATAGAGACCATATTTGGCCAGCACATTGAGGAGCAAGGAGCTATTGACTTCACAAACCAGTGCAAAGGAAGACAGGCTCCTTGCAAAATCTTTTTCATGTGCCCCTCTTTTTTCCACAGTGTTTTGGGAAGTTCATTTCTACATTCCCTGCTCTGCAGGATTCAGGCAGATGTTTAAACTCACTTTTCACAGGATTTAGAGCGATCCCCATCTGCACCTAACCACTTCATCCAGCCCTAGGTCTGAGGCCTTCTTTGCAGACATCTGCAAACTGATGCAGCTCAAGTTCTCCTATATCAATACGGCTACACAAATCTTCCTCTGGCAGTAATTCCTTCCTCACTATGAAAACACAGACCAAAATTCTTTCGTAGGACTTAAATGGAAGGAGTGAACATGATGGACTTCTGCCCTACATCCAGGTTGCTCCAGAATCCTGGTGCAGAGCTCCTGGGTAAGTAAGCAGTAAGGGAAGCTCTGCTGGTGCAGCAGAAAAAGATCTTCAGCGGCTCTGTCGACTGTTTTTACTACTGGTAAGAACTCTGGATCCACCACCAAGGCCTCCCAGGATGTATCATCTCTTCTCTCTGGACTCTCTTACATATCTTGCATATTCTCTTTCCATAACCGAGAGAAGTGAATGCATCTTTCATGTGGCTGTTTAATTCCCCATCGTTTTGGATACTGTTCAGGTATTTTATGTACTCAAAGCAAGTCTAAAGTGAGACAAGAAAACTACCTGTTAGTTTTCAGAGAGTAGTAGTGTTTTGACCCTCTTTAATTTTATACTTTGCGATTCAGGCATTGGGTTGCAAACATAGATTAAATTTATTTATTTTGTCCTCACACGTGAAGTAAAAGTATGGCTAATTTACTGAGTTACAGCATGGCTGAGGTTGGAAGGGACCTCAGGAGGTCACCTGGTCCAACGCTGAGCAACCTAAAACTAGCTGCCCGTTACCATGTTAAGATGACGGTTGAGTCATCTACAAAGATGGAGACTTCATAGACACCTGGCTCTGTCATCTATGCACCCTCCTTTCAAATACTTGTACATGTTAAGTGGTCCTTTGCTGGACTCTCTCCAGTTTTCATTCCACCTCACTTTCTGCTCAGCCATCTTACACTTCATCAGCTTCTCCATAAGAATCTCATGGGAGTCAGTATCAAAAGGCAGAAAATACCCACTGCTGTCCCCTCATCTACTAAGCTAGTCATTTCATTGTAAAAGGGTATCAAGGTGGTCAAGCATGACTACCCTGGTGATGACTTACTTCTCCTTCATATGCCTGGAAATTGTTCCCAAGTTTAGTTGTTCCATCACATTCAAAGGGATTGAGGTGAGGTTGTGACTGGCCTATAAATCCTTGGATCCTCCTTTTGGCCCTTCCTGGAGACAAAAGTGACATTTGCTTTCCTCCAGTCCTCAGACACTTCAAGGGACCATGCCATTCAAAGATTATCAAGAGTGACCTCTCAATGATGTCAATTCCCTCAGCTCTTATCAGTGCATCCCGTCAGAGCCGGTGGACTTAGATATGTCCAGTTTGATAAACTATTTTGTAACCCGATCCTCTTCAAGCAAGGATAAATCTTCCTTGCTCCAGACTTTCTCCTTGGTCTCTTGGCCCACAGCTTTCTGAAGGTTGGGTCTCACCAGTAAAGAGTGAGATGAAGATGGCATTCCATTCAGTACCTCAGTCTCTTCCACGTCATGTGTCACCAGGGCTCTTGCCCCTTTCAAAAGTAGGCATGTATTTTACCTAGTCTTCTTTGGCTATTTATGTACTATGAGAAGTCTACTTGTTACCTTTAACATCCCCAGCTAAATTCAATTCTAGGTGGATTTTGGCTTTCCTAACATCATTTCTGCATGTTCAGAAAGTGTCTCTTATTTTTATGTTTTAGTTTTGCCAGGAACTCTTTGTTAATCCATGTAATCGTCCTGGCATTTTTGTCTGACTTCCTACTTCTTGCAGTGGATTGTTCTTGACCTTTGAGGAGGTGATCCCTGAATATCAGAGCTTTCTTAGGCCCTTTTTCCATCAAGGGCCTTATCCCACAGAGTCTAACTGAACAGATCCCTGAAAAGGCCAAAGACATGATCTTGCTTTTTGCCCTGTTTCCTCTTCTCTAGATTCTGAACTCCATCATCTCATGGCCACTGAGACCCTCACATCCTCAACCAGCCCTTCCTTGTTCATAATTATGAGGTCCAGCAGAGCATCTGCCTTCACTGGGTCCTTGATTCTCTCCAAGAACCTCCAGGATTGCATATGTCCATCTGTGTTGTTCCTTCAGCAGATATCAGGGGGTTGAAGTTTCCCATGAGGACCACAGCCTATACCATGAAGCTTCTTCTGTCTACAGAAAGCATTATCCATTTGTTCTTCCTGCTTATGCCTGTGTATGCCATATAGCACACACCTACTACACCATCACCCACATTGGTGTGCTCAGTAATTGACACCCAAAAGCTCTCAGCTGTCTCACCATCCTCCCCTAGGCAGAGCTCTATGTACTCCAGCTGTTCTCTGACATTGAGGTCAACTCCACCATGTTATCTTTGCAGCCTATATCCCTCCATCGCAGTGCTACAGTCCCATGAATAATCCCACCTTGTCTCTGTGATTCCAAATTCATAGCCCTTCAGCTTGCACACAGGTCTCTTCTTCCTGGTGTTTGCTTCCCATGCTGCGTGCATTAGTGTGCATGCACTCCAGAGAGACACCCCAGGAAGCTGACTTCCCAGAAAAGGTCTGAGATTTTTTGAGAATGATGCCTTGTAAGCATTTTCTCGCTTATGTACAAATGGTTGAGGTGATCCTTCATAAGCCCTGGTTTGTTTACTACCATTCTGACCGCTGTTAATATTAAACAAGGTCCTGAAAGCCCAGTAAACAGGATGATGTTTGGTGTCTGAGCGATTATTTTGACCATGAGCATATATGGCTACCCATAAGTAATGGCATATATAATTATAATTAGTCACAATTTCTGTAGAGGGTACACCGACAAAAATAGGCAAAGCTTACTCAGTGCACCTGATTTGATTTCAAGAGGCATCAAGCATATTTCATAATCTCTTGAACTGCATATTTCGTAACCTTAAGCTGTCTGAACAACCGAATTTCCAGTCTTTGCAGGCATAGATAAACCATCCATTTGGTTTGGGCACCTTTTTCATATTATAATCTGTTCAATACCTTGCTTTTACTGGCAAAATTAAATCAGGCATGTATTTTAACACATGAAAAGTAAACTGGCGTGCTGGTTCATCACCTGAATTCATTTGACAGAGATTCTTAAAATGCAAAAACCTTAATATTATTATATTCAGACATGTGAAGACCCTTGCTTGCCAAAAAAATAAATGGGCAGTGATCTGGCTTCAATCTTTTTGTCTCTTTCTCTGGCATAACCTGTCCCATATTTTAAAGTGCAAGCACCTGCAGCATTTGGGACTTCCTCAAGTAAAAGGTGCTTTACTCAGTCCAAGTGGGCAGCCAACTTTCAAATAGGCTTTTTGAGGAAAGTATAATTTTTTATTTGTATGCTTATTCAGTGAGCTTGTAACTCATCTGTGGCTTCAGGTAGATTTTAATTTAAAACTAAAAATACTACTATTACTACTAAAAGAATAGTCAGTTCTACTGATGGTGAGACACATCCCACATAACAGTCTTCTGAGGAAGACATCCCAACTCTTAAAGCTGAATAAAATGTTTTCTTTACCATGCTAAAGTTTGTTTATCCACAGAGGTTTTTCAGAGAAGGTTTGAAAATAAAAGTGTGTTTCAGAAAATGTCATTTACAAAACAGTATGTAAAATAGTCAGGCTTCATTACCTTTTAATGAGCAGGTAAGCTTTGTTTAGACCTACCTTCAGAAACAGAATATTTACATCACCTTCCTCAGTAAAACACCGCACCACTTATCTCTTGGGCATTCACATGTGAATTTTGTCAAGATCTATTGCCAAGTTTTCAGGTGCCATTTTTAGGATGAAAGATTCTTAGAAAAGTATCTCACAAAAAAACTTTCAAGAGTTGATTGATGTTTGAGTGAGACATCATGCCTACTCATCTTACTGTGAGTAGAACAAACTACAAACACTGCAGTTTGTTCATTTACAAGATTTCTCATTTTAGCTCATTAAAACACAAATGCTGGATGCTAATGACTTATGGAAGTAAGGTGCTTTTTATGTATCCCTTTGGAACACACCCTGTGTTCCCTAGCTCTCTCAGGACTTAATATGTGATGAAAGGTTCAATTTAGAAAAGAGAAGGCTAAATTAACAATAAAAAAGGCTTCCAGACAGTACTTAACAAGGACATTTAACTCATGTCTTTAAAGGTCAGTCCCACAGAACAGATTTTGAGCACCTATCTCTTACAGGTAAACTAAATGTATCCTTTTCTAAATCCAAACCTAATGCTTATCATTATTCTTCAGATAAACACTCATAAAAAATCAGAAACATATTTTTCAAGCAAAATGTTGCACAAAACTCAAGCTGAAAGGCTTATTTAACAAGGCCCTGCTTGTGTGGCTTAGCCTCCTTGTTAAAGGATTTCCTTTCCCCACAAGAAACAAACACAGCTTTCCTACCACAACCAGTCCTAATGAAACACTTATCAAGAGCAGGAAACAAGCTGATCACTTGGTAATGTGGCCACCTGTCAGTTAGGCACTGGTCCAATAGTTACTACTACACAGAGGCAGCAGAAAAAGCTGTAGTAGAAGCTGTAGGCCACAGAAATCAGCATGTAGCAACTTTCAGGTGTAACTGACATAGAATTAATAGATCAGATGTCCCAGAAGGGAGTAGGTTGCTTATGACGCAAAATTTTAGTCTTCCTGTCTTGGAACTTCATCTCTTCGCAAGCTGAAACAAAATGTGGACACATGTTCCCCTTTCTTAAGTGACTTTTGCTTTGATGTCGTTTACGGCATGATTTTAAGACTACATAAACAAAACACATGCCTGTATGTTAACCAAGCACTGGGCAGAAATATGAGTATAAACTGATTCCACTTACAACTCTAAGTAAATGTAAGCATTTTAAGACTTACTTTCTAGCTTCTGTGTAACATCCAGTAAAACCCTTGGCCTGGGTCTGTGAGGAATTACCTACAGCCAAATAGAAGACACAAAAGATGGGTACTTACACATGCCCAAGTAGTTAGGCACCTCATTCTGCTTGGATTTACAGTAATGCCTCCCACATGTTACAATTACTTAACTGCTCTCTGATTTTTATCTAAACGCCAGTCAGTCAGACCCTTTCTCTATCCACCAACTTAGCAAATGTACTAGATATAGTTCTTGTGGCTCAAGAGATGCCGTTGTCGCTATAAAATTTTCCTGTTAGCATAGTTGAACGCTCTCCAGGCCAGTTTGGCCCACCTTAAGGAGCCATTGCTGAAAGACATAAAAAGGAATAAGTGCTGATTACAAAAATATTCTATTGTCAGAATTATATACAGCACTTGCTCTTTATGTTTTTTAATTCAGTTTGGAGACTGTAAGTCTTCTGATGATGAAGACAGGTCATAGAGCTTTAGTGATGAAATGAGCACCTTCAATCCCCTTAATTTATTAAGTATTTAAATCTTTGTACTTCTGCAAGGGCTGTCACTTGTGTTATTTGTCCTTCTCTCTTTAATGGATAGTTGTAGTTCCCCTACGTTGATCTGAAATCTGACACATTCTTTTCTAATTAAGGGCACCTAATGGGGAAGTTGCACTTTCCCATGATGCCTACTACAATAAATCCTTCTAATTATTAATGTATCCAGGCAAGTGACATCTCATTATTTTGGGTGACTTCACAAAATCATTTGGCAGGGAATAATGATGACTCAACACCAAACCTAAATTTGGAAGAATTTAAGCAGATTTTTCACTACCACAAATGTTTTTGATTCATATGCTTTAAACTAATAGATACTCAAGTGGAGGGTTCGGATCAGCTATACTTCTTTCCACTGCTTTGGGGATGCCGACTGCAATGGAGAACAGCCGCTGGTGTGTTTTGAAGCATATATGTGAATTTGCTGTTCCTGTCACAGTTCCCTTCGTTGAGCTTTCTAGACCTTATTTCTACAGCAAGTATGTAGCATAATGACTGGAGCAGAGAACGCACAAGGGCAATTTTAGATAACGCTTAAAAACTTGGTTTGCCATTCACTCACCAGCGTTATTTTGTGGGTTCTCCTTTCCTGTCCGTAAACGGGGAGGGGAATCTCAGATCCCCGGGTCTGTTGGGAGAGCTCAGCCGCCACCCTGCGGAGCTGCCAGAGCATCAGCTCACGGGCAGCGACTGCGTTACATGGGAGAGGACTGCCAGAAAGGCTCCGAGGCCGGCATTAAGCCGCTGTGTCAGTGCAACTGGACTCTTCGGACATCCTCTTCCAGCAAACCTGGAGAATCTGCTCAGGGCAAATGCTCTGCAAATGCTTTAGGAGCCTCTCTCGCCGCCCAAAGCCACCGCTGTCGCTGCCAGGGCAGCCACAGTGACACTTTCCCAGCCTCCTTCCCGCTCCTTGGGGCAGAACGCGGGGCAGGAGCTCGCACCAATTTCCCACACCGCATTTTCGGAGACCCAATGTGTTTGAACAGCCCCCGGCGCTGCGAGGGGAGGGCTTCGCCCCTGCTCGGAAATGCCTTGCCCTGAGGCAAGGCGAAGCGGAGGGAGGGCCCATTAGCTCCTCAGCAGTTTGCTGAGGAAGGGGCCATCCCGGCGGCCAGCTGTCGGCCAGCCATCCCGGCGCAGCTCCGGCCCGGCCCGGCCCGGCTGTGCCTCCTCACTCCCGCCGCTTCCTGCTGGGCACGGACGCACCGCCAAAGCCGGGCCGGCAGCGCCCCCTGGCGGGCGGCCGCCGCCATGGCGCCCTGCCGGCCTGGCCGGCCCCGGCGCTGAGGGGGAGCCCCGGTAATCTCACCTCATCTTTGATCATTACTATCAGGGTGCTGCACTGCGCTTCTGCTGAGGGAGCGTTCATTTCTGCGATTGTCAATAGCCATGAATAATTCAAGGCGCTGCCGCGGAGGCTGAGGAGCCCGCGATAAGGGTATCGAGAGATCAGCAGAGCCTCAAACTCTTTGGAAGTGAAGGAGAGAGTGTTCAATTCGATCCCTATTTCGCCTGTATCAGCTGGCCCTCGCGTATTAGTTCGCATCCCGGAATGCTCTGTGCACACTCTCCGGTCTCAGCGGGGTGCTGAGGGATGTGGGGGTCCAGCAGCAGACCTCAGGGTGTCCAGTGCTCTGGTCCAGCTCCCTGCTCAAGGCTGGGCCAGCTCAGAGGTATCAGCAGCCTGTCCAGGGCTTCATCCCCTCAGGTTTCAAAGTCCTGCAAGACTGGGGAATGCACAGCCCTATGGACAACCTCCTGCACTGCTTGGCAGTCTTTGTGGTGAAAAGCATCCCTGATAGGCAGTCGTGTTTCAAGACTGTGACACTGCCTCCTGTCCTCCCCTCCTGCAGAACTGAGAAGAGCCTGGCTCTATCTTCTCAACAGCCTTGTTTTAGGAATCAGAAGGCTGCTGTCTTCATTAGCTGCATGGCTCTCAGAAGGTCCCACAAGGCCCTCCTTCCCCCATGCTGAACAAAACCCATTCCCTCAGCCTCTCCTAACAGAGCAACAGCTCCACTGCCCAACCATTTTCATGGCCTTGTTGAACTCACCCCAGTTTATCCATAGCTTTCCCGCACTGTGGGTGCCCAAGCTGGACGCAGTGGGGTCTAACAAATGCTGATCAGAGTGGGACCGTCTCCTCTTATCCTGTGGCTACTACAATCCAGGATGCTGTTGGCCTTCTTTGCAGACAGTCTGCTCTCCTGTCTTATGTCCACCAGGGCTCCCAAATCCCAGTCCTCAGAGCTGTTGCCACAGCCTGTGGCACCACTCTGCCTGTATTGCTTCTCAGCATTCTTCCTTCCCAGGTGCAGGACTTGGCATTTGTCCCTGTTGAATTTTGTAAAGTTTCTGCTGGATTAACCACTTTCTACTAGTTACTGCTGCCAGGTAAAGCATGAACTATCACTACTATGATCAGAGCTTGACTGTCCAACCCATTGTTTACCCATCGAGTTGTCCATTCAACCAAACTGTGGTATCTCACCTTGTATATATGAGATATGGTGTTACAAGCTTTGCAAAAGTCAAGGTGCTGCCCTTGCATCCACAAATCCAGACATTTTATCATAGAAGGCAAACAGGTTTACCCAGGCAGTGGGTAAACTCATGCTGAGTCTTCCAGCTTTCATCATGAATCTTGGAAAGGTGCGTGATCAAAAGCCTGGGGATGGTGGTGTTCCTGTCTGGGCACCAACACACTTGCAAATGTTTTTGTAGTGCTTTTACTTTCTCATTTCAACACCTAGAAAATATCAAGAATGTCACAGAGCAGTTTACTACTGGTGTCGATGTTAATTCTTCCCAGAGCTTTCTGTTGTCACTGCATAACCAGCTGAGGAAGAAACATGACCAGCTGTCTATTGGTGAAGGGAAACTGGCAGAAAAGTGATTTACTCGACATCACACAAAGTGTCTCTTGTCAAGGTAGGAGCAGAACTTAGGATGTACTTCCTCTGGTCACGTACTTGTCCCCATGAAAACTAGTGCCAAGAACATACTCTTCCATTCAAACCTGTGAGACAAATAAATACTTATTCTATCCAGTGACCTCAGCTTGAGGTTTCATTGCATTCATGTCTAACATGTATAAAAAAAGGTAACACAATGGTGAAGTCAATTATTTGGATTGCAACATGCACTTGGCTCTGGTAACTTACAGGGAACATGAGCTCATTGGGGAATGTTAAAAAACGTAGGATGATAGACTGAAAAAAGCAGGTACATGAACTGAGAACAGCAGAGCTGGCAAAAATATTTTTATTGGAAATGGAAAGTAAAAATTTCTTATTTTATGTTTTTATGGGAAATTTCTAAATGTGTGTGGTTTTGATTTTAGAAATACTACATTTTAACATAAATGCAGTTAATGTAGTTATATAGCTCTTATTCATGTTTTAAAGCTTTCTGTGCAATTTTTAAGTGCAAAAAGCACAAGACAGTGTTTTTGTCTTCTTATTCCCTTCCTGAATCATCCTTGTTCCACCTAAGAAATCACTGGTGTGTCTTTGTCAGAAGTCTTCTTAGAGGTACAAAACAAAGAATCTAGGTTTTCTGTGTCTGTGTGGAAGTAAACCAGAAGGAATCCCATGTAACATGGGGAGCCAGACATAGAAGCTGAAAACAGCCAACATCGATTCCCAGCTACCATCAGCTCTGCTTTCTGTATTTGCTTTTTCTTTGTTTTTTCCTGATTGTAGAGAAGAAAAAAGTTGTAACAGAAAGTCAAGAACACTTTTGTGAAATGGTTGTGCAACCCTTCTTATATTGCAAGTTGTCTGCAGGAGAGAAATTAGGAGTTTGTCATGTTGTGCTTATGCACAGTTCTCCCAAATTAATTTAAAATATATGCATGTACAAAATGGCTAATGTATGAGAAGGCTCTTCCTAATTTCCACAGGTTAAAGCAGTGGCTTAGTTTTGTTGATATATCTAGCCAAGTCAGGGGTTTCTGGTGGGGTTTTTTTAGTTTTCTTTTATCCTCTTTGTCTCCTCATCTCTTTAAATGAACTGCTCTTTGTGTTGTTTTGAGCCAACAGAAAAGAAAGTTATTATAAAACAAGTCCCTTATTAACATTTGTAACACTTATGAAGTAACCACGCACCAGATTAAAGAGTGGAAGGGGCTTCCAAAGGGATTAACAGTGGCAGAGTGATTGCCAACAGGGAGATGAGCACCAACAAATTAAAGAGATATCTAGAGTGACGTGACAGACCCGTTCTGCAGCTCCTTGTCTAAGAACATTCCCATGGTCTCCTTGCATATTCCATTTCCAGACTATCTTAGCCCAGATTCTGTTGCAGTTTTGTGCACTAAAATCCAGAGTGGCTTGGATGTGGTGGAGGTACAGCAGTAAAAACCAGGCCAGTATTTGGCTTTTTAGTTTAATACACAAGTTTACCTGGAAGGTAAAAAGGGGCATTTCTTTTGTTATTACAACTTCTCAGCAAGCATTTTGCCGTAAGTAGTAAACCACTATTATGTTTAAGCAGTGCTATCACAAACTCCAGCACGTTTAGGAGCTGTGAAGGGACGCTGCCCTCCAAACCAAGCAACAAATTGACAGTATTAATGTTACAAGTTAACATCTTTGTCTGATTATCAAGGTTTTCAGGATACTTCAGAAGGTGCACCTCTCTTCAGGCAGAGGAAAAGAGGAAGAGCTTGGTTGCAAGTAATTGTTGCTGTGTGGAAAACAGCACCTGGAGCAATTGGCTTCCGTGCCAGATCTGCTGGCTGGCTGGCTGAATCACATGACTAGTCAGCACAACTTCACAGGCTGTAATCTGGACAAAGCACAGGAAAACACCTGCTGCTACACTAAGAAGATGCATTCCATTAGTGCAGGATTTGCTATCTGTTTCTAAATCTAATAGTTTGTTTCCTAACTGTGCCTGTATTTGAATGAATTTGTTTTATTGTACCAGTCAATGTGCTGAGTGCCAAGAGTGATGTTAGGTCAGGCTAGGAAATACAGGGTATCGCAGTCTTCAGTACGTACTAGGTCCTTTTCCTTCAGAATATTCAGAGACCACCAAAGTCTCAGCATTTTGAAACAGACCCTTGCCCACTTCATGATGATGCTGGGTTTACTGGGATGCTGATAACACAAAAAAGTGTTGGCAAATTTTAGTTGCATTGGATGGAAATTGGAAGGAAAACCCAAAAGTTTATATATCAGTGATACGTTGCTAAGAAGCAACACAGCAAGCCTAGAAAATGGTAACCATGAATGCTATTGCTGTGCAACTAAACTGATGGGATGCTTGGAACAGAGCTGAGAAACCACTATGAAATTCACTGTAAGAGGATGTCTGTGAAACACCAAAGGACTAGCAGAGATGTAGTATGCATCTGCACAACACCTGCAGTATTGTCTGAGGTGGACATGTAAATTACAAAATGTCCTTACGTGGCATTTCAAGAGATGTTCTTTGATAGAGGTGAGTCCATAGGACCTGATAGGCTGCACCCCACAAGTACTGAGGGAGCAGCCTGTTGTCATTGCAAAGCCACTTTCAATTATCTTTGAAAAGTTGTGGTGATTGAGCAAAGTTCCCGTGGAGTGGAAGAAAGCAATGTCATCCCTATCTTCAAGAAGAGCAAGAAAGAGGATTCAGGGAACTGGAACCAATCACCCTCACTTTGACTGTGGGGAAAGTGATAGAAAAAATAATCCTGAAAATCATTTCCAGTTATTCTGAGATGGTGTTTGGGAGTAGTCAGCAGACATTTACATAGAGGCTATCATGTCTGACCAACCTGATAACTTTCTATGATGCCCCAGTGGATGAGGGGAGAGCAATTGCTGTGGTCCTGGACAACCAGCTCTAGGTGGTCTGCTTGAGCAGGTAGATGTTGGACAAGATGTATTCCAAAGGCCCCTTCCAGCCTCAGCCATTCTGTGATTCTGTGATTCCTGTGGCATTGTTAAGGACTAGAGGTTGCGTGTGCGCGCTTGACATATAAACCAAGTAAGCAATTAAAATGTAGGATAGGAGATAAACAATACAATGTATTAGGAACATCTATAAATTGGAGCTTTATTTTACATTCCATGGCCCAAACAGCTGGAAAGGTGGATCTCTGCATACATCATTCAATTACTAGCACAGAGGATGATGCTTTCTGTTTGCTCTGTGTCTGAGTAAAGGTACTTGAGGAACAGATTTTGAGCAAAGTCTGTGATAAAAAGTAACTGCTTTGGAGTCCTGAGCTGCTGAGGTAAGTGAGTCCCAGGGCATTCAGTATTAATTCTGACTATTCAAAAAACAGCCTAAAGGAGAAGCAGATCCTGGAAAGAAAATGAGAAATCCCAATTTCATAAAAATACTACCTATGCTTCTATGTCTAGCCTTTTTCAATTTGTTACTGGCAGCAGAGAATGACTTAGAAAAATCATATATGAAGGAATCTGTTGAGAACAGTTGAAATCAGGCTCATGGAGATAAAACCCATTGCACTTTGCTGGCTGCTCTCTGTCCGGTGGTTTTGTTTCACAACTCAGAGAATCAGAAATCTCTCCACCAGCTATTGGAGGCCACTGGTTCTGTGGGGTAACAAATCACTTAGGCTTACTAAAAATGAGAACTCTCAGCCATGTATCAAGTATATGCATGAACACAGAATATTTTTAGGTTATTTATAATGAGGTGTCTTGAATGGGCCTGTTTTTGTACATGCTCATTTATCTGTTTATCACCTTCAAAACCCTGCTCCAGGTAGAGCAATAGCCCCTCTGCTAACAGCCATGACAGCACACTACTCTTAAGACCAGACAGACAGATTTTGAGAGTATTTTACATACCTATGGATAGAAACTGAGAGAAATAAGAGGCCAATTAAAATGCTATAGATGAAATGTTGGAAATATGGCAATCATGCTTCAAAAATCTGCTTTGGTTTTTATGACTGCATGTTAACTCCATCAAGTTTTAATGCACACTGGAATGCTATGAATGACAAGTGGCAAAAATCACTTTGAAACAATTCTTTGGTGTGACACTTTAAGGAGGACATTGCATTAATGGTTTATTTCAATAATACAAACTTCTGAGAGACTGGAAATTAAGTGTTCCAAATGAGCTTTAAATATAGCACAAGAAGTTTCAGTTTTAATGGACAAAGCCTGTTCCCACTAAATGTACCCTTGTACTGCCAACAGGGCTTTGAAATAAAATAAAGTGGCAAGTTTGAGGCTATTAGTGTCAGAGTCAGACCAGCCAAGCAGTTCTAAATTAAGCTGATCTTGGTATTAAAGAAATCTATTTGCATGAACTTTTATGTTCCCCTTCACTCTGGAAACCAAAGTTATTCCCTTGAGAAGCTACCTGGCTTCTGAAGCATTTGCTGAAGCATGAGAAATACTACAGATGACTGCTTGAATCATTTCCAGATAACAAAATACCTTTATTTAAAATCTAATCTTGATTAATGCTTAAAATTCAGGGGGAAAAAATTAAATTCAAAGAAACTTATAAAGCTTCTTGTAAAATAACAGTACTCTTCAGCAAGATTTTAGTGTTAATAACTACAGATTAGTCAAGTCCACAACTCTAAACTGAATCAGAACATGAACTGTTTCTTGTAGTTTTCTTCTTTGGCAAAACCCAGAAGGTATCACTTTTCATTATGAGGTAAGCAAAGTTTGCTAACAAAGATTTTCATTTAAACTAAAAAGGAGGACACAGACTATGAACAGCAAATGGAAACAGCTTTTCACCTTCGAAGTCTGTGACAAATCAGGTCAAGTCAATGAGTCTCCCTCTCTGAAAGGTCTCTTTGTCCAAGTAACTGCAACAAACAACCTGATCATAACCTTCACATAGTCTCACCTCTTACGGGTGCTCTGGATGCCTCAGGGCCTGGCAGGTGCCAGTGCACGTCTCAACAACTGAATGAAACTTCTGGTCTAGGCCGGTGAGATACTCGGGTTTGAGGCCCCAGTGATGGTCCTGACCAGACCTCCACTGCCTGCAGTGGTCTTCAAACAGCTACCCACGTCAGCCCTTACAGACAGACACATAAATGAAGGTGTCCATCTCAAACTTACCTCTTCTCAAAGCCAGAAAAAGCAGCCATGGTAAGCAGCCATGGTAAGCAGCCTGTTTTGTTTCTCTACTTATGATGGCAGCTGAATCAGGAAGAAAAAGCAGGCCACCTTTAAGAACTGAGTGCAGCAGAAAATAGGAAAGGTTCCCAAACTCTATTGTTCCTGTGTTAATAAAGCTAACTCTTCACATGGTGGGACTTGTTCATGGGACAGTCTGAGGAACCCTGTCCACTTGTTGTGTAAACACAGAGACTACATGTGTATGCTGGTAGTTCTCCTCTGACAGTGTTGCACTCCATTTAAATCTATTTTCTACTTGTTCTTTGATGCGCTTTGGTTAATATTCCCAAATTTACAGTACTATTTATCTTCAGCCACTGTGCAGCTTAGGAATTGGTAAATAAATCTGTCAACTAGACAACTTCAAGTCTAACTCCTCCCTATTCTAGACCAGTATCTTACAAGGCCACAGCCCATGAATTAAATTATCTTCTTCACAGTGAGACAGATTCAACCAGAGGAATTAAGCATGCCCCTACCTTGCCTTATAGCCCTGAGGTTATGACAGTCTTTTGGGCAGTGGCATACATGAATCTGAACCCTCTTAGATTGTACAAAGAATGCCTCTCTCCACCTTGCAAAGTGTCTTCCACACTGAACTCTTCAATGTCTTACTGAAAAGGACCTGAAAAAAAATCAAACACCCACCCCTCAATCTATTGCAGGTGAGTCCTCCTTCCAAGGAATATGGCCCATAAGCTCTACACAGGAATGGCTGAAGCATTCTCATGCTGAGGTTTCCCTACCAGCAGGCTTCAGGTGATGCTCTGCTGAGGGTGTTGGATGTTCAGACTGCCACCTGTTGCATTAAAAGCACAAAACTGTACAGGGAAATTGAGCTACCATAGGGCCCCACAGGCACTCAGTAGTAAGTGAGATGTTTCAGCTCATTCCATATCATCTCTTCCCAGTTACACTGACAGGAGGTCAAAGGTGCCACTGCAGGGTTTTGGCTCCAAAGCATCAACTGTTACGGTTTCCCAATTTTAATAAGAAGCTGCAATTGTTTATCTGCTCCATTTTGAAGTGCTTTAACCAAAACTGTCCAGGGTTCTTCAGGAAACAACAGGGCCATTAGCTTGATGCTACACGGTTTGCACTCAATATTTCTGTAGATCTGTCCTGCCATTATCAACTTTGGCAGCTCTTGAAAACTGTGAAAGCAGAAATTATATATTTATATGCTAAAGCTGAAATTAATCCTGAAGCACAATTATACCTAAGGAGTGATTTTCTTCAGCCTATGACATGTCAGAAACATAAGATACCATGCTAAATGTTAAGTGTTCTAAATTTGGTGATGTATGTGCACTGAAAAAGAAAAATGGAACAAAAATTATTTTGCACAGGGCTATACCATTACACCTGAAATGTTAGAATGTTAGTGGAATGACCACCAAGGACCTCAAGGTACTAACAGGTTCTGATTGCCCTAATCAGCTGATAATCATCCTTTCTTCTGAAATACCCCTCTGTAACCTCTTCTCCTCTTCCTCCTAGAGATTTAAACTTTCTGTATTCAAAGTCAGCTCTAACACAGCAGCTTGCAGCTGTATCTCAGATGGCAAAGCCAATGAAGCCATCACAGACTCAGGTGACACATTCAGGCACCCGAGGGACAGCAGGGCACCACTGCTTTCATTGGTGCTGTTATCTTCATCACTGCACCCAACTTCTATCCCTATTTTTGCTACACTCCACTAAAACCAGTACAGTGAGGAGGGTGGAGAAATGTTTAATTTTAAGTTATGTACTGAAGCAATTATCTGAGATCGCTCCTCTGCACTGGAGCTCCAATATCTTCTTCCCTTTACTTGCAGTGCTCCTGGACTCACATTAAAAGTCACTTATTTGTGAGTCTTCAAAAAGAAAAACATAGCATCAGAAGCTTCTGATGACTTATATTTTAATTGCTCAATAAAAATTGTATTTATTAAGGGAAAATTATTTCTATTTCTAATCACTACAGCTTTCCTTTCAAAACTGCTACAAAAACAAGTTATAAAACTGTATTAGAAGCATATGCTAGTATTAGTGTTCAGAAAAACCCAGCCAATATCAGTAGAATGGTTTTATTCTCAAGAAAAAAAAAAGCAATATAAAATATTTTAACACTATTTTTGTTTAAATCTGGGTGACAGATTATGCATTTCCTCAAATAAAGTGCTATTTTTACAAACAGGTATTTCATATTTACTCTTACTGTTGTTCTAACCTCATAATATTGAATAGATAAAGTGTATTTTGGTTAAAGAAGAATGCAGCATTACTCTTCCTTTATATTCTGTCTCATGAAACCATTACATTTTCAATTTGGACTCCTTTATTTGTATCCAGTCAACAGAGCCATATTCAGTTCATACTTCTTCATGTAGAAGCTGCCATAATTTGTGGTGGTTTCCATGCCTTCTTCTGTGCTTTGGTTATTCTTGACTGTGCCCATGTAGGTCTCCTATGAGTTGTTCATCTATGGGCACGAGTACCATTTTCCTGTACCATCATGCAATTTTCTTGCTATTCTGACTTGGTTCTTCTCAAATCCAGACCACTGATGCCTTGAGCAATTCAACACTTAGGCTGAACTATAAAAGCAATCTCTTATTTTCTTTGATTCTTTGTGGGGTTTGTACTTTACTGCAGAAAGTACTACACAGATGTAGTTAGGACTAACTTTACAAATTTTCATTTGTACACTTGGATTTACTCAGTCCGATGCCAAACTTCAACATCAGAAAAAATCTTTTGTTGCTACCTTTTAGGACAAACAGCTTCTTGTGGTTTGAAAGAGCAGCCAGGTGCTATAAGAGAGAGAAAAAAAAAAAAGTTTGAAAAATTTTCACTAGCAAGACTTATAGCTTTAAAGAAGAGAGGAATTCCACAACTACTGGAAACAGGTCCACATTTCCCAGTGTAATTGTTACAGCAGAATCCAACAATTCGACCCAGTAATTCCTTGTACTCATCTTAAGTTATCTCCTGTATGGAGAAGGTATGAAAAGTCAAATTCATGTGTGAAAAAGTCATCTACTGCCACAAATCTTTCCATTATCTCTCTTTTCCCAATGTGTATTTTTCCAGCAAGTGACTATCTGAATCCTGTATGATTTTTATTTGCAACTCTATATTGATTTTGCTCCTATTTTTACTTCTCACTCTACAATCCCTAACTTCTCGCTCCGGACAATTTCCATTTGGTATTTTTTGACTCGGAATCCAAAAATGGAAAGTAAATATAAAAACAACTCTCTACCTGCAGAAACATATATGTATCTATCAATGTGCAACATACTATATAATATGTAAAGAGAAACCACAATACCAGAATTTTCACAAATTATAGATGGAATGGCATCACATTCTTTTTTTCATCATAGTCATAGTGACTCTTCATTTAATTTTTTGTCTGGAGAATATTCAGCTTATTCTTTCAATATCCAAATCCTGCCTGTTTTCGTTGCCCCCATCAGATGTTGGCATGTTCTCTTTTATTCCCACCTGTTAGAAGTGTTATGTTTAGATGGAGAGCAGCTGGACACTTTTACCAAGTGACAAGGCTCATCTTTTTCTTTCAAACATTTCAATAAACTTGGTATTAAAAGGCAAACTGAGCTAACCACTAGTCAACTTTACCTCCAACCAATCTTAATGATTTTTTTTTTCACAATGGTGTTTGTGTCCTTCAAAGTATAAACCCTGGGTGCTCTCTTGCATTTTTCATGTCATATTTGCAGAAATGGCAAATTCTGTTACAAGCCACAGACCTGGGCAAGGGAACTTCCATGAAGTGTTTCCATTTTATCATCACAGATCTAACATGTAACACTTCCTTACGTATCTATTAATAACTAGCATATAGGATTTTATTTGTACTCTTCTGGAGGAAATAATTTCAGTTGGTTTGCTCCCCCTTTTTTTTTCCCCCATAGAATCCACATGCACTTTTTTTCCTCTTTTCATTTCTGATTTGGCAAGTTTATGTTGAGATGCAACTCTCTCTCCTTTGTTGTCATTTCTTCCAATTAACCTGCAGACCACTGCCAGATCTGTTCAACCTCTTAATTATCCAGTTGATGACTGCATGAGTCTTGACACACACATCCAAAATTAGTCCTGGCAATTAAGCATTCCAAAAGTCAATTTTTTTTTTTTACCAGAATCATATAACCTTTTGGGCCACCTCAAGCTACAAACAGAAACTTTTCCTGAAGTGTTATAATTTCTCAAACCCCTTTCCTCAGAAATCTGGACTTCATGCTGCCACTTACTGTTTCATTGAAGCTGAGAATCCAGACAAAGGAGGACCGTTTTGTTCCACAGAGCAGTCATTTTGCCTTATGCCTCCATGGGCTGGTTGTCTGCTCTAAATGGTGAAGCAGCAAGCTAATTCTATGTTTGCTGGACACAGTTCACTGGGTTATTAAGAAGCAGTATCTTCCTAGTAGTTTCCCTTACCCTAGATAGAGTGATTAGTATGCACTGGCAATTTTCCAAGCCATAGGTTTTTTCCTTGAAAACCACCAAAGTGTCAAAACTTGCGGTAACATTCACTCTTGGAATGAACTTAATTTCATCAGAATTTTATGAAGGTGACCAATTCATTTCCATTAAAAAAAGAGATGGAGGCAGAACTCCTCATTGCAAGTACTGTTCTCACCTGTTCCGAATATTATGGTGCCTCCGAGCCTAATGGCTTATAGGTCCAGTAACCATTGAATTATTCACACTGCAGTCAGGGCACCCACCTGCCTTATGCAGATCAGGCAAGGACTGGAATGTGGAGTTTCCACAGCCTAACCTGGTACCCCTGGCATGGGATGGGGAGAAAGCAGTCTCAGTATCCTTCTGACAGAAAGCAAATTGCATTTTGAAGCCTGTTGTTTTTTGTAAAACAGAACCATCTCACTTCCAGCCCCAGGGATGACACAGCAACTAATGCACAAAAGAAACTTCCTCCCAACCATGAGCTTTATAACTTAAACAGCTCACCTGCCAAACACTCAACAACTTTTCTATGAGTTTTTATAGTAAATATCACAGGGAGCTCAGAAGCAACGATCTCATCAGGAGATGCTCAACCAGAAGCTACAAGAAGTCAGCAACTGATTTTGAACTGCCTAAAAAACATCCATAAGAAACTGCAGTATCTTCCTAAACAAGCCTGTTGTGTGAAATTAATTATACCATCAATCCTCCACTTCTGATGGTCTTGCTTTTATTTATTCTGCCTCTCTTTGTTAGAAGGGCGAATGTAGGTGATCACTGCAGCTCTCCTTCCCGTTCTACACACACTCATCCCAATGCATGTCTATTTCTGCTGCCTTCCAATCTCCTACCAGATTTGACAAGCAGCAGCAGCTCCTGACTCAGGGGTAGCAGGGGAGGCACTGAGCCTGAGCAGTTTAGACTGTGGCATTCTGGGCAGAACTAAAGCTGAGGGGACACTGGAGCTGTGGATAATGACGGGTGTAAGAAGCTGTAGACCTTTGAAGGCTTGGTGTTGGCAATCAGCCTATAGACCTCCCACAGTTATAAGCTACATTTCAGGAAGGTGAGGATTAAGTTTCTTTCCCCCCTGCTTCTTCATTTCTGAATCTTATGGATATATTAGGACTGTATTTAATTTTCTTCTTTACACCCCTACAGGCTGGAAACTTCATAACAGCAGAGCTACACTGACAGCCACTCTAGTTTAGGTACTAAGCTTTTAAAATTACTCAAAATCTTGAGGAAATCACAGGGATAGTGTGGAAAACAGTGATACCAACACAGCTGGAACAGCAGGATGTTTCCATCATCCTGTGAGTTACACCTAGCTTTCCAGAAAGGCAAATCATGATGTGGCTTTCTTGCTAGTGGCTGTCTTGCTAGGAGCCAGACACGCTCCTAGAAAGAGCTGTAGAGAAATGAGTCATTGTGGCCATATAAAAATGACAAAAATTTTGCATATTACTTTTCAAACACATCACAAGAGGCAGCCAGTTACAAATGACATGATGTCAATCAATGAGACCATAATCAGCTAGAGAAGTAAGCTCACATCAGAAAAACAAATGGTACTGGCCACGGAAAAACTTGGGAAGGTTCCCATTTCAGAAGCTTTCTTTATGTGGGAGTCCAAGATACCTTAACCTGGGGTACTAGTAATGAATATGAAACAAATACGCAAAGCAAGCAACAGCAATTTTCCAAGCCAGATGTCCTAAAGAAGCAAAAGGATTAAGCAGCTGAACTGCTGTGTACAGAGCACAGGTCGTTGTTTAAATTGCCACATAACTGAAATGTGATAAAAATTATGCTAATTGTGTTAACAGACAATACCAGGCAGATCAGCAAAAACTGTAACAAAGGATCTGAAATTTTGTGCAAAATCAAAAAGGGATTTGAGAAGTCTTGCTTCACCAAGCTACTGGAATTCCTTGAGGGTGCCAACAGTCTTGTAGACAAAAGAGGTCTGTTTGATGCTTGGATTTTGACAAGGCATTTCACAAGGTCCAAGTTTAGTTCTTAAGACAATAAGTAACCCACAGGGTAAAGAGAAAATTTCTTGGGTGGATAAATAATCTGTTAGGAAGGTAGAGGACAGAAGGTTGGAGGAAAACATGATTTTTTCCATAGCAGAGAAATTCACCCCCAGCATTTCAGAAGGATCTGTATATGGATATTCAGGATATGAACAGTATATTCAATATATGATTTTGAAAGGGCATACAGGGTGATGGGACAAACCTTCTTAAGTTAATAAAGAGAAAGACAAACAGAAGACTGGCAAAAGGACTTCATGTGACATCAGCGCCCAAACAATAAGATGGCAGACAAAATTTAATGGAGATAAATATGATGTAGTATGAAGGCAAATGGGAAAAAAAGATGTATGCACAGTTATATAAAATTATAGTCTGTGAGCTCAGACTCTGTAAATCACCACGGTTACAAGAAATAGTTCCAATTAACAACAATTCAGTCTTCCATTATAGCCAACAAAGCAAAGCACCAGAAATAACTAGGAAAGGACAAGAGAACTGAAAGTAGAGAACACAAATGAAAAACAAACATCGCTCTGTCATAAATCTGTAATATGCCTACATCTCGAATATTGTATGCTAGACTGGTATCCCCCATGCCTGAGAAGATTATAGTAGAAAAGAAAAAGAGGTCAGAGAAACTATTGTCTTGGGAATGATAAAGCAGCCTGTAAGTCTTCCATCTAGAAAAAACCTGAATGAGGAAAAGTATCACTGTTATCTGTAAAACCATCAGTGGCATCGAGGCAGTGAAGAGGAAACAATTGCCCACTGTATCTTCTGATCCAGTAAGATGAAGCAAAAGAAGTCAGGACATGTCAAGTTCACAGAAAATGAAAGCAAGCAGCTCTTCACATCAGTCAGATGAGACTGCATGAAAAACTTGAACACAACTGTTTGTACCTTGGACCTGACTTGGTACAGCTGCTCTTATGCTCTAAAATATTACACATTCCTGGAAATTACTTCAAGTTCCAGAGACTGCATAAGGGTCCCACTGCTACTTTTTACAATAAAAAGCAGCTTACCTGATGCAGAAACTTCTTTTATCTACATGCTCTCTTCCTCTTCCTTCTCTGTTAGTGCTTTTGTTGCTGTTTCACAGCCAAATCTGTATCATGGAGCTCTCACACACAAAAACCCAAAAGCTAGATCTCTCATGGCAGCCTCCTTGCAGCATCCTGTCAAATGGTTAGCAGGAGCAACTGTTGCTTCCATTATTACAAAAGGATGTTCTCCCCAACTCTGTGCCACCATTACTCTCCTTTGCTGTCTTCAAGGTACATTCAGGCTCAGTGGCTAGCCCCTCACAAGCTGCCTGGAGACACGTTACATCTCTGTGCTTCTTCGGTTCTTGAGTAATTCCAGTTCACTGCACCATGTTATCAAATCCCAAACAGCAGCTTCTGCTCACCTAGTGGTACCTACAGAAGAGGCTCTTCAAGTCTGGGATGTTATCAAGAGACATCCAGAAGTTCCCACACATGCTGACTACTCTGAGAATGGGAAGTAAGCTGCACAATGCATACAGGGACAACTGAAAGTGGTTTTGAGACAAGCAGACTATACAGGATACTGAAAGTAGCCCACTAACTACCCCAGCAATTCCCAGTTTTTCCCCACGACACCAAGAGGTCTGCAGTTAGCACCTGCTTTCACTGGAACAACTGGGACTTGTTCGTTATTAAGGTCTCCTAAAGTATACAATACCTGAAATATTATTTAATATAGGCCCTAAACAAATGAAGTTATTTTGTGAGTGGATGCAAGCAGCAAAATAAGTAAATGAAGAAGAGGCACTTTTAACATAGTGAACTTCTCAAGGCCATTCAATGGCTTCCATTGTTTCTCCTAAAACATAGATATAGAATTAAACATCTGAATAGGTTTTGCCCTTTTCCTTAACCTTGAGTAACAGATTAATATCTCTGCCTTTGGCCCAGGTGGCTGGGAGGACAGGAATTTGCATCTTTTATATCTGTGCATGTGATAAACGTATTCATTAGTTATAGGTGAGCAACACCTTCCTGTACATTTTGGTTATAGACACTACATTTTGAAAGGCAGTTTCTCCAGCTTTGCTACCAGATAACATTGGTGGCTCGTACAGATGTATTCCAAAGAAACCAACTATGGTCAGTCACATAAAACTACTACCTATGCAAAATAACTAAATGCATGCATACAAAAATACATCATTAACGTAGCTACTTAGGCCACTATACTAAAAACCGTACATCTTGAATATATTTATTCTGCTTGATCATAGTAAAGAAGTGTCTCCTATAAAGAGTATGCAAAAGTAAACTATGTATCATAAAAAAAAACACCTGCCCCTGATGCTATACATATACACACACACTTTACATGGTATACTATATACTCTACTTTGCTATACTTACATCCATTTGCTGTGTTCAGTAATGCTTAACAAAAATCTTATGCTTATTTCAGGTAGTACTGAAGTGTATATAAACTTCTTACAGATTTCTCTACCTTTTTACGTTGAAATCTTCTCTACAGTCTCAGCAAGAGACAGGGACACACATCAATCATTAAACAGGAAACCAGTTAACTGGCTTGTTTGTCACATTCTGTCTTCTAGCCAGTATTAAATGGAAGTATCCATACATTTGGACATAAGGAAGAATTTCTTCAGAGAAAGGGTGACTAAACATTGGAATGGGCTGCCCAGGGAGGTGGTGGAGTCACCGGACCTGGAGGTGTTTGAAGAAAGTCTGGATGTGGCACTTAGTGCCATGGTCTAACTGACAAGGTGGTGTTGGGTCACAGATTGGATTTGATGGTCTCAGAGGTCTTTTCCAATGTAATTTATTTTGTGATTAATTCAGTGCTTTTGTGATTCATTTTTCAATTAATTTCAGGTGCTACTTACATTGTGAATGACCTGGTGGTCGTGTGTTACTAACACTACTCTCAAAAGAAGAGTGGAAGTTGTGTATAGTTTCTTGTAAAATCTGTCTCTCTCGACCCTGTAAAAGAACAAGAAAATAAATAATTCTTAAATTTCTGTTTAAAAAACCAATTTATGAAGACTTCATGACAAATGTGTAAATACACATTTCCACACTCAGTATACTTATTCAAAATAATAACAAATCCTTACCTCACAGATATATGAGAGAAAACCTTTTCCTGAAAGTACCAGACAGCAATACAAATATTTTCATTATTTTCTTCATCTCTTTATAGCACAGAGCATCATCCACCTCCCCTAACTTTTAGCCTCATCACTTGTTACTGTTGATCTTAACCCAGGGAAATTATGTTTTGTTTATCCAAGCTTCCACTATCAGAGAAAGAATGGACCTCAGAATTGAAAAAGCAGCTGAGAAGTGTCAGCAGGCCTAATCAAAGACACATTCCAGTACAAAATCCCTCCGACAAGAACACTGCTTACTGTATACCATTCTTAGCAAATTTGTTCCTATCATTAAAAAAACTCAAAGGCAATAAAAGTTCAAGAAATTAGAGAAGTGCTGTTTACCTAATCACAGAGGAATCAAAAACTGTTAGGCTAAACAACAGACACCCTTCCTCTTACGCTATACTCTCCAGCTGGACTATCACAGCCAGGAGATTCTTTTTAGAATTGCTGAAATCAATATTTGGTAACTGCAATATTGCTCATGTTTACCAGTAGCTTCTTCACTGGACTAGGAAAGAGTGATTGAAAGACAACAGGTAGTACCACAAAGGAAAATATTTTTCACACTAATCAAACAAATTAAATACTTTGTTTGAAAAAAAAAAAATTTAAGCTTTTTTAACTAACATCTGCAACTGAATTTCAAAATGTATGTTGAATTAACAATACAAACAAGCCTTGAAATAATTTACTAAGTACAGTATTTCAAAACGCACCTTTCCTGCATTCAGTTCAGAAATAGCTGCCAAAATTTGCTGCCTTGATCCATCGGTTTTAATACCCAGCTCTTTCAGATCACCATCAGTAAGTGTAAGGAAGGCTTCCATATCCACCTGAATATGAAGGAAAAAAAGCAGAAAAAAAGACAAATTTACCTATGTAAAGATTCATGACTGCAGGTTAAAAGTGGATTGTGTTTTGTTTTTTTTTTAACTGAATAGACTTACTGTAAATACTTTGCAAAGAAAAATTTTTAATGAATTACCAGCAGCAAACAGCACACATTTTAACACACTGTTGTAAGGTTCTTAATATGTGGTTAATCATTCAACTAATAGTGCATTTAAAATATTAATAGATTTTAAATTTTTTTTCAGACAAGCTCTACTAATACAGAATATACACTCTCCATAAAAAAATCTTCTATGTACAGTAGCAGCTAGTTTAATTTGCCTAAGGTTTCTCTCTCTCCTTTTCTTCCCTCTTCCCCCAAGTATTTTTGGAATTTCAGAATACTGTGTTTACTTTTACAGTGTCTCCTGAGAAAAACCTATGTTTTGTTCATATATCAGTTTTTATTATAACACCACATCCATAAGGCTCTGATAAGAACAAACATCTAAAGCATTTCATATTGATATAAACTTCACACATAAAGCATATTAATTTCAACATAATGCTCCCTTGCCTAACATGCAGGGGAACAATAACCCAATGTTTTGTGATGCAGCTAAATAGTCTGTGTTTGTGGTGCTGAATCCTGAACTCTGCAGCAATGTCTATTTATTGTATGTCCATTCGCTACTCGTTGCCTTGAACAAATAAAGACACAATATTTGCTCACGTCTGATACCGTCTTAAACATTGTAATGAATTAATTTTACTTATTTTCAGCAATATTTGTTTTCATTGCATCCCTCATCCCTCAGCAACTGTCACAGGGCCCATCTACACGGATGCCTATGTTCCCTAATTTAATTCTCCTGTTCCTTATTCATAGCTGATAAAAAAAGATAAAGCACCCATCTCGGTGACTCACACCCTCCTGTTCTCCACCTGCAAATGAGGATCCAGATGTGACTCCAGGGATGATACAGTATGTCCTATAAACTGTTTAGCTACATTGGATATAGATATATACAGAAAAACCAGAGTGTAAAAATAGAGAGAAAAAATAAACCCTGAAGCACTTATCTATACAAAACCTGTATGTTACGTGTAAAAAGCTCTGATATTTGCGGTATCCTGGAAAATGCCACGAATATTGCTTAGTCCATGTTTCAAGATCCTCTGCAACTGGCAATGGTTGTAGAACTTGAAATCTGAGATTCTGGATCACAATTCTGATGTAATGTGCATTGCACCCTACTTTTGCTAAAACAGTAAAAAAAAACCAACAAAACTTTTAAAAATAAGACATACCTCTTGTTCCTCAAAAATAGGCTGATATTTCTCAAGAGACAATTTTTTAAGGATGCCAGTCAGCTCATCTGTAGTAACAGAAAAAAAAAGAACAACCCCCACATGCATCAGAAAAGATTTTAATAATCTCTGCATTATGAACTGCTGAAAATATATATTAAAACATACATTTCACATAGTCATATAAGGTCACTAAAAATAACCACACTTATTCTCCATCAGAAATTGAAATATTTGCTTACTCTGTTCTCACCTATTTCCATATACTATAACTCTCTCTAGCCTCATCTTGCTAGGATAAAATCTTTCCACTGTATTGCCCTTTCTTCCTCATTAAAAAGGGCCTTACAAAATCAAACCACTAAGGGCAATTTAGGCAATTCAATGCCTAAAACGTAGGGGCTTGGCCTCAGATGGCTGACCCAGATTATGCAGGTTAGACAGCAAAGCTCCTCAAACAGGCAAGGAACTGAACAGCGGATTTCTATGTCATCATCCAGGAAAGCAAACTGTAGAGCAAGGAACCACCCAGCTGCTCATTCAGAACACCAATACAACACACGTCTATCTAAACCTCTTCTCCTTTAGTGCCTGACATCCAGGAAACCTTGAAATCCAGATAAGATGAAAACTGGACAGAATTTAAGTTTTATAAGCTTACCTTCCAAGGCTAAGAGAACTTAATATTGGCTTTCCTCTCAAAGTCTAAGGGCATTAAAATTTGGAGGACCTGACAGTGACTCTTCCCATACACTTAAAATGTGTTAAAAGGCATAAGTGCACTTTTAGATAACCTGATATTACCTCTATTAATTACATGCTACCTCTCTCAACTCAGGTTTTCTTTTTATTGCTTTGATGTCACAAGTGCTAATTATCTTTGTTTTCCCAGAAGTAGCAAAGCGATCAGTTAAACTAAGAAGGTGGAATCAAAATTAAGAACATGATTGATTTACATTATACAACAAAACTGTATTTAAATTCACCATATAAACTCACTTTCATTTTAAAGACACCAGTAGTCCATTTCCACATGTACTTTTGTTTTATGTATTTCACTTCTTTGTCTTTTGACTGTCCCTTTTCTTTCAACTTCAACAGAAACATGAAACATAATCTCTCTCTCCAAGCTTTTCAAAAGACATTAAGTATCTTGAGATAGACACACTTCTATGTACTATTCTGGAAGACTCCTTCTTGAAATAGAGGAGTCCACAAAAATCTAAAGAGAAGAATTCTAGCTGAGTCTTCTTTTCTGCTAGGATTTTGCCTTTTTTTTTTTTTTTTACCTCAAACTCAATTAACTTGATATGATTAACATGATTTGCAAAAGCTGGCACAGTCTCAGGCTAAAAGCTTTAGTACCCTGAGGATAATCCATAGGAAAAGGTAACCAGTTTTAAAAATGTCACACTGTTTGATGAAAAATAGCATCTTACAGAAAGAAAACTTCTTTCAATAGAAGACCTTAGATATATTATCAACATTTTTTTCTTTTAGGTTGTTAGTTAGGCTTCTCATTTTTCATCACACTGCTGGGTGTAAACTATGGCCTGTGATATGGGAAGAAAGTTTCAGCATCTCTGAGCTCAGTCTCGTTGTCATAAACAACTATAACTTCAAACACCTGTCATGCACAGAGAATGCTTTCTGCAGTAGGACCTTCAGTTTTCTCTTTATCTTCCCCTCGTCCAATTCCTGTATTATTACACCAAGTCTGAACAAACCGCCAAACCTCTCAGTTTTCCAACTCCTGCATAACATGTTGTTTCTCCTTTGCTTTATCACTCTCTTTTGCTTTACTCTTGTCTCCTTACCTACATCCCTGGAGAAAGCAAAGGTTCTTGGAGCTCTTACTGCTTCTGCCACATTACTCCCATTCAGCATCTCCTTTTGTACTACTCTGTAGTAGTAAGGTAAGATTACCTTTCTCCAAGTTTTCAGAGCCTCCTTTTACTCTCACAGGGTTTCGTCTTTCGTGATTCTCTACATCACTGGTTCTCAGAACGGGGACAAGCTGTTGATGGTCCCCCAAGTGGTTGCCTAAAGGGAAATCAAGCACACCTCTGAACCCTGCTGCCTACTCTTCTTCACAGTAATATTCAATGCAAATCAATTTTCTAATTAATTTGACTTGGAAAAAAACCAAAGTTAAGATTGCAGATCTTCTGTACTCAGTCTTCTGATTACTGTTTGGCATATCAGCATTTATACTGTTGCTACTGAATCAAATCACAGTAAGAGAAGCCCTTGAATTAAAGGGCCACTTAACTACAAAAGCTTACAAGCACAATGAACCCAGAGCTACTCAGACTTCTGACAACATTTCCTCTGCTACACAGGGAACTCACTGTATCACAGCATTAGTGGGGCAATCACAAAGCCCAGCTTCACTGGGTGAGATAAGAACAGCTGATAGCTTGGGGAATTCCCCTTGTTATCCAACAGTGAGTTCTCTTCCTTTTATGTATTTCTAAATTGACAACTTTTATGTTATCAAGCCATCATTATAAACTAAATGTGGAAGGATTTTCTCCAGCAGTCAGTACAATATGTCACAGTTAAGCCATGAGAAGAGGACAGAAAGAGGGTCAAGTATCACCTCTTTAGTGTCAAATGGAAGTATAGTGTCCACGGGCAGGCTAGCTTAAATGAAAACAAACCAAAATAAATACAGACATCATCAGAAAAAACAAAAATAGTGCCTCTTGCAGAAACCAGATAAGGTGCCTCCATTCCTTATTTAAAAGATTCTGAATCAAGGGGGTTTTTTGGGTTTTTTTCACATTTTTGAGATATTTACAGAAGAAAACAAAGCTATTGATACCCTGTTTCCAATGCAGTAACACGACTTTTTAAAATATTGTAAGGTAGACCTAAAAGTATAACTTACAAGCTAGTAATCTTACTGGAAAAGTAATAACATTATTCTTTCATATGACCTTAAGTTAAAAATAGGTTGAAATACAGCTGTTTTTGCCATTTCAAAAAATAAATGCACTATACCTCTTAAAAATCAACTGCATGTAGCTATGACTTGCTATGAATCAAAAATGTATTTCTGTAGTGATGTGCTCCACCGCATTTACTTAAAAAAATAACAATTTCTAATGTGGAGAAAGTGCATTTTCTACCCTCAGCAAAGGGTGAAAAACAGGATTTAAGCCATCAAGGGGCAAAGAAAAGAGGCCAAGTAAGAATGGCCTACCTACATGAGAGCTTTGAGATGGTACCAGTCTCCTCCTAAATGAAAGAGATCACAGGTTTTGGGAGAGAAAAAGGCAGTGCCCGCAGAATGCCAAACTCACCGTAAGAAACGCTATAATATACTTTCTAGAAAGAAAAAAGCTCTCATTCTCATGCAGATACATGCTAATTCTGCACAGTTACAGCTTTAAGCAGTCAATGCTCTTGATGAATGAATGTCCTGTAACTACAGTGACCTACTCACCATCTTCTGTAATAGTACCACTGCTGGAACCATTGCTTTTGGCCTGTCTGTGAGAAGACGAGAGAGAAGACTCTGCATTTTGAACCTTAGGAGATGGGGAAGGTGATGGGGAAGGTGTGAGAGTTGGTGATGTGCTTTTAGACGTAGATGAAGTCCCAGATGGAGGTCTTTTGTTCATCTCCAGTTTTTGCTGTAGTTAATGATACAATCATTTCAGTTAAAAAAAACCAAAAAAAGTGTTTACCTATATATGATACTTCATTATTATTTAAGTTGCATATAATTTCTACAGAGCATGTAGTCATAACTAGAGGTTTCTGCTTGATCCATATTGAAATAATTGGAGCAATAGTGATTTATCCCAGATGAAAGTCTCCTCAAATTTATCAAGAAAAATAGATTTAATAAGGCTGTAATTTTATAATAAGAAAAATATTTCTTTAGCAATACCGCACACAAACACTACAATTATTCTTTTCCTAATAGAACTGTCCTGGTTTGAGTCCATCTGGGAGCTATGTGGCTTGCTCACCTGCCCCCCCTCCAGTGGAATAGGGAGGAGAATCAAAAGTAAAAATTGTAGGTTGAGATAAGAACAGTTTAACAACAGAAACAAAGCAAATTACTTTGACTCTGAAAACAGGGATTTTCATTCAGAGATTTAAGTCTCAATTAAAGCTTTTCAAAGCATATCATGCTTTGTAAGTAGCATTTCATGCTGGATTAATCAGAAATATGCAGTAACCATAAACTAAGTTTTGGGTGCATTTAACAACTTGCTGCACTGGAATGAAAGTTTCCAGTCAACCCTTAAACTTGTCATTACCTAACACAGGTGAAAAGATTCAAAATTATTAAGTATTTTGTACATGTTTAACACATTTGGAGGCATGGAAAACATGAAAATACATGAGTTAAAATGAGGAATAAGAATATATATGTACATATATCAGTCTTTTCCTAAACAAATCCCTGTACCTCATCTCCTCAATCTATATATCACTTCATGTTCTGCATTCAAGTTGAATCTTTGAAGGGAAACTAGCTATATCACTTCAGAGTAAAGTCCACAAAACACTGGATCTGGGCCATAGAAAGAAATAATGAGAAACCAAACTAACAGTGCAGATCTACCCTAAGATCAAGTATTACATTTACTGGTTTTTTAAATAGAGTTAAATTTATGATAAAGCAAAATCATGTTTTATTATTAGGTTTGATCTTCTGTAGCCTTGTAATTAAAAGTAAGGTTTGTGGAGCTGAAAAGTTTCCATTACTGTAACAGGTGTTCATTCACTTTAGGCTGTGCAATGTCATGTATCAGCCATCCATGACTGAGATATGACCTTTTAAAATCAGCCAATTTGAAACTACAAAAATTTACATTTCTCTGTACCTTTACATGTCCATTGCCAACAATCTGAGCACACTGCAAATCAGACAGAATGGATGAAGTACTTGACTGGACTGGACTGTGCTGTTGACTGGGTTTCTGCTCAGGTAAGCCTGCTGCTTTTCTTCTTTGGGCCGCAATCTGAGACAAAACATTATCTGCACTGCCACCTAAAACAAAAAATATAATAAAACCAGTCGAGGAAATCAGAATTTCTAAATACTTGTTAACTTTCAATTCTCCCATCTCTACCACCACTCACTTTTGTTTAAAAACCGACTGGATGAAGCAAGAGAGAATTCTAAAGTTCAGATCTGTCCAGCAGCTTTCAAAAAAAGGAACAAAAAATCAGCTGCAGAAGAGAGATGTCAGTCCTATCTATATACACACAGAGCCGACTTTCATCCTCTTGGATATAGGTTTTATGAGCCACTTCACCGTATTGTCAACAGTTGTCAAAGCCTGCAGCTTTGTTTTTGATTGAAAACTGATTTTCAATTTATACAAGTAAGCAACATGGTTAACAGTCAGTGCAATGAAATGCACTTTGTAATGAACCAGGATCCACCTGATCAACCATAGATGGACCCAATAAAATGTGCATGTTTTTCTGAGACAGGGGCTCTGACCAATGAGACTTCTATAACAGATGAGAGGCTTTTCTTCCCTTATGTAGGTGTTCAAAGTCCAATCCTCATTCAACAAAATTTATAGAAGTTTTGCTCTACAGCAGTAAGAGCCTTCAGAAAAAGTTTGTCTTCTACCATCATCACAAATACTAATGTTTTAGCTGAACCAGATACAAATTACTTTCTTACTAAAAACGGTACCTGATCTGTTATGCAGTTCTCCTCCATGCCTGTTAATTCCTGCAATGTTATTGGATCCACCAGAAGAATGAGGAGAATGATTGAAGTTGTTAGAATTTGATGGAGATGCTGGTCTTCTTGCAAATGTTGGTAATTTGACTGGTCTAGTACCTTTGCTAACTGATGTCTGGAAAACAAAACGAAGAATAATTTTCTTTCTCAACTGAGCACAAGGAAGATCAAACTTCAGCTGCTATTTTCTTTACCCCACATTCTGAAACTTCCACTGAAGAAAAAAAGGATATGAGAAATAATCTTATTTTACATATACAAATATGAATATATACTATACTTATATAAATATATATACATTTAATATATATACTCGACAAAAGAAATTACACCACATAAAGCCACTGATTCTGCTTAACCTTTGGCCAGCACAAAATAAGCATATATGATGCCCCCGAGATGGGCTGTACAGAATATTTTGAGCAGTGGGGAGAAAAAAATGATCACATGTGAAATTGCTTTCCTGAGAAATGCTGGTTTTGTCTTTCCAATCTTACAAAACAGCTACCACCTTCTTCTCATCCATCATATCTTTGTTTCTTACAAACTAAGTTGCAAGAAGTGATATAAACTTTATCTCCACCAGTTGCATTTTTGTATTTCGTTCAATCTAAACAGCTACCTGCATCATTTTATTTGACTTTTGCTAACTGAGGCACTCCTGATCTAGTCATATGCTAGCCAAATCCTCAGCCACATCCTCCTTCATTTCTTTTGCTTTTACACCACTGGCCACTGCCAGACATCTGACATATGGCTTCTGCAGCTTAGCTTTTTCATGTTTCTTATCCTGTTGCTCAAATCACTTCTTCCAACTCTGACTTACTATCTTTCTCTCCTCCCTATTCCCTTAGCAAAACTCTTCTTTCCTCACAGAAGCAGTCCTCCCCTGCTTCTCATGCTCCTCACTTTATAAAGTGAGCTAATTATCTACTTATGTTATACAATCATCTTTTTTAGGATGATAGACATTTACCTTCCTGTCAATCCCCTGCTAAGCCTCTACCTTATTCAACCTAAATCATCCCTACTGATACTAAGCTACCTTCCACTTAAAAAAAGGAAAACAGAAAAAAATTCCTCCTGAAATGTCTTCAGTGTCCTGTTTCCACAACTGACATGAAACAGTTCTGGACTAGTAAAATAAACTCTTCTCTACACTTGACTATTACAGTCCACATCTAGGGGAGTAAACATTTCTTTTTTTTCCTCCTACTGTGAAAGCAAAGGTTGTCAAGGTTGTTTTGTTTCTTGCCTCAAGACAAATCAGCTACTTTTCTTTTGGTTTGCATTTTCACTAAAAACACTGTAGAATCAGGCAAGCTCCTTCTATAAAAATAGAAATAATTCAGACTTTTTCCCTTCACAATTTATGCCTTCAAGCCCACTTGATCACTGCTTGCTACAATTTTAACAATTGCTAATCTTTCAGAATGTTATGTCTGTATACTGGTCTTACTGATATTACTTCCCTCCTGCTCAGGGCCTAAAAATTGATCAATTCTTATTATTTTTTAACGTCCCTGATCTTCTTCCAAATCAGAGCAGTTTCAACCACACTCCAATGCCTGTACCTACTTTGGCTACTAAAAGACATGGATGGAGCCAGCAGTCACTTTAGCAGTTTGCAGCAAATTTGTTACGGTTCTAATTTACTCTGATTAACAGAAAAAAAAAAAAAAGTAATTTCATTTCATATAAGACTTTTGTTCCACTATATTCTTTCCCTGGAGATGTGCATTCTTCCTAAACAGCACTGCTTAAAAGGACAAGCCATTACCAAAACAGTGGGTTAAAAGTAATTTCTTATCAGAAACAGTGTGGCTCACCAGTCAGCACAGCCTGGACATAACACAGTATTTTTGGACATATTTAGTTTGCTTACTGTATCGGAGTTCCCACTGCTGTTAAAATCGTGCTTGATTGCTCTTTGTGGCCAGGCAGTTCTCATTTGTTCAGCTTTTCCATCTTTGCTGAGTAGTGTTCGGTCAGAATTCCAAAGCTCAAAGCTCGAGGGTGGTAGGAAAGGTGGTATCACTGCCTTCAGCTTATCGCTGGGCAACCTGGTAAATGGGGCACTACTTCTCAACTGAGAGAGAGAGAAACAAAGAAAGGGAAAAGAGTCACTTCTTAAGAGAGATTACTAGGAGCTGGTGACTTACTTTCAAAACCTTAAGTTAGGCAAAAAGATGGAGACTTGCATTTTTAAATAGAATAAAATGGAAATGAGACACACAAGCAGTATTTTTTGAAGAAGTACAACATGTAATAACAGGGAATCCAATGAACATTGTTGCACCCCTCAATATTATGCTTATTCATTTGATAAAATGAATTTAGTTCATTGAGCGGTAGAAACTTCTCTTCCTTCACTGAGCTAAATATTTTTCAAATTGACTTTAACAATAATGTTAAAAATTAATTTTCAAAGAAATAACAGTGTAGTCCTTTCTGTATTCCCAGATGGAACAACTGCAAACAGTGAACAATCTCCTGTTCCTGCTGTACATGTTCTCCAGAAAGAGATTAAAAACAACACAACTGATTTGGCTCCCTGGAGTTCTGTACATCAGTTACATCTGTCCAGTTACATTAAAAGTTACTCAAACTTCTTACAAAAGAACATAAGCCATAACCAGCTAAATTTAATGACATCACCAGTGAGTAACCTGTAGGGAAATTTAAAGCTACAGCACAACAAAAGAAGAAACAGAATAACACAAACATCCTGAACTAAGTATTTCGTGGTTGCCTCTAGTAGTAATTTCACACTTCCAATGCACTGGGCCCCTCTGTTCAGGAAGGACATTGAGGCTCTGGAGCAGGTCCAGAGAAGAGCAGCAGGGCTAGTGAAGGGACCTGAACACAAGCCCTATAAGGAGAGGCTGAGGGAGTTGGGGTTGTTTAGCCTGGAGAAGAGGAGGCTCAGGGGAGACCTCATCACTCTCTACAACTCCCTGACAGGAGGTTGTAGCCAGGTGGGGGTTGGTCTCTTCTCCCAGGCAACCAGCAGTAAGACAAGAGGGCACAGTCTCAAGCTCTGCCAGGGGAGGTTTAGGTTGGATATCAGGAGGAAGTTCTTTACAAAGACGGTGGTCAGGCAGTGGAATGGGCTTCCCAGGGAGGTGGATTCTCCGTCCCTGGAGGTATATCACAGTCTGGCAGTCCCTGTCTAGTGACTATAAACAAATNTCCATGTGTTCCTCACATCATACATCTTGTCAGCAACTAATCACCTATTCCATCTACTTTACTAATTCACTGCTGATCAAATAAAGGTATGAGTAACTCTTGAAAAAAGTCAGCACAGCTTCCATACTATACTACTTGTAGTACTTCCTAATCTAAGAACTACTGATGTATCACAGCCTGGCAGTTCCTGTCTAGTGACTATAAACAAATGATAGATCTCTTTCTGAAGGCAACTTGGACAGGAGGTAAAAACCTGTAAAAATTATGGGAGCTGCACAACCTTCTGAATGAGGTTGACACACCAAGAACACTGCAACATACCATGGTTGTCAACAATTCATCATCCTTTCCTCCTTTTGCATTTGCACCTGAAAAATACATAAATGATGTTTTATTGTTTACATGCTCCTACTTTTGTCCCCAAGGATAGCATATTGTTCTCAAACAGTCAACAGCTTTACCCTCAGTAAGCACACAGAACAAAGACTTTTAATGACACTGTCACGCACCTAAATTAAAGTTAACCCAATAGTCTTACTTTGCATCACAAACTGGGCATGAGGGGGTTTCATGGAGAGCTGTACAATTTCAGTAGATGTGCTTTAAAATTTGCTTTTTCACTTTCTTCTCGGAATTCTTTATTTGTTCAAATAAATTGTTGTTCGTTATATACATTAGTTTATCAAAGATACTAACACTTCTCAGTGACCTGTCTCTTCTCCAAATTAATGGTGCTTGCTAAAGAACAGTAACACAGTTATATCAGCATTTCCTGCTTAAATGATGCTGCACTCAGTGTTCAGCATGATCAACAGTCAGGAGTGCGAACACCTCTTTCTACATACTATGAATGCATTACATGTTTTTTCATTTATATTAAACTAAGAACTAATTCAATAAATTAGAAATAGTATCATCTTGAGTACCCCAGGAGAGCCCACTTCCCATATGACAACTCTGCCTTTACCACTAGCTTTGTTATTTGTGATCCAAGCTGTAGCAGCATCAAGGTTTCCAGAGGCATCTGTATCACTCTGTGAAACTGCTTTTATAGTGGAATTTAACGATGGTTCAGGCTCATCCGGAAAAGGCACAAACTGATTGGAAGGAAATCCATGGCGAAATGTCTGAGTCAACTTCAGCTTGCGGAATCGATTGGACATCCTGCTCCACCAGGACTAGATTGATAAGAAGACACAACAATTTAGTTCCAACTAAAAGAAAAAAAAGAGGAAAAGAGATGTATAATTAAGTAATCCTTAAAGAAGTGATAAAAAACTTCTGTCAAGGAGGTTTTGAGATAAACTAAAAAGCAGTGTTAAAGTGGTTTGCAATTACTAACAGAATCCTTCACCATCATTTGTATAACCTCTTCCCTTATTTGTCACCTGGCAAATGCATTACAATGTTTTTCCACACTATCTGGAAAGCCAAAGTAGATAGAAGTATTAGGGCAATTTGAATAGGGAATTTTTACAGCTACATAGCAAATATTTAATCTTTCCATTAGCTTCCAATTTGACCATTGATTCTTACACTCTCTGGCATCAATGAACAGGCATGTCTATTTTCTGCTTTTTAGAAGTGTGCATAGAAGCTTATCTGATCTGAATGAAACTTCTCCTTAAGATTTTCAAAATCAGTGGCAAACTGGAAGAGTTCTAATAGTATTCCCGTCAAACTAAAGAGCCATAATCCATACAGTGCTGCTACACAAATAATTTAAACTCTACCAGACTAGAAAAACTATAAACTGAAAAAGATCAAGGCAAGGAAATATCAGCTGTGAAAAAAACACAAACTTTAGGACTACTGTACCTACAACCTCCATCCATACAGGCATCACATGTGTGGAAACTGTTACACAAAAGGACTATCTTTGCTCAAAGTAAAATTTATTCCTTTGCTCAAAGTAAAATTTATTCAAGTATTCACAGACTTGTACATTTTTACAAGCAGTCAATGCAAGATGCTTCAAGTCTGTAGCAGGATATTTCTCTAGACTACGAAAGACCTATCCAATCTGCATTAAAAATTATGTGGTTTGTAAGTAAATCAGTCAGACTATATCTATCTTCTGCTTATTTCTTAGTAAAGTTTCTTCTTCCCTTTCTGGAACTCCTTTTTTAAAAAAGTCATATAAAAATGACAATACTACATCAAGGCAGCTTTATGTTATAGTCAGTCTAGATAACAACACTTTCCTACTTTACTCTCTATTCTTAACCACCCCTTCTCACAGTATGTATTCTGCTCTCTTCTTTAGTATTTTTCAACTGCTCACTGATATATGTCTTCTCAACTGTCATAGAGTAGAAGCAAGGTAAACTGTAAACTTATGCCCTGCATATTAATCCCTGTAGCAGAAGATTATTAAAAAGATTTTAGATCTGCACAGAGCATTAGTAATGGATAGAGTTCTCAGACCTCTGTATCTCTTTGGAGTCATAACTAATAAAGACGTTAATTTCAGCAACAAAGATCTGATAAAAAAAGGCAAGAGAGACAAATAGTTCTCATAAAGCAATAAAACCCACACAGTTCAGCATTTATTCACCTTCCAAAAGGAACTGAAAAGGAAAAAAAAAATCCATCTAGGTTTAACCTAGAGTACAATGAATTTACAAATGAGAGTGCTTGCATAACATGGTTT
>VYXB01002532.1:542885-600909 GCA_013397135.1 Pachyramphus minor
AGTCTGAAGCACAAGTCCTATGAGGAACAGCTGAGGGAGCTGGGGTCGTTTGGCTGTTGTTTAGTTGTTGGGGTTGTTTAGTTGTTGGAGAAGAGAAGCCTCAGGGGAGACTTAACACTCTACCTGAAAGGAGGTTGTAGCCACGTGAGGGTCTCTTCTCCCAGGCAACTAGCAATAGGATAAGAGGACACAACCTTGAGCTGCACCAGGGGAAGTTTAGGTTAGTCATTAGGATGAAGTTCTTCACAGAAAGAATGATCAGACATTGGAATGCGCTGCCCGGAGAGGTGGTGGAGTCACTGTCCCTGGAGGCGTTTAAAAAAATACTGGACATGACACTTAGTGCCATGGTCTAGTTGACATGGTTGTGTTTGGTCATAGTTTGTACTCGATGTCTCAAAGTTGAATCAACCTAGTTGATTCTGTGATTCTGTGAAAATGCCAGCAGAAAGATGTAAGTTTTATTGATGCTACTGATCATACAAAGTTACATAAAGGAGATAAACTTCGAGCCATTCCTCTGCAAGACGCAGAACTCACCATTTGCACCTATGCAACCCATTAGGGAACATAACATACTGGTGGAACTAATAAAGAAAATATAATGTGGCAAAAGGCAGTGATGTAGAACTACAAATTGGCCAGGTAACATGACAAAAAATTCTGTTGCTCTTACAGTAGTAATAGGTTGTAATACATTTGGACATACACACTAATACATGAGCAAAATTCTACCTCATATATAATTCAGGATCACATAATATGGAAGATTGTAAAATTATCATCATCATCAAAAGCATTTCCAAAATGTAAAAATACAAGTAGTCAAGCAATGTGTTCCAAGGAAATCCATAAAACTAGAGGCAGCTGACTCACTCATACTCTGCATTATGGAAGTCTGGGGATGATGGCATCTCAAATCCTCAAATACAATGTTCTTTTTTCGTGGCAATTCAAGGAGTAAAAGGCTTGTTTTCTATTGCAAAAACTTACTGATGTGAATCACAAGGAAGACATATTTCTAAGGAAAACTGAAATTTTTAGCATTTGTTTTGTGTGAAGGCATTTATCTTTGCCTTAATGAAAAGGCAGACACATATATTAGAAATACCGTCATAGAAAAGCAAATGATTTCCCAGTATCACTGGACTCATATATGTTAGCTTTGGTCCTTTCAAGCACAGAAACAAAAATAACCTTGAAAAAATTACTATAAAAAAATGGTAGTAAGTGGCTACAGCGTAGGATGACAAAGATTAATTTCATGACATAATATCTGTTTGACTTCTTGGTTCAGAATTTTGATGGTGTGTATAGAAGTTTCCACTTTGTCTATTATAATCAGCTGCTAAACCTTGTGAGGAATTTACTTCATTTATGTGTTTCAGAATATGCCATAATTTTGAGCAAACTTTCAAAAATTATTTGCAATTCAATATTTTAATTCACTGTGTCTACACAAGAATGTATGAAAACTCAGTCAGGTTTTCAATATAACAGACCTTCAGAAACATGTCATGTCATATTCCACGCACAGAACTGCAGTTTCTGAAAGCTAAGCTTCCTGGCCCCTGGCTTCCTTTCTGTACAATATCTATTCCATTGCCTGCAGTTCATGCTGGCTATTTAGTTAAAGAGAACATTTATATACCAACAAGACACACCTACAGCAAACAAATATACTGACTGATCCCTTTGACATATTGTTTCTTCCTTTAAGCTATCCTGGTTTGTATATGACCTTTTGAGCAAAGTATTTTGTGTGTGTGTATGTGTATGTCTGTGTAAACATACATATGCACATATATGTACTACAGAGATCTGCAAGGTGGTACAGGTGAGGTCTTGCCCAAGTAATCCACTGGAAGAACGCCACCTGTTTTTATTGGCGTGTCAGTAAGACAATTGCACATCATTCATCAGTCTAATAGAAGATCCCTGAAATAGCTGACAGTTTCTATCACACACATCAAGTCTGTGGTTTTAATCTGTTTTATTTTTAGGCCTGTACCCACTTGTTCTTCCTCTCGTCTAAATTCGTGATGCTCTCTGCCTCTGCACTATGCACCCAGATTCACTCTTGACCCAAAGCCTACCTGGTAAAGCTGAAGCACTGAGGACCTCAACACCCACCCTTTGGTGCAGACCTGCAGCTGGGGAAGTGGGGTGCAGCCCATTTCTTGTTTTGCTTGTGCTATGCAGCTGTCTCAAATAGAGACTTTCAACACAAATAATATTTCAATACATTAATAAAATATTTCAACACATTAATAAAAAAATCCCTTGGCACTGGTAGGACAGTGGGCTGAATAATATTTAAAGAAGATTTGTGCTGACAAAGGAGAGAAAGAACAGGCAACGTGGGAATTTGGGGGACTGTTTCTATGGAGGGCAGTGCTATTTTACGCACAGTTAAAGCAATGGTGAACAATGACCCATAGGTTCAAAGCTCTCTCCAGTGGGTATGTTTTATAACTTGCCTGACTCCTCTTTAAACAAATTTCCTATCTATCTGCAATGTATTTGTACATCATGATCCTATTATGTTAATCTGATAATTTTTTTCTTTTTTTTTTTTTTTAGGATACCTAGTCGTTGGCTGTTTCTAAAACCAGGATCATTGTTCTGAAATAAATTATTTGATACTTTCTTTTTACCATGAAAGTATGAATTTAGGAAGCTGTTGGATCTTAATAAAAGTGCAGTCTTTAGTAGCTGATACTTCTTCCCACCCCATTTCCACTTAAGAATTTTGCTTCGTTTTGATTGAAAATACAGATCTAAAAAAACCCCCAAAACATTGGATGATGTAAATTTTAAAGCTTTTGCAAAATTTAAAACCTCTATTTTTTCTGTGCATGTCCTTGCTACAAAATAAGAATAACTTTTAATAATTATACACATGAAACTAGTTCATCTTAATTTACCACTTTAAGTGTTCCTTATATGTAGACCAATTCCTTCAATCAGCTCATTTATTTTACATGACTTAATTACTGGCTGCAATTCAAATAGATATTTCAGAAACCAACAGATACATCCTTAATTTCAGGTATTACATTCACTATAATGTAAATTCTTATGGACAACTACATATTGTTGTGCTTAGTTTTCTTCTCTTAGTGCTTTTTAAAAGGTTTGGCTAATATCTTGATTGTTTTCGGGGTGAAAAAATAAAAATGCCTTTTTTAAAAATAAACTTCTAAAATGTATTCATTATTCCACTGTTCTTCTGTTTTGATTTAGACAATGGAGAGCACAATGGATCTTTCTAAATAAGTAATTATGGCTTTTATATGACTTGTTTGGTTACTCTACCTATCTCTGACTAAAACTCCTGAAGCAACTGAAATTACAGCTCACTAAACACATATATATTAAAAAAAAAAGAAGAGAACAAATTGTTTTAACTTCCATTAAACCTGAAAGAAACAACAGAATGACTTAAAAGGAATTTTTCCATGAAAATGTTGCTACAAGCTTTATGGATAGCAGTAAAATCATTTGCTTTAATTGTAGATTTTTTTTTTCTCCTGGGGCTTATTTTTACATTCAGAGCAGAAGTCTTTCCACTTTAAGTATTTCAGCTCAGAAATTTCAGTCTTCCCAACACAATTAAACCCCACAAACTTTTGAAAAGGTCTAAGAAAATGTGTCTTTGCTTTCACATTCTTTACATCTTGTCCAAACTTATTTGTGAATGCAACTGATTGAGTCTTAATGACTTTTGCATTAACATCGTTATTGTACTTTCCCTTGCTGAATTTCCTTGGATTTTTGTTTAGACATCATCCGTGGGGAATTCCTATTTACTAGCATTACTTTTAATCCTCACTGCAATGATGATCATAGAAAGCTTTCCCAGCTATTTCGCTCTAAAGGCAGAATTACTACCGAGAGCCACCTCCCTTTCTTTACCTCCAACTGCAACCTTTCTTGCATCTATGGAAGCAAGGTGATGCTCTCCTACCTTTTTTAAAGCCCTTTCTTCCTTTTTTAAATCTTACTGAGAGGTAGCTGTGCAGGTTATCTTCTTCAAATTTTTTCAGATCTTATCATGTCTGCCACTTGTGGCAGCATGCCTCCTGCAGTCCTGCCACATTCTGTTCTCCGATTCCCATTTTTTAATCTCAGAACTTGTATTAGTTATGTGATCTTATTCTTGTGTTTCTTCCATAGTGCTCTATTACTTGGAATACTTAAATAAAATACGGATTCTTCTAATACATAAGAAACCCTGCAGCAGAACTCTGGGGTTTTTTTCTGACTCTTCTTAATTAACTGTCCTCCATTTTGTTCTTTACATCTTCCAAATCTCCTGAACAACTTCTTTTGGGAGTCCAGGAGGATCTCCTCTCCTTTGATTCATTCCAGAAATGGTCTTTATTCAGGAACGATGGTGAGCAAGGAGACAACACAATCACTGGGCATGCAAGTACTAATGCCACCTGACTCTTCAGCACCCAAGGCCTGCTAGACATGGCTTCCTTTATAGATAATGTAGATTCTCATGTCCAGCATATTGGGATTTAGTAGTTGTCTACAATGCATATTTCACTACTTCACTACTATTAGGTTTAAGTTGTTCCAGCTGGTATTTATGCTTTGAAACTAGATTTTTTGCCTACATAATTATCTGTGATAGATAGCTGTATAACTAAATAAGAAATAATCAGTTTATATCTATGCAAACAACATGCACACAGACACACAAAACATCTGCAAATCCACCTAAAGTAGTTGATTTATGCTAGTTTCCCAGCATCAGGATAAATCGTCATTATTCCACGCCCTTCTGTCCAAAGCAAGGCTGTAGTTGACAGCCTCTGTGTTTGTTGTCGCATACAATATTTACTATCATGTAAAATCAGAAAGAGCTCATAGCTGCATGCTCTGACCTTGTCTGGTAGTGACAAGGTTTTTTCCCTTCCTTAGTGTCAGACATGTTTCATCCACTCCTCAGCAATGCTGGTGAGTACCACCCAGTGCCACGTACTGGGCTGAAGTCCTTCTCTGGGATTGACCAGACTCCTCTGCTGGCATGATCTTGACAGGCCTTCAACAGCAGAGGATATGGCAGTGAACAATCTCTTTGTAAAATGTGTGGAGCAAATGACACCTCAAGATCAGTTCCAGCTCCCTACTGAATGTGAGAGAGAAAATGCATTCAGTTACATTACATTTATGTTAAGGGATTTCAAACACAAAATCAGGAATTTTCATGTAATCTCATGGCCTCTAGATCACAAGTTTAAACAGGTAGGGCTGTGTCCTGTAAAGGGCTGAAATTTAAAAAGCAATACTGATGTGTTGTTGAGCATGAAGCACATCTGAAGGTCTTGACTAATGACTGTTGCTTTTTCCCCCACAATTCTGTCAAGCCATGGCTTGAACTGCCCATTATCTGGCTAATAAATTCAGGATTTTCTCTTGTCTTCTGGATTTCTCTCTATGAGACCACACTGGTTGACTTAATTTTTCAACCAAGAACATTCCTTTCTTCAGCAAAAGAACTTGTCATTAATGCCTATGGCTTCTTGGCCCATGTTCTGCTCTAGTTCTGAAGCACATGCTATTCTAGAGGCAGAACAGTTGAAGCCTGTTTTCCTATAGATTTGTCTCCTTCAGCCTCAAAGCTCTTCTTAGTCCCTTGCTGTTCTCCTGCAGCCCCGGCTATTTCTGTCAGAAGACAGCAATCCTTAGGGCTGTCACTTCCAATGGCCAAAGCAGCTTGCCTTGACAGCTCCGTGCTAGCCGAATTTTCCCTTGTCGGGGTACACCTGAATATCTGCCATGCAGCTACCCGTGTTTATGAAGGTTCCTATAGATCACCTTTCCCTTGAAGGGTGACAGCAAGTGTGTGAAGGGGAAGTGCCTTCCTCCCTCCTCCCCACATCCCAGCTGTACATGAACCAGCAGAACCGCGATGGGCTCCGCTCCCTCCAGGCCCCGGGCTGGGTTAGGACCATTACTATTTCCACGGGTTGGGTCCCCAGGGTGAGCCTGGATCGGGCTGGAGCCGTAAGCCTTCCCTGGGGTGCTGCAACCCTCCGAGGCCCGGCAGCCTTCCGACCACCAGGAAACCGAGAGGCATCGCTCCTGGTAAGATGGCTGGCTGGCGGGAGGGGCGCAGCGCCCCTAGCTGACCCTCGGGTCGGGTTCCCTGCCCAGGGGCATCGCTCCCCGCCCCGCGGCACAGTCCGTGCCCGGCTCTTCTGCGCCGCGCCCCTGCGGGCTGGCCGGCGGCGGGGCGGGGAGGAAGGAGGAGCCGCCGGCGAAGGAGCCGGGCGGGTTTCCTGGCGGGGGCAGCTCTGGCGGCGGGCGGGTGTAGCGGCTTGGGCAGGTCCGTGAGAACTTCGCCGAGTCCGCCCAGGGCGGGGACGCGCCCGTGTCGGCGTCCGTGAGACGCACCCGGCGCCCGCTCGGCATGGCCGGCCGCCTCGGCCGCGGGATGTGCTACGGCAAGCGGGGACGGGGCTGCCGGGGCGAGAGCGCCCTGCTCGCCTTGGGGCTTCTGGCCGCCCTCGGCTTCCTCATGTGGTGGCACGGCCCACCGCCCCGCCACGCCGCCCGCCGCGCCCCGCCGCCACCGCCGTCCAACGACACCGAGCTGCTGCGGCGGCCGGTGTACGCTAAGCCTGCTCTGGACCCGGGGGCGCTGGGGGAGCTGGGCCGGGCGGTGCGGCTGGAGCTGAGCCCGGCCGAGAAGCTCCGCCAGGAGGAGAGCATCCGCCGGCACCAGATCAACATCTACCTGAGCGACCGCATCTCGCTGCACCGCCGCCTGCCCGAGCGCTGGCACCCGCTGTAAGTACCGGCGGGCTCGGGCCCCCTGCGGCCCCCAGGGCGCTTGGGGCCGCGGCAAATAGCCGTGCCTGCCGCAGGTGTGGCTGCCGGAGCCGCTCTGCCAAACCAGAGTGTCTGCTGGCAGCGGCCAGCGCGGGGTAACCGTGTCTCTCTCGGCCGCATCTCTCTCAGGAATGTGGAGGCTTTTGAAACTTTCTTTCCCCTCCTAAATGGTCTCAGATCACAGCGTTCGCTCTCAGAGTTAAGTCCGTCGGTGACTGGCTGCCTCACCTCCGCGGGGCAGCGCCAAGTAGGATGTTGGTGGTGCGTGTACCAGTGTGTTGTTTTCCCCCGGTAGCCCTGGTAGTGTGGTTTCAGTCCTCAATCAACAGCATGCTGCCGTGTTTCTCCTGCTGCTGTAGCCTGGGTAAGTCACCGTAGGCAGCAGCGTTCTTTTCCAGTCACTCCCAGCTTTACAAATATTACACTTCCCAGACTTCAGCTGTATTCAAATGTCTTGTGCCATACAGTATAAAGTAGATTGTTTTATTATCACCGGGAGTGAGCTAGAAATGGTGATCACAGATGTGCGTAACGTTATTCTGAAGTGAGACTGCTTGTTCCGGGATGCATAGTTGTTGGCACAATTTTCATTTACAAGTTACATTTACAGTTATGAAGCCAGTGCCAGATGACATAAGTAATTGTAAATAAGGATTAGATACTGTTTGATGAGGTGGTTCTAGTTTACAGGCAATGATTCAGCGCAGCTGTAAAGCCAGTGCAGCACAACAGGTCTGGTTGTCCTGGCCTAATGGAAATACTGGGTGTAGCTGCGTGTTTGCTGCAGCGTGGCCTTTCCTGTGAGTGAGTGACTAGCTGGTGAGAAGAACAGGATACTCAGTTATGGGTGAGATTAGCTCAGTTGGTTAAAGCTTGGTGCTAATGACGCTGAGGTCACGGGTTCAATCCCCTGTATTTGGCCATTCACTTCAGAGTTGAACTCCAGTGATCCCTGTGGGTCCCTTGCAACTCAGAATATTCTGTGATTCTATGTGCCATCTGCCAAAGGGTTCAGGATGGAGCCATGGCTGCTCCTGACTCCTCAGAGTCCTCTGCTCTGCTTTGCCTGAGCTTGGCTTCAGCAGGTTTTATTTTATTCCAACAGGTTTGTGTGATATGCTAGCAAAGAGCTGTGAAGAAAGCAGGGCTCTCTCTCCCATGCATTCATTTTGCATCAGTGTGTCCTGGTCAGTATTTCACCAACTCTAGTTATAAGTGCTGAATCTAAAACATGAATCTTATGATAGCTCTCAAAAAGCTGAAATACAAATGCAAGGCCTTTTTGTTGTAGGTTTAAGCATGACACTAGGCTTGTTTTTCTTAGTTATGTATATCCCCCCCCTTATAAGCAGTCTGTAGACCATAGGTCCAAAAGGACCATTTTAGCTGCTTTCCCATGGGAAGAATTAAATAGTTTCAGTTAATTATTTTGGACTTGTGCCATTTCTGTATGACAGGATGTTAGAGGAAATGAGAGATTGAAGTTGTAGAACAGTAGGCATTATAGATGTGTGTGGATGATGATTCTAGAAATGAAAAAAATGTAAATAGATGAATAGATTTTGCTACAATGACAGACCCTTTTTGATTTGAATATGTGGATGTTGAAATGGCAAAATATATCCAAACCAAAAGAATCACAAAGCACCAGTGACATAACCTCTGAGATCATTGCCTTCTGAAGCGAGAATTGTATTGCACTGTTGTTAAATCTGCTGGCAGGTGTTTAATTTCTTTGTACACAGTTAGATCTGAATTATGGCAGAAATGTTACAGAGCATCTATCCAACTCACACAGCAAATGTAAAAAAACTTCCCCAAAGGCAATTTTGCAATGAAGTTATTAACTCCCTCTCTTAAGAGGGAAGACCATTTAAGTGATTGAAGTAAAAAAAAAAAAAAAAAAAAGAAAAAGGTATCACCGAGCCCGTAGTGATAGACATTCATTGCACTTCATTTTAAGTTTAGAGGCTATACAACTCTAGGGAAAACATTACTTAGTTTTCTTATTTTAATTTTACTAATGACCTTTAATTAACATTTTGGTGATAGGTGAGGCTGTAATGGTAGACTGAAACTAAGCTGCAGCTGTCCACTAAAACGGTGCAAAGGCTAAATTTTAGGTGCAATCAGTGAAACAATTTTGATACCTGAAGACCAGAAGGTGGCAAATACACCATTTTTTTTAGTGGAGTCCCAGAGGAGAACTAGAGAACTGTATGCTGGCAAGCTTTGGATCTGTTCCAGCCATATTATTTACAAACTGTGGTAAGGGAAAGATGGGTAGGCATGATCTATTGAGAAAGTCAACTTGGCATTTGTCAAGGATGACGTGTCTCGCAAATCTATTTGAGTTTCTTGAAGGTAGTAATTATATGGATAAAGAAGTTATTTCCAGATGCTTTTGATGAGTTCCTGAACAACTATGAAATAAGGTGGAAATTTCTTTCATTTGTAAATAACTGAATAGAAGCTAGAAAGCATTTGTTTTGGATTTTTTAATATGGTTGCTTGGTTTTGGGGATTTTTTTGTTTTGTTTTAAATAGTGAATGGTCACTGATAAAGTCCTGTAGAAATCTGTTCTAGACCCAATGCTGTTCAACTTACAGCATGGCTTTCATAAAGAAGTGACTAATTGACAGGTCTTTAGCCTGAAAGATAGATGTGGTACTGAAAGGGTACCTCTTCCTGGGCTGCTGCAATACATGGTTGATGAAAAATGGATAAAATAAATTCTGCCACCTCCTTATTCTTTTAGAGTAAATGGATTTTTGGAACAAGGAAGTCCATCTGCTAGAAAATTTAAATCAAGTATTCAGGAGATATTGACAGATGCTGTACTTGGGGACCCTTTTCTGGGCTATGGGCTTTTGGTCTGTTTCAGCATATTTTTGTGTGTATGGAGGCAAGTCTGGAAATTTTAAATGCCAGTAAAATGCGAGGATGAAAGAAGGAGGAATAGAGGCAACCTGACCACCACCTGGATGCTCCCTGCTCCTTTTAACTTTAATGTCCTCCCACACTAATCAGTGAGCCTGCTCTTTGGGTACAAACATTTGAATCCAATGAAAACTAGAATTTTGCTAAACAGATTGACAGTATCTGAACCAGTAAGCCATTAAACATGAGAGGCAAAATTATGGCACAAAGCGTTTCTTTATCACAAAATGATGAAAAACCCCTATTTTCTACTGTTACATTTTGTACATTCTGGACCTGCTATCGGAATAGAAATGTGCCAAGTTACTTGCTAATACCTATGTTTGGTAATACTATGCAGGAAGAGAAGAACAGTTCAGCTGAGATTACTCTTTCAAATAATGTACTGACTGATGATACTTGACTGTGAATCCAGGAAGTTTCAAATTAACATGTTTCTCCTACTAATAAATTCCCAACAATGCAAATATTCAGAAGGTCTTTATTCCTTCTTTTTCTCGCCACTGTAATATGCTTTTTGTGACAACTGATCCTATTTCTATAGAACCACAGACCTGAAGAACTCAACAATTTCTGTTGTTTCCTTTAACTGTTTCTGCTTCCTTTAACTGTCTGTGCTTGAGATCGGCAACTGATAGTGTGTTTCATCACACAGGAACTCTAGTTTTATTGGTGGCTAGAATTTTGTGTCTGATTGTGTGTGTATAAACATATATTTATTCATATACACATAGGTATATATATATTTAAGCATCCATATAAACAAATAAACATGGTATATATAAACAACCTATAAAAACATTATTTTGGAAAAATCTTATGATAAAGAATGTGAGGAAGTTACTAGATGATCATACAGTTTGTACAAGGCTAGAAGTGAAATATGCTGTAGGGTTAGAGAAGGTCAGAGGTTGGAGGGAGCCTTTGGGATGTCTAGTCCAACCTCCAAGTCTCCAAGGATAGAGATTCAGCAGGTTCTTTGGACATCTCTTTCAAGGCTACATCACTGCTGCAGTGACATTTTTTTTGCCCTTCCCCACCCCTCTTCTGTTCTTAATGTTTTCTGGATGGCCCTACTTGTCTTCCCAACATCTATTTTTAATTTCTTGAGGTTTTACTCATAAGGGAAGCAACAATTGTAGGAGGTTTAAAAGCAACAAGCATCCTCTGTTGGACAGTGACTTAGTGAGGGCCCCTTGGGGTTGATGCCCTGTGAGTGTGGTGCAATGAGCTCTGGTCTGTGCGGTTTGGCCACTGCTGCTCTGCCTTTCTACCTCCGCAACAACACGTCTGCATCTTGTTCCGTGGGGCTCGTTGCGTGCTTGTTTTACAGGACTGCAGGGTTAGGCAGACAACTGATATGTTCTCTTAGACAGCATTTTACAGGTTATTACAGTGTGTAAGAAATAAATTTCCAGGATTTCTACTTGTGTTCTTTTAGATTAAGGGCTGTTCTCAAGTGCTGTTCCTGATTTTAGACATTTTAGCTTCTTTTTTTTTTCTTTCAATATTTCTCACAGTTGGGGTGCATTGCATGTTTATTTTGGGGATGGTTTCTGTAAAATCACACCAGCTGCCTTTTGGCTGACTGTTGTTACAGAAGGAACAAGTCAGGAATACACGCTTTTGTGCCAACTCAGCATTTTGTGTTGTCTTTTTCATTGCAGAAGCCTGAATCAGCCCTTGGGGCTCATTTTACTTGTGATCACAAGGAAATGGATTTTTAATTCTTTCCTGTATTTCCTTAACTGGCAAATGATTTTAAGTAGCCACAAAAGCCCCCAGAGTATTGAATGTGGTCTGCATATTTTGCGACTATAAAAAAAAGTTTGAGAGGTTGATTCTTTAATTCTAGGTAATTTTCTGTGTTTTGGAGATGGAGATAGAGATTTTTTTATATAAATGTTTTTTACATGTATGATTTTGTATATCTATTTAAATATCTGTGATTATATGTTTTAGTGTCTTTAGATAGATAGCTAGTATACACAAATACTTAAACTCCTCTGTCACCATCATTTATGCTTGTAATATAATTTATTTTGGAGGAATATTGTGTTTGACTTTAGCACAACAACCTTGTGCTAGGATTATTTGGACTTTCAAAACTCTTTTTCCTGTTTGTTCCTGGATTTCAATGTGATTCTTTTACAGTTTCATTTTCTTCTATGGTTTATTTTGTTTTCTGGGCTGTAAATACCAAATTATCCAGGATGCTCACCTGATAATATCTTGCTAGCAAATTCCCATAATAAACCTTGGTATTAGGTTTTGGTCCCTTTCTACTCCAAAAATCACAGCATCTGATTTTGATGCTGCTCCTGCTAGGAGTTTTAACTTGACTCTGTTCTGGCAAAAGGCGCAGCAGCTGGGTGTTTCCTCCTCAGCCTGCTGTGACTGCCGAACTTCACCCAGGAGCTTTTCTTTAATCTCTTATCTAAAGGTGAAATAACTGCAGTGACTTTTTTTCTGTGTATAGGAAATACAAACTCTTTGAAGAGGTTAGCTGCAACAGCTTGACCTTCCTTCACGTCCCTTCTGTCTGAGCGCACAGCTATGGTCCATCTTGTGCCCAGGACTGGCTTTGGCATTGGACATTCACGTGCTTTACATTTAATCAGAGTCCAGAATACACAGCATGCTACTTCTTATGAGGAAGTACTTTGCATTAAACACTTAAAGGTGTATTTGGTATACTAGTTCTGTAACACTGTGTTCACTTTTTTAGGGTTGGATTTTTTTCATTTGTTTTCTGACCTTTTCTGGTGTACGTAATTGGTTACTAGTAACTACATTAATTGTAACACCTTTTAGTTATTACATTAGTGTTAGTTGGCAGGATTCCTTGCATACATTAAACAGGCTTAGATTGTCAAAGCAGTATTTTGTTTGTTTGGTTCGTTCCTTCCTCAGACAGTTAAGTGAAGGAGTAATACCTCTTCGTCATTGGGTGGTTTGGGATTTTTGTTGTTGTTTCGTTTTGAGTTTTTGTTTTGGTTTGGTGGGGGATTTTGTTTGTTTGGTTTGGTTTTGTTTGGTTTTTTAATATATTTTTTTTGTCCTGCATCAAATTACGCTCATGAAAGTAAGTTTCTGAATGTAGTTGTGGGAAATGGTATAGCTCTGTGCCATAAGATTAAGTGTATCTCACTACCTTGGAAGCAATTGCACACAAGTATTCATTTGAGCAAAATGTAACCACTGTTTCAAATCAGGGAACTAAAGTGAAAATCAATTTGTTTTCCCCATTGTCACATGCACAATTTCCTTCTCATCTGCATGTCCAAAATATGGGCCAGGTATGAACTTCTATAGCCTTTCTCTAAAAATTTGGGGTTAGAAGGCTTTATGGATTTCTTAAATTTGTGTATTTTAGGATTCAACTCTTATAGTGGGCATTCTAGACATTTTTTCTTAATTTTTTTTTTAATCTGTCTTACACAGATTTGCTTTCTTCCCTCCCCTCCAAGCTTCTTAGCAAATATTTTCTTCTGTTTAAGGCGTCCTGTCTTTCTTTCTTGCTTCTCACTATGTTTATATACTAGGCAGTGCAGCCCTTTATTGTCTGAAATCTTAAAACAGCATTTGTCAGTCTGTCTTGTCAAGACCTCATTGTCACTGAGAGAATTGTTCTATAAAATATCAAATAACCTGGAAAACTGTTTCACAATCTAGCTAGCCTCTCTTTTCAGAGAGTTGATCATATTACAGTGTTGTAGAGTGTAAAGGGGGGCTATCTAACGTGATTTGTTTCAGGAGGCATCATTTAGGGATCTTTTAGCTAGGCTACTGGGCTGGGACAAGGTGGTGGGGAAGTGTAGGCCAGCATTGCCGGAATTCATGCTGCTTAGGTGCTCTGGCCTTGCCCCCGAATAATTCAGGCAGTTATCAGCAGCTTGCTACTATCTGCCGTGCTCATTGGACCAAGACACACCTTCTGCAAACGTTGCTGCCTTTTTCTGTAATAGTCGAACACACGTGGCATGTGTAGGTGTGGAAAACCAGTGGAACCTCTCCTGCTTAAATGAGACTTTTTTTTGAGAGAGAGAAAACCCCAGAACTGACAGTTGGCTGAAAGTAGTTTTATGTGAGAAAATAAATTTTGCATGATAAGTTGGGTAGTGTTTGAAGAGGATAAGAAAAATGTTATATATCCTATCCTTAAATTTCACTGGAAATAACATGCTTCTGTATCCCAGACTTTGAGGTAATAGGGTGGTATTGCTTTTTGCTCACATGTTGTATTTTATTCATGGGTTGATTTCCCCCAAGGAGGCGTGAGGAGAAACTGTTCCACTGTATGTTCAGCCTGGAGTAGGTGACACGGCCTTGGTAACTCTGTGGGGTGGCTTAGAAACCAGTGCTGCCATCTATGTCATGCTCCAGAGCTTGGGATGCTTGTGGATGTGAATGTGGTGAACCCTGAACTGCTGCTGGGAGCAGTAGGGAAGGCAAAATAGAAATGGGGGGAGAAGACCCCAGTACAGTTGTGTCCTCTTCCATGACTTGGGGAGGGTAGGAGAAGGAGGTGTTTTCTCTTGGGTGAAGATACCTGGCAGATCCTGGAGCCCACCCTGCTGCCTTTGCAGTTTATGGAGTGGGAGTGGAGATGGTGAAACTAGATTGAGATAGCCGTGGCTGCTGCCATTTGTCCCCATCAGCCTTATTTGCTTACAGCCTACAAAATTCCACGTTTGAGCACACCTCTTACTAAAAGTAGATCTGCTGTTTAATTCAATGTTTTAACCATTCAAATTAGAAAGAGAAAAGGAGGTTGCATGGTGCGTCGGTGTGTCTACGGCCCGTCATATCAAACCCAGTCAACCTGGTTCCTGCCCCACCATGTGAAAGCCAACCTGAAGTAGGACCCTGGCGGTGGTTTCCAGGTGACACTGTGGAGGGGAATATATGGCAATGTCACGTGCTGTAGTCACATAAATCACATTGAATCAGATATAGCATTGACGCGTGCTGTTTTGCACTTCTTGAGAGAAGCTACGCAATCTTGAACTTGCCTCAGGCATTCACACTGAAACTTCAAAAGCAAAACTTATATAGTATACCTTTAGAAAGCATTAATTTATAAGCAGTTTGTATTCTGAACAAATCTTTGAAAACTCAAAGAGCATTTCATATTTTTTTCTTAAAGTATGAGTAACTGCATATAGAAGATCAAATTTGGAGATTAAAAGTGTATTTTCCTGTGCTGTATCGTTGTCACAGTTGTGGTGAAAGTCTTAAATAAAAGCATGTCAGCAACCATTCCTAATTAACTCATGGCAACATGCCCAGTGCGTACACATTCATGCTCTCTCTCGCTGTGTGTAGATACACATCTCTAAGAAAAAGAGCTCCTTACAATGAAATAAATTGAGTGATTACGTTAATTGACATGAATGTTCTTCAAAGCAGCCCATTTAATTTTGTTTAGGCATTTCCTGACTGATGTTTCCTTAGTTTCTAATAAATAACCTGTTGTAAAACTTACTAATAGAAGATTTTGTAGCATAGTAGATTCCAGGGTTAATTTACTAAACCTGTCAGCCGTATACTCTCGGTTAGACTGTGGCTTAAAAGTGTTGTGTAAAAAAGGCAAAACTAAAAACCCAAAGGAATTTGGATGTATGATGATACGCTTTTACATGCTTTGCTTCTTTTTGCATTAGTCAACTGACATGAGTTGCTGTAGTAAAAGATCCAGGAAAGATGGTACATAGTGGATGTGGTTTTGTGTTCAGGTACATACCAGCATTATTTTCTTTTTCTTCCCATCTAGAGATGTAAAAAATTTATGGATGAACACAATTAGAATTTTAAAATGTAGATGTTGTCTAATTGATAAACCTTATCACTACAGGCACGCATTTTCTTGTTTTATACTGGTCTTTTAAACCACAATGTCCAAGCAAGAGGAACCCTTGAACACCCACCCAGTGTGGCACAGAGTGCCTGAGGGAAATGGAGGATGACGCAGAAGCGGGCTGCTGCTGGAGCAGGGCAGTGTCCCAGGCCACTCCTTGGGAGGTGGTTAGGGGCAGTCCTGGTCACGTTTTCTCTGGGTGCCACTCCGCTGTGCACAAGGATTATGCTTCTGGGTTTTCTGGTGGGTCTGCAGAGAGCAGGAGTCACCAGAGGGCAGACACTGTGAGCAAGTGTTGCTCCTTTGGATTGCCATACCTGTTATGATTATTATCCAGTATGTATCTGTGGTTTTCAGTGAAATCTAAGTTCGTTTAAGACTTTATGCATTTATTGACTCCAGAAAAACTCCTCAGATACGCTAGCATCAGGTTTTTCTTCAGTGACAGATCCTGGTATCTGATAACTGTTTCCAAAATCAGCTTGACTAGAGATATTGTGTACTTGTCTGAAGAAAATGAGCCCACTCAACATGCACATGTTTTTAATTTAGGTGGTTGTTTATTTTAAAATGTATATAATTATGGCAAAGCAGTAAAGTTCCTGTGGTTGAATAAAATCATTAAACTAGTGAAAGAATACGTTGGACTTCAAATGCATTTGCATTTATTGTCCATGCTTGGAAATGTCACGCTTACAGGCAAATCTGTTTGTCTTGCTTTTACAAAGCATTTGGTAATTATGATAATGAGGTTCGAGCTGATGTATCAACAGCCAGTAGCAGAGACTCTAGGTACTCTAACTTGAGTTGTAGAAAAGTTAAGCAGCTGTTCTGTAGTCTTCCTCTATAGATGGAGGTAGGAAGCCAGAGAGGTCTGTTTGGCTTTGCTAGATAAATGGCTTAAGGAGGGTGAGGAGAGTCATCCTCTGGATCACTCTTTATGTACGTGCGGAGTCCAGATAATTAGATCAAAAGTAACACCTACCTTGTAAGATGGTTAATGTGAGATGCAATTAATCCTGTCTTAATATGATCCTCTATATTGGAAAGGGCAGTGTTATGGGTTTGAGGGTGGCACTATCAGAAGCCAAAAGTTGCAGTTTAGGCAGTATAAATATACATTCCCTGTGCCTGCAACAACATATTTTGGGACTGCTGTCGCCAGTTTTCATCCCCCCTGTCATTTTAATGACATACCATAACTGATACACATTTGGTTTTCTGAATAACCTGAAGTAGGAGTGAAATGATTCACTTGGAAAGTAGGAGCCTGGATACTTGGCTGGCACATGGAGAATAAAAGGACATCAAGTTTGCAAAGGTGAATACAGAAGATGTGTTGCTAAGGTACTTCTGTGGTAAATAGGCATTGAGGAATTGAAAAAGCTGAGTTATGACCGCTATGCTTCAAGTCAGGTTTTGTACTTGATGTGTGCTTTTTGAAGCTTCTATAGCTTGTGAAGTGGTAATGTTTAGCGTCCATAAGCATACCTCTTAATTGTTATTCAGCAACACTTCCAAGCATTTCCATTTCAGGGATTCATTAGCTTTTTAAAGATTTTCTTACTCTATAATTTTTGCAGGGTTTAAATGCTTTTGGTTTGTAATCTCCCCAATGGGATTAATTTTTAAGGCTTAGCAAAACTCTTTGAAATTTCTTTCATTACAGAAAGATGAGGAAAAGTGTGCTTCATTTTAAGAGCCATACTTGAGACTGCTAACAGTAGAGATCTTGTAGCAATTTAGCAAGAAATATATGTCTTGAAAATAATTTTTGAGATAAACATGCAAATCTGCATAGAAGTCGAATAATGGTTTTTTCCTATTTTTAATTTTTTTCTAATTTTCCTTTAAATAGGAAGTTTAAAACCATTCCTCCTTGTCTTATCACTACAGGCACTTGTAAAAAATCCCTCTCCAGCTTTCCTGTAGACCCTGTTTAGGGATTGTAAGTTTTAGTTTTGACCTCTTTGTTGACTTTAGAAACCTAAGAAATAATGTGCTCTGTTATGTCCTGTAGTAGGCTGACCTTTTCCTACAGTGTGAGATGTGCTGGAGGAAGGAGGCAGCAATACAAAGTGAATCACAAATATTTCGGGGATTGCCTTGCTGTGTGCCGAATTATGTTTCCCGTCTCCAGCATGTAATTTTCAGGCAAATCCGTTGAAGTGTTTAATCTATAATTAGGCTTATAAGCTTCTTTAGACCTTTTGGATTTCCTTTTTTTAAATAATGAACACAGCATTATTATTCAGCGAATCTTTCTGCCATATTTTCCAGAGAAAGCTTTACTGGAGGGGTTTTTTATTTATTTATATTTTCTTTCAGTTTTCTGAAATGGGTATGTGAAGATCCTATTTTCATCAAGAAATTAATTCAAAATTACGTGTTACAAGTGACTGTAATAAAAAGGGAGAATTTTTTCCTGGCAGTACTGAGCATAGGTAGTTTTTCAGTAGGCTAAAGTAAATATGGGGTTTCAAAATTGGATTCATACAGTAGGTTTTTCTGCATTAAAAAAAAGTTAATTAAAATGTCACTCTTTTTACATGTGTTAATATGCGAACGCTTGGGTAAATAAATGAATTCTGTCACCAGCCAGAGCTGAGGCAGTTCTCTGTGTGAATGCCCCTGTTTGCCTCAGGACAAGTTATAGCCTGGAGGAACAGGCATTTTTGTATTTCACTAGATAAGTGTGTGTGTGTGTGTCTACCTATCTGTGTATATCTGTTTTTGTGTATGCATGCATACACATGGTATATGAGTGTTGTTGCATAGCATTCCTTTCATGTTTGAGAAGCAGCCTTCTGTGAGCCTTCTCTGCTCAAGTGTCATTTCTCTTCCTTCCTCATTTTCAGGTATTTATTACAGAAGTATTCTACAGACCTTTTGTTTTCCTCGCAAGAATTTTAATTTTAGGATTATTCAGATTCAGACTTTTTTTTTTTCTTTCTGTACAATAGTTCTTAATAGTTGCGTAATCTTTAAAGAAACCTTCAAGTCTTTTTTAATTGCAAACAGAGCAGCATTAGTTCGTAAATACTTTCTCAATGTGCCATAGGTAAGCAGTTTGCTTTTAGTGTTGTTTTCTGAGTGTTTTGGGGAATTTTGGTGCCCCTAAACTGACCTAAGGGATTTTGCTGTCAGGTTTTCTGCTGATCAATTTGATTTCCTTTTTCTGCTCCCCGTACCCTGGGTTTTGGAGGACTCACTGCTGTTCTGTTTCGGTAGGAGGGATGTCCTACCTGCTTTGGTACCTGTTGCAACCTAGCTGTCTATAGAAGTTGAAGTATGTCCTTCTACCCCTTATAAGCCCTGGTGACTCCGGGCAGTGAGCTGGAGACATAAGAAAATTCCAACATCTCTAAACCATTTCTGTTGAGTTTTAATAAAACTGCTAATGTGGAACGCTCTAAGCAAAGGGGAGAAATTGTAATAAATATAATCATTATTTTAAAAATCTTTTAGACCAGGGGATTCTTTTAACAATTTAAACGTTTGGCTCAGTTGTAAGTTTCTTGGCATCCTTATGATCATTGAGGGAAGTTCCTATATGTATTTATAGAAAATACATTCTGGAGCTTAATCCAATGGTTTGCAAACTTCCTGGCTCTCTGTAGAGCCAAATGCATGCATTTCTGTGTCTGTTTATGGTCTTTCTGGATTTCAGTATTATATTTTGGCAGTTCTGTGGTCTTTCCAATTTCTGCTTTAGTATACATATGTCTCAGTTCTGTTGCTGTTTGGTTTTTTTTTTCCTCTTGATATGTTGCTGTTCCTTAACAGTTATATTTTTCTTGTCTACACTTGTTTTATTTTCCAAAGCACAAGTGATCAGTAATTAATGTTACTTGTTTTTATTGGACTTAGGTTGCTGGGGTTTTGTTTGTTTAGTTTTTATTTGTTTGGTTTTTAATTTTCTTTCTGTAATCTGAGGCATGTTTTGGCTTTTACTTCTTCTTCTACTTGAGTTAATATTGTACTGTAAAGACAGCTACTGCATGTCCTCCAAAACCCAGCCCAGAATACCTCTTATTATTTTTCTTTTTAGACATTTTGGGTGTTTGCAATATTTTAGTCATAAAGCTTCTAAGAAAGTAGGGCTTCTAGAAGAGCAACTTCCTGATAGTGTTTGCATGACTTTTCCACAAAGATACAGTTCTTCTAAGATCCTTTCTATGTTCTTGCTTGCAGTTAGTAAATAGCATACAAATTCTTCATTTGAGAATAATTTTCTGAAAATTAACAGATGTGTTTGCACTGGAATTAAATGTAATACCCTCCCTTACAGATGTAGAGAGAAGAGGTATGATTATTATAACCTGCCAAAAACCTCCGTTGTGATTGCTTTTTATAATGAGGCTTGGTCAACACTTCTGCGAACGGTTCACAGTGTTCTTGAGACATCTCCAGATATTCTTTTGGAAGAAGTTATTCTTGTAGATGATTACAGTGACAAAGGTAGGAAGAATAATTCTAAATAATGTTGATTGTTGATGGGCTTTTTTGGACAGCCAGTCCACAGGAGAAAGTTGTGCTGTTCAGGTCACGTACCATAATGTTGTACAACACAGGCATCTAATTGGAAAATATTTTTCTTGTAGTGTGCCAGGGAAAAATTTTGGCTTCTGAACCAAATTTACTTTAGAATGGGGAAGCACATGTTGTATGTGAGTGCGTACCTGCATAGATGACCTACAGTCTGATTGAAACATTTTAGGTTTCCTGATTTGAGCAAGTTTTGATTGCTCTAAGGTTGCCCTGGTGTCTCTTGTAATGACAACTACCTAGTTCTTTGGTTTAGTTTGAATAATGGGACACAAAGGCACTGCTGGCATTTTCCACTACACATGAATTGTGTTAAGAGTAAAACATAGAAAAAGCTTTAACATTTGAGCAGCACTTAACAATCTGGAAATGAATTACAGAAGCAAATGTAAAGCATTTTATTTTTTTAAAAGTAACCATGATTTGTGTCCGTTTAGGTGCTGTGCTTTTTTCATGTCCTTTCTTAGGAGTTCAAACTACTAGTATCTTTAAGATACTGCTATAAGCAATATGCTGGTGAGGAGAGAACTCTCTGTAGCATGACTTCCACAAATTGTTCCAGAACTGTATTATTTCTTTTTTGTTTGTTTGTTATAGAACATTTAAAGGAGACTTTGGAGAACTACGTGGCTGGTTTACGCAAGGTGCGTCTTATCCGGGCAAATAAGCGAGAGGGGCTGGTTCGAGCCCGGCTTCTAGGGGCATCTGTGGCAAAAGGAGACATCCTGACCTTCCTGGACTGCCACTGTGAATGTCATGAGGGCTGGCTGGAGCCACTGTTGGAAAGGTGAGCTGATGTTCTTTCCTTTCCCATTGGAGAAGTAGAGACAAAACAGTTTGGCAGTCCCCTGCAGTGGAAAAATGACACATAGTTTACCAAATGTTACTGCAACTCGGTCCCTGAGGCACTGCGAGTGTTTGTCTCCTGGCTTTGGGGAAGCAAACAAAATTTTTCTTTTTCAGGAAGAGGAATCCCCCCACCCCCAGCTTTGAAACTACCTTAGGAAAGGTGGCTGCTTCTGTCAGCCAGGGTTGTGGATCAGAAGAAGGTCTGGAAAGATGCATGCCCTGAGACATCCCTTACTGCAGGACAATGTGTGCATAAGCAGAATGGAATACAAGTCAAAAAACTTTGTCTTCCTAGTCCTGAGCAAATCCATCTTTCCAAACTAGTTCTAATATAAAACATGATGGATTAGGATAGGGAGGAGTTAATGTTATGTCAACTCTGCCTTTGACTTGGAAACCATCTGTCCCAGGACACTGTACTTTACACCCGTGTAGTCTCTTGTCTATACTGCAGATCTGCCAGGCTGTTCAGAAGACTTCCATTGATTAAAAACAAAGAAAACAAAAACTCAAAGAACCCTCCAAAAGCTCCAATAAAAAAAACCTAGAAACCAGAATACAAGCTCTCCATTACAGCTTAGAGTATTTATGGTATTCTTGAAACCTCACCCACACATATTCATCAGCAGTACATGCACTTTTCCTGCTGTCAGTTCTGCCACTGGCACACCTCACAACAGCATGCTGCTGCCCCCACATCACATCCATTGCTTTGCCCCCCTTACTGACAGCTTTTGTCTTTATCCCATTGGATGCCATTAGGATATGCTGATAGAAAAAGTACCTAAATCAGGTCTCCTAAATATACTGTATAGAAAACCAGATCCCTTTAAAACACAATTAAAAAAAATTCTTTCCTCAAGGCCAGTGGTTTGATTTGCATCCTGTAAAGATTCCCACGGGCTATTGTAGACTTTGGATAAAAGACCAGAAAAAACAACCCTATGCAAAATGGAGAAAGACTTCCAAAAGCACATGCTGTCTTGATGTGTGCAAGTCTTCCTGATACCTAGTGGGACCTGTTCTCAAATCCCCCAGGTCCGTTTGAAATTGTACCTGGAATACTATTTTAGTTTTCTGTTTTCTTAAAATTGCCATACTTACCTTGTTTCGAAATTTCACGGTGTATATTCCAGATGACTATGGGTTAACTATGATAGTATGGTGAAAGGAAAAGGGGTAAACATCAAATAATGAGCATGGATTTAACGACTGACTTCTAAAGAAAATGTGTGACCGTAGAGAGGATTCTGAAATTTCTTCACTTCTTTAGCACACCACTAGATGGCAATCTTGAGGAAGGATTGGGATAATTTTACACATAATAAATCACCTTCTGTAAAAAGTTAGCCCTGAATGTATCTTGGAATTCTTGCTCTTCTTGAAGATGCAGATGTACATCTCTAAGGGGAAGTTTCCGTGGCATGTCTGACTGAAATGTATGAGAGCAATACAACAGTGCATTTTGCAGCACAAACATGGTTGTGTTTGTAAGCTGCCTGTGCCTCCTACCATCTAATTAATTCTTAACTTATGGAAAAAGAGATGGCTTTTCACTTATGTGATTCCTTTCATAATTGAAATAATTTTCCAGCTACCTAATTTTTACTTCTATTCCTACTTGTTACAGGAGCAGGAAAGCATTTTTACATTTTATTGGCTTTTTTTTTCTTTGTGTACATATGATTCTCATTGCTTTTTGCATTAGTTTTATGCAATTGAGAGAGGAGATAGCAATATTTGTATAAGCCCTTTTGTATGCTCAAGATTTCAATGGAAGATGATAATGAAGAAAACAGCTGTGTTGCATATTCCCTCCAGCAACAAGAGACCATTTCATACTTAAGGCGGTCTTTGTCAGTTCGAACAATACTTCTTTGGAACTGCTGCTATTCTCTGCTGCATTTAACCTTCACAAGCTGCTCTAATTTCAGAGTCTGAGCCCTTGGTCAGCCTGCGGGTTTTAAGCTTAATAATCCCATGAGGAACTGGCTCTCTTTGAATGACGGATATGCTGCATCTCTCACTTATTTGACAATATATGTTCATTTTTCCTTCACCTCTGGAATATGTAAACCAGAAGACTGAGGGCTAAAACAAGTACCAGCACCCTAAAGTCAAACACGTGACTTCATTTCACTGGGTTGTCAGGGGATGTCTAAGATTAGTGTGGAGAAGATGCTAAACAGTGATTTAGAAGAAAGACCTTAGCTTGAGCTAGTGTGCTTGAAGTTGCGTCTAGTACTGAAAGAGACATTTCCAGAAGCTGAGAAGGCAGAGAATCCCACTGCCATTTTTAAGGGCAAATGGCTTTGTAAAGGAATCCAGAAAACCCGGAATGGTATTGAGAAATGGGAGGAAGGGGTTTATCTTCTTGGAGAAGTAGACCTGCAAGAAATGTCATCAACCCTGATGTATTCTTAGTATGATAAAGATCTTGACTATCTTTAGATCACCCTTGCTGATAGGTATGTCATTCTGCAGTGCTATCTTGTTTCTCCTTTTCATCTCCTATGTTGCCAAGGTTTCTGGAAGGCTCCTTTATGTATAATTCGCTGTTGGAGATCTAATTTCAGTGTTGTGTGGTCAAAAGAACGTGCAACATTTAAGCTCACAGCTTCTTTTTGAGTTATTGTTGGAGTATTTAGTGTAACTTCTTGTGGATTATCACAGTTAGAAGAACAACCATGACTTTTAGGGCCAAGAGGCTGGCTAGTTTATTATTCACCTTGGCAGAACTATATAATCATGCTGCTCTCTGTACAAAAAGAAAACAGACTTTTTTTTGTAAGAATGTGATGCTGGCTGTGGAAGCCAAGCCACATGATAACACATGCCATGTGTAACCTTAAGTCATCTGACATTCCTCACCTCCACTGTCCACTAAGATTGATGTTTGCCAGGTGCCTATAGCCAAGTCCCATTCTATACATCCTCATGATGCATCCTCAGTAGGAAACCAGTGGTTATTCCTGTAGCCGTCATTACCTTGTATTGCAGTATGAATTGAAAGGGAGCAAAACTTTGTGTTTGGTATCTGTAAGCATTCCTTGTTCTTGTCAGTTATAGCTTTTGAGAGAAGTTTCAAATGGAAGTTACCCTTTTCTTTTAAAAAAAACCAGGATTGCAGAAGAAGAAACAGCTGTCGTCTGCCCTGTTATTGATGTTATTGACTGGAATACATTTGAGTACTTGGGGAATGCTGGTGAGCCACAGATTGGTGGATTTGACTGGAGGCTGGTCTTCACTTGGCATAGTACCCCTGAAAGAGAACAAAAACGGAGGAAGTCCAAGACTGATGTGATCAGGTTGGTTTTTCTGCATCTTATGCTGTGAATGTGTTTTTGATTTCACCTGAAAATGCCAAGTGATGGAAAATATTTGAGAAATAAGCATATTACTGGAAATCACTTATTTAGCTTAGTTCCTCCTTTTTTACAAAAAAGCTCCTGCTTACTATGGTCTTGTTAAAAATATTGCTCTAAAAGTTGAAATTCCTGTGTTATTTTCCATATTGAATCCGTATTACAAAGTGGTCTTTTGACGCCTCTAAGCAAACTCCCAGGGATGCTCATCAGCGCTTGGAAGGGGTGCAGCTGATAAATGCTGAAGGATGTCCTCTGTGGAAAGCAAAGAGCTCTATGTTGTAAAAAACATCATAGGCAACGATGAAAAGAGAAAAAAATCATTAATGAGTTAGAATGCAAAAGTTATTTTGAAGACTTTATCTGCTCTGTAACCATAGTGGTGGTTCCTTGTGCTATTTTCAAGGGTGAGCCAGTTTGCCAGTTCTTTATTGAGATGAAACGATACAGCTCTATCCACCAAGGTTTCTCTTAAAGGCTAAATCACAGGAGCTCACTCTGATGTCTTCCTTGTGGGTATTAGTTTTGTTTTAATTTAAGATTGGTTGCAATAAGTTGGTATTATTTGTCACTCCATGTTGTGGTTTTAGAAGAGGTAAGGTAATAGAATAAACAAGCCATCTAGAAAATGGGCACTGTAGACAAAATCCTGAAAATTGAGGGTCTGCTGTGTTCAACTTGGAAGTTGCTCTATTTCAGCAGTGTATTGTAATAAATTAAGCTGTTTGGCATTTTTAATACTATGATTTTGTTAGTACTTTTATTTATAATATGTTGTAGACTACAGCAAGTAAAGAATGATTAATTTTTCTCAGTCTTTTCTAGTTGACTTATCATGATAATAATACCCAGTATTTTACAAATATTAATGAACTTATCCTCAACTGAGAGAACATTTTTTTAAAATGGGGAAAAGGCAGTAGTTTAGTCCTTCTCAGTATATATTAGTCCACATCCTCCTTCAAAAAATTCAAAATAGAGTAAATGTTTTAAAATCCTTTAGCTCAAATATAATGCTTTCTTCTTCTTCATGACAAGAAGGATTGTCTTTGACATGCTAAGAGGAGAATGATGAGGGATAAAGTTTCATAGTAGCCTGAGGACTGTGAGCTTGACAAGTGTCTGGAGAAAGCAGCAGTGCTGAGAGTGGTGTCACCAACAGCTGTGTTTGGAGAGATGAGTTCTGGAGGGAGACAGAAGAACTTGACTGGTTATGGTGTTTGGTTTTTTTCATTCTATCTTGCCTCATCTCATTCCATTATTTGAAACAGCATATGACAATGTGAGACAGTGTTGCTTCAAAAAGATAGCTGGTAAAATTGGTTTTGACAGATTAAGACTAATTGATCACTGCACCTTGCATTTGTTAATATTTACCTCAACAGCAATTTAGTAGAATTCATAAAATGTCAGCTGAACTCAGTTCCAATTAGCATTATATACTTGGCACTTCAAAGAGTAATTTTATAAGATTGTAAACAATTAGGGTCAATATTGAAAAAATTACAAGTTTATGTATATATGCACACACTACCCTACTGAATGTACATCCCTTAAGTGCACTGTCACTCTGGGCCTTGTGATCTTTTATGAGGATCCAGTCTTGACTCCTGATTTATTTTTTGTTCCTTAAACTTAGTAAAAAATTTAAGAACATGCAAATGGGCAGATCTTAGAAAGAAAACAAATGTTTTTAGGGGCTATATTTACTTAGTTCTTAATTGATGTCTGAGAGTTTTTTCACTTGATTTTAACGGAATCAAGAACATTGTTATTAATTACCAAAGCACAAATATTTCTTTAATTATTACCTAGGTAAAATACATAAAGGTACAGCACTTAGAATTTCAGAGCTGACTAATACAGTTCTGCTACAAAACCCCCAAACTTACGTTCTATTATGTGAAGGTAAGAGACAAGTCATTTATGCACAAAGACACTGCAATTGCAAAAAATTATTTTAAGACAATATTTATTATACATTCTGGACCTTGTTTCAGATACAATTTTTTTACAACAAAATTAAATTTAAATGGCCTCATGAGAACCCATCAATGTCTGCCTTTTACTTTGTATCCAGAAAAGACTGAGAAAATGGAAAGTAAAAATAAATTATATTTTTTTATCTGTTTGATTGGTTCATTAATTTTTTTGCTTTTTATTCAATTCGGAGTTACTATTCTCTTTTACAGGTCTCCAACCATGGCAGGTGGATTGTTTTCTGTGAGCAAAAAGTATTTTGATTATCTTGGTTCATATGACACAGGAATGGAAGTCTGGGGAGGAGAAAACCTTGAATTCTCATTTAGGGTAGGTGGCTTAATTGAAAGTTTCTTTTCCTAAGAATAAAACTGGTTTCTTATTTCTTTCTTAATGCCCTTTTACATAGTGAAATAGCTGTAATATAAGCAATTGTTCAGAAGAGAGGATTTTGGAAGGTGTTTATATGAATGTTTTTCTCACGCTTTGGTATAGCTGTTATTTTTCCTTCCAAATATGCATTTTAAAGACATTTTTAAAACATGTGTTTGTTTTGAGTGTCAGTATAAAATGCAAGTAGTGGTGTGATACTAGCGGGTAAAGTTTACACTCTGTGGCTTGGAGAAGGTCATTGGAAAGAAGCGTTTGTAATTCTTTGATGTGACTCGGAGGTCTCACTGTGGTTGATAGAGTGAGCAGGAAGCAGCTGGTGGCTGTTCCCCATGGGGCAGGACGAGGCATCCCCTGTGCTTCTTTCAAGGCTTTATTCTGTTTCACCTCAGGAAAAGTTTGTATAAGGGTTATATAAGGTGATGGGGGAGATCTCCAGGAACTGTAGAGCTGCATCCCACTGGGGGTGGGCCAGTGCTTAGGTGTGAGGCAGATAGATAGTTGTAATGAAAAGGATTTACAGCAGGAAAAAAGGAGAGGATACACAAGATAGTCCAGACTGATAAGCAAAACAGTCTTGTCTTCCTCAACTCAGCTGTTACCAGTGTGTGGCTGATTCCCACTGAGCACTGGCCACCTGTGGTTTGCCCCATATCACACTTAGCTCACTGCAGCAATCCAGTGGTGACATAGGAGGGACACTGCAGGGCTGCTTTTGGCTTTCAGGGAATTCACAACTTATTATTCTGAATTTCCTTTGTCTGTTGTGCCCATCACCAGTTATGTTTTATGGTCATATTTGCCTTTCTGTGAGTCACTGAATTGTGGTACCATGTGACAACAGATTTCAGGGATAAATAGCATTTTCATGTTACAAACCCACTTTCTTGAGAAAGGAGGCATCAGCAGACTGTCTCTCTTGATGTCAGAGGAGCATGGAATCTTCCTGGCTGCTGTTCCTGTCTCCTGCTGCCTGTAGTGGAGGAATCCTAGCAAAGAGAGTACAGAAATATGGAAAGAAAATTATTACGAAAGATAATAAGTACAGGACTAGAGTTGACATGGTTTCTTTCTGGAGGGGGATTTCTCAGCCGGAAATGCTGTTTGAGTTTATGGCCACCTCCTTTTCCACATAGGAAAAAGTTTCTGCCATGTAAGTCCAAACACAGCCTGCTTAGTAGTCTTGGTCTAATTCAGCAGGCCTCCACCTGAAACTTAAAGTATTTGGCCCACCTTCATCAGCACTGTGACCCTCTGAAGCAGAAGTCTCGCAGCTGTCTCCAGTTCCAGGGTATCCAGAACTGCAACTCCTTGTAGAAAATCTCTAAGACAGCGTGCCTGGCATGCAGTTGTTGTCTCTGTTCTTTTGTCTCGCTTTTGGGGAGACAAAGGCTTGCACACACAACAAGCCTGATCCTTTCTTTCCCTTTATGACCCGAGGTGCTCCTGTACTGCGTGCTGCTTTAGACCCAAGTTTTCATTGTCATTGGCCTCTATGAGGCTCCGACAGCCAGTCTCATTTTTTATGTTACAGGTTCCCCTGAACCAGGTGTTTGACCCCATGAGGTGCAGCAGCATATGTGAACGGTGCTTTTACTCCTTTAGCATGGAATAATGTGGTCTCCTCATGGGGTAGAGAAAGCATCAGAGGTGGCCTAGTGCACAGGAAGACCACAAAGGGAGCAGCAGAGGCCCCAGGAGAGAGCACATGAGCACACTGCTGTGCCACACAGGGGCCAAGCAGGCATGTTGGGTGCAGGTGGATCAAGCGACTTCTGGGAGACGAATGATTTTTCCAGGGCAGACTGTGCAACAGCCAACCAATATGCCTTGTCATGTCAGTTCTACCAGGGCAGGTTGCCAGTAGGATCTGGCCATTTGTATGCAACATGCTTTCCTCTATTTGATTTGGAGCCCCTCTATTTGTGCTCCCTGGGGTGAGGATTTTTGTGGAAAAGAGCAGACTGCTATGATGTTATTTAACTGTGTTCTTTTGACTGTCCGTGGTGCTCAAAGAGGTCAGGAGGGATAAATCAGTGTTAATGCTGTTGTCCTTGTGTTTTCTAGACATGTCAGACTTGAAAATTAGGAGCAGGACTACTCAAAAACGTTGTAAATTAATTTATTTTTGTTCTTCTCTCTGTAAACACCACTCTCTCCCAATGACATGAAAAGACTTGTCCTCAAGCTTCCTCTTTCTTGTACTTCAGTTATTCTAAACCAAATTCTCTGTGGTTTTGAGAGGTGCAACAAGGAAAAAGCTTTTGCTAAAAGCATCATGACTAAGAGAGATGGAAGCTACGTGCTGAATGCAGAATTGAGTCAATGTACCTTGATTTTGGATTGCTTAGTGCTATTTAGCTGGATAAAATTTCACTTCATGGGCATAATGGGCATTCAGACTCCTCTTTCTGGGGATTCAAAACATGCTCTTTCATCTTCTCACTCTTGTACAAGGAGCAAGGGGAATCTGGTTGCAGCTTCCTTCCTCCCTCTGCTCTTGGTCCTGCTAGTGGCACTGCAATGTAAGTTTGTTTCTGGGGACTGAGGCTTGATACACCTGAGGTCTGTCCTTCAGCCCTCCATGTGTGAAAAGACCTTTCTTCTTTTAGAAATTTTATTGCCCATGAACCTGGACGATATGCCTCCGATTGCCTGGGGTCTTCTCTTTTCCGACCCTTTTGTATTGTTTCTTTCTGTCTGGATCTGGAAATCTGTCTTGTGTCAGGAGCAGCCAGGATGGGTCCATGTGTTTGAGATGCCTCCGCCCACCTAGCTTCCAGCAGGTGGTGCAAGAGAACCTCACTGGGGGGCTCAGCTTCAAGTCAGCAAGAAAAATTGTAGCAGAGAGAGAGGCAGCAACATAGTGTTTTTCACATTTTTTCTTTGTTCATGATCTAGCATCCTTTTTTTATTTTTTTATTTACTCTAGAGAGTCCTAGGATGTTAGAATGAGTTGGTAGAGCTTATAGAGCTTTTCTTTTTTAGCATTCACTGACCCAGCATTACATCAATTGTCCAATCCCCTTCCTGTCAGGGAAGGGGATTGCAAGGTGAGATCTGAGCATTTTCAGTAGGTTTTCGTAATGCCACCACCTGTCTCTGAAAACAAAAGAAAAAATACTGGTAGTCTGCATGCATCAAGGTGAAAATGAAAGTAAAAAGGAATATCACCTTGTTTTCTTCTCGAGGTGAAGGAAAAACGCGTGCTTTTATAATGAGAGCTGTGAGTTTGTCACACGTAGTAAAGAATCATTTCTTTATGCAAGTGAGCGTGCAAAATATATGTGAAACCTAATGTGATTTTCTGTTATAGAAGAAATAGTTTTATGGGAGAATCTTCTCCAAAGTCACTTATTTAGCATTTAGTAATCAACTTTAGTTTCTCTATTAAATTCCTTGCTTTATTTTATGGCTGTTAATTTGTATCTGATTTTATATAGAGGTCATAATGTTTTCCATTAAAATGAAAATGAATGAACCTTTTGAGGAATTGTTTAGCTGAAATATATTTAATTTGCTTTTTTAATAGGAAGACAAGATAAGTTTTGAACTGTTTTAGTGAAATAAGTAGAATTCAATAAGCATTGTTTAGCAACCTGCAATTATTTTTTATAGAGTTTTAGCTATTGAAAATTCAGCTGTTATGGAATTCTCTTTTTGTCAGCAATTTAACAGAGGTATGGTCCGTCGATTTCATTCCATTGAAATCAGATGTTATCAAGGAAGAGTTGATCTAAAAATAATCATGAATTAAAAATGCTTACGTGGAATATAACAAATTGGAAATTGTTAAACTAATAAATTGAATGGTGTTTAATATTTGCTAACAAATCTTGCATGATAAATTGCAACTTAAAAATTAATTTTTAACATAGGAATAATAATTATGCAAAATATTGGTTTGGAACAACTCTCAAAAAGGAAGATCTTAAAGTGAAAGTGGATTACTGGTTTCATAGCAGCTTTCAAAATGTCAGTAGTATAACTTATGTGTGAAAATATGCAAATTGCTTAAAAGATCAATACAGAATTTTAGATTTCTTTTATAATTCCTTTAATCATCTTACTGTTCAAATGACAAGTATACTGTTACCCTAAAAAGCAGCGAAAAAGAAGATAGAAACCTCACATGAAAAACAAAAAAATGCGAATTTTAAATCCAGGAAGTAAAAATTATCCACTGCTCCCTATGGTTGAATAATGAATTACCTATACCTTTAAAGAAACAGTTTGTTTTAGAAGTAAATATATGTATGTGAGTGCTTACGCTTTTGTAATTAAGCACAGTATTGTGCCACATGCAAAGGTCTGATGTCATTATCCGAAACCAAATCAACAGAGACAACATTCATTGATTTCCAAATTAAGAAATTTGAGAGAAACTTTAAGTAGCTTTAAAAAAAAAAAAACAAAACAACAGTCTAAAGAAAAGTTCGTTCTTATGTATGCTGAAAGCCTTCATCTGTAGTGACTTTTTAAATCCCTAAAAGTCCCAGAGAGAAAGGTGGGAGAAATCCCATCACCAGTCTTTTGACATTGTTAGCAACAGAACTTTTATTTGCAACTTATATCTTTCGTTCATGCTATGTTCATTTGAATAACATGTAGTTAAAAATGTATGTCTTGTACAAGGAGGTTGTCTACCTTCTACAGGTTGTCTACCTCTACCCCTTAAACCTATCTCAGCTAATTTCCTTTGTCTTCCATTACAAAGGAATGATGAGCTGCCACTTACGCACACTTGAATACATGAGGAGAATTCTAAAAATCTACAGAAAGTCTATCAAAGTCATTGGTGACAGCCTCAAGTCAGTTCAAGTGCAGTAACATGTCCTGCCTTTCCTCTCATCTGACCAAATTTCAGAAACCTTGGTTCAGGCAGCTTTCAGAAACAGGACATCTGCCACACTGTGGTCACACGCAGTATTAAATAGGCTGGGCTTTCCTTTCATTACATCAAACTTGAGATCAGAATGGGTAATAGGAAAATGGGTGTGTAGGTGAACTGCCGAAAGTCCATGGTTTCCAGATGAGAAGAGTATAATTAGAAAAATATTCACAAAGTGCTGAGACTAATGGATCCATTTGGTGGTTACTTATGGGCTGTACGTTTCCTGACCTGAGGAGCAGGAGGGTGAGCACAAGGGCAGAGTTAGTTCTGCCAATTCCATATTCAGATGCAAGTACTTTCCTTGGCAGCAAGTAGGAATATTGATTTAGATAAGGGAGGTTGTTTCAGTGTTGTTGATTGGACCACCATAAGTCAGTTACAGAAGTACTTTGCTTCTTCTTTTCATTTCATTTCACTTCATTTTGTTGGATTCCTTTCCCAGCATTCCAATGGAAAAGGTTAGTTTGATTTTTACCACCAGGCACTTATGTCTCTCATCTAGATTTCTGATTGTACAAATGGGAATACAACTTACTGTTCTCCAATGATGTAAGCTTACCTGTTTTGTTAAGTCAGCTTTCCAGTAGAATATAGGCAAAGATTTCTGGTAAGGATCAGTTACCAACCATTGGTTTCTTTTGGAAGTGGCTAGTTTGGAAAAGAAACAATGTCTGCATCACATATAGCATAGACCACATCCTATCATGAGAACGTAAAGCTAAGAAAGGGATATTGCACACCAGGTAAAACCAGAGATGAGGTTATCTCCTTGTGAAGTCAATTACTGACAGCAGCAAGAATGTAATTTTGTCTAGTTTATTCATCAAGTGACACACAAAATTGTTGTATGTGTTACTTACAGTATGGTATGATTCTCGAGAAGGTATAATCCTTACACAGGCTTGTTGTTACTGTATCCTTCTGCTTGCAAGTTTCAGATTAATGATACACGATGTTGATTCCTTGCTCAGATATGGCAGTGTGGAGGAAGTCTTGAGATCCATCCTTGCTCCCATGTAGGTCACGTTTTCCCCAAACAAGCTCCGTACTCACGGTCCAAAGCTTTGGCAAACAGTGTGCGTGCAGCTGAAGTGTGGATGGATGAATATAAAGAACTTTATTACCACCGAAACCCACACGCTCGCCTGGTGAGTTCAAGTCCATTGTTCCTGCCATTTCAGTAGACTTTGTTTTCAGTGAACTAACTATTAATTAAACTAATATTTAATATGAATTGCTTTTCATGTTCATTTGTTATTTCTTCTAAAACTTTTTCTCAAGCATAGAATAAGTCTATAAATTTTAATTCCTTGGGGAAAAATTGAAATTCTGTAGGACTACAAGAAAGCCAAATCTATGTCAATATTAAATGAATGAATGAATGAAAGAAAGAATAATGTTAAGTGAGGTGACCAAAATAAGAAGGAGTTGTTTAGCTTAATGTGCACTTCTGTCAAATGGCAGATACAGGATTCTCTCAATAAAGTATTACAGTAATGCAATTAATGAATGCAAATTGACAAATTTGAGTGAACATTAGACCTTTAGATGAACAACATAATAATAATTAGCAAAATTACCTGTCTTGTGATAATTGTAATACTTTGGACTGATGTAAAATAAAATAGATATTTCTGTTTGCTTTACTGCTGCACCACGTTTGTTAAAAAAAATACCAAACCCAAAATCAATATTGAAAAGATTAATTAAAATAAATCCTGGGAACTCAGATGAAAATGTTCTCAATAAAATGTTTAAAGTATCAATTCTGGTTTTTGGTGGGTTTGTTTGTTTGTTTGGGGTTTTGGGGTTTGTTTTTTTGTTTTGGTTTGGTTGGTTGGTTGTTTTTTGTTGTTTTTTTAAGTTAGTATTTTTATTTGCTTTGAAATGAAAACACAAGATCATTTGTTTACAAATTTTTTCAGGAGATAAATACTATGAAAATTGAGTATGTCAAAATAGTAAAGCACTGTAGGCTGGAAGACACATAACACTGAAAATGTCCTCACAGTGCCTAGAAATGGCTTAGATGAACCTCTGAGACTAGGCCCAGAATTCAGGCACAAAAGAAAAAATTCTGTGCCGTTGCTCATTTCTGAAGGTGTCTGATCTTTCTAGGCCCTACTCTTTGTATGGAAAGTTTTCTAAGCGCTGACTTTCTGATTTTGTGCCTCAGCAGGACTGCCCTGCAGTTGCTGCTGGGCACTCATCTCCTGCTACACCAGACCAGAGCTTAGGGACTGAGGCACAGGGAGCTCCCTGCATGTTTGAGTGGCCTACCCCAATAGATATGCCAGGGGAAAAAGTGCTCTTGAAACCATTAGGCTTTTAAAAGATATGCTGGAGGATGCTGGGGAAGCTGCATTTGGTTCCCTTCCATCTTGTGTTCCTTTGGATTAAACTAGGTAACTAGACTATTATAGTCTACACATTTGTAATTTTCTGTTTTTACTTTAACGTCATAAAAGCCATTTAGGTTTTATTATTAGAGTCTGACTTAAGAGAGAAATGTGGGATTCACCCATAGGCGATGACAGGCTGATTCTGCTTGTCATGTGCAAAAAGAGCAATAAACACTGATAATTTTTCTTGTAAAATGCTGGGTAGCTTATGTCTCTAATGACAGAACTTTATCTTCAAAGGATATTTGTATGTTAGTATTGGAAGTTTTGCATATTGGCTTATTGTAGCACCATGGATCTAAGCTGAAATGCATGTGGGGTTTTTTTTTTCCCATTTCAGAACTGTTGCCAGTGAACTCTGGTTTCTATAATACTCTGTGCACTACTTGTTGCATCAGTTGAGTTGAGACCTTTTTACTTCATCAAACCCAAATAATCAGTTCTGTAGCATAATGGAAAAAAGATTGAAGCTATGGCTGCAAAAATTTGTTCCATAAAGTTTCACTTCAAGATGAATGTTCAGACCTCAAAACTAATATGTCATGCTGTTTGTTTATTCAAACAGGCATCTCTGCCTCTGCTTTACATCTGCTTTGTGTTTTCAGTGGTATTTCCACAGCTTTGAGAAATGCAAATAAATTTGTTGTTTGAGGAGAGAGTGTGTCAAGTGACCTGTAAAAATCTGGGGGCAGTGAACGCTATTTCATGCCTGACTGTCTGAAGTCCCTAGTCAATATAAAGATAGGTTTTTGAAGAGAGACATGAAAAGATGTGAACTCTGCTCCAATCCATAGACAGGGAAAAAGCCTGCAATGAAAGCTTTTCTCTGGAGGTTTATGACTTCATACTCTCCACCCCATAAAACTATGAAGTTCAAAGGAAACATAAGCAGATTTTACAGGTTTCATCAGTTAAATGTAAAACTGTACAGGTAATTTGCAAATGGATAGTGGCATAATTTAAAATCCTGAAGATTCATTCACTGCTTTTGAGATTTTCAATTATCCAGTTAAAGAAAGTTTTATTTTCCAATATGCCTTCCTGGTCTTGAATACAGCAATCTGTATTCAAGAACTTCCTCACTTGCTGATTCAGGGAGTTTTCTCAGAATGTCTTCTAGAATATTTGAAAGTTTTAGTTGCACGGTTCTAATTCTTTTTTGTCAACATTTAACAAATGGAAGGATAATGAAATCAAATCCAGCACCCAAACATGGTGATTTTTCCTGGCTAGAAGTCCTACTTATCACTGTAGCATACGGTTCGTAATAATGTATGTAGATAACTTAAAAGAGAGCATCTGTTCTGGATGGGGTTTTTTTAATCTTTTTTTCTTTCTTTCTTTCTTTTTCTTTCAGGAGCCATATGGAGATGTGACAGAAAGAAGACTTCTTCGGGAGAAGCTGAAATGTAAGAACTTCAAATGGTTCTTGGAGAACGTGTATCCAGAACTTCACGTACCCGAGGACAGACCGGGCTTCTTTGGAATGGTATGTGGCTGCTGAGAAAGGGCCTCCTTGCAGTTCTCTGAGCTCTCCTACTAAATCAGTGTGAAGGTATTTTTATGCCAAAGTCAGTTTGGGATTATGGTAGAATTCAGTTAGAATTGGTAGGCTTTAAAATGTGGTTTCTATGAGAATCTTTATTTTAGGACATGCTGTTTATGAAAGAGTTCTGTGAGAGAGTAGATCAGGTGATGTTGCCATCAATTTCTCCTTCTGAGTGACGTCTTGAAACTGTTAAAGATGACAAAGGATATCTTTTTTTATGTCTTTAAACTTTGCATAGTGAAAAAAGAACAGTAGAATGTTTTCATTTTTAGTTGTAGAGTTGAAAGGAGAAAGAGTGTGCTTTAAAAGATGTCTTTGCACATTTTATCTGATGAAAACTATGACACTCTGAGATAATGGGAAAGAAAGCTGGTGCTAAGTGCTCCCAAATCATAGGGGATTCTGTATGTCAAAATCAACATGTTAATTTTTAATCAGGAGGTCACTTTAGGCCAGCAAGGTTCACAGGCAGTTGGTTCAACATCAGAATCCACTCCTCTTTTTAAGAATTGACAGCTTTCTATGCTGTTTGCAGCTTACAAATAAATATAAACTATAGCTCCATGTATATCACATTACTGTAATCTCATTTGGAAGGGATGAAGGCACAGAATGATGCCACAAATAACCTGTTTCTTCTAAAAAATTAACAGATACCTGTTGCATGTTGGGAAGACAAAACTGCACCTTTCCATGAGGAAAAAAAAAAAAAAAGCCCACCCTGATTACCAATGCCACATTGACTTAGAAGTACTTTTGGTGGTAGCTTGGTCACTCTGCAGATCCAATTAAGCTGCATTCCCATGCTGCTGCATCACTTCCAGCCCTTGTCTTGCTGCCATCTGCCCTTCAGTTACTCAGTCTCTGCTGGATCTCTTTCAGGAACAGAAAAAATCTGATCATTGTAGGCATACAAAACATACAGGAACCAAGTCTCCCCACAGTCTGCCCTAATAGCTTTGTTACTTGTTAAATGGAAAAGATCCTAATGTGAAAATGCTGTGATTTCCCACGGGGAACTGTATTTCCCAGGGGGAGCTGTGGGAGCTCCCACAAGGGAGTGTATCAGTTGTCAGCAAAGCTCTTGGGAGCTTCTGGCAGAGTTACCACTCGCACATTTGTCTTGGAGCTTGTAGTTGAGGTGGTATCTCTGTGTAATCACTGGCATAAACCCACTGTTATCCAGTACTTTGGTACAACATTAGTTCATTTTTGTTGTTGTTTTGTGCTTGATTGCTACTCATAAGGCCAGAGACAGTTGAAGCAGTAAGATAAGACTTACCTTCCCAGGAGCATTTTAGTAACGTTATCTTCCCTCCACCTCCATCCTTTGCTCTCCAAAAGAAAAACTAGACTGGTGATGGTGATAATCCTTCAACTTCCTGGGGAGGGGAAGGAATTTGTGCAGTTTCTTTCATGATTTAACTGCACATGTCATCCTCAAGCAAGGTATTGACAGTACCTAGAAATAATAGTTCTTGTTCAGAGCTGCTTGAGGTATCTATACTGTAATTTAGGTGTGCTCTACGTATTTCTCTAAAAACAATTCTTAAATGCTGTCATCTAGTTGTGAACATAATAAGATTACACCATTTTTGGTGAGAGGAAGAATTTAAAATGTGATTGAAGTACAGTTGTACTCTAAGAAACTGAGAGTGCAAAAATGACACCTACTGATTCAACCGATTTGTGGATTTTGAGTTCCATCTGCTAGTTTCAATGAATCATTGATCATGTTTTTATTCCTGCCTTAACTGTGTAGTGCTTTTCTGGTTCACAAAAATACTGTGTTTAAAAGTGGCAGCTTTGTTAACAGCACAGCTTAGTGTGAGGTTACTTAATTGTTCAGAGAGAATACAAAGGAATGTGGGGATTTGTCCCTCCCTTGAAAATTTTCACACTTTTGAACTGAAGGTGACAATCTATCTAACATTACCCATAAGTCAGCCATGTGTTATTGAAATAGAGTAAACAATTATTGGGCAACTTTCAGTGCGGTACACTGACAAATACACACTTGTGCTAATTTTTTTTTCTAGATATGTAGATAAAAATATTCTTACTAAGCTTGATTGTCTAAAAAGTTAGCTGCCTAAAACTTTATTTAAACATACTGAATTTTGAATTTTTTCACCTGAGATATGATTACATGAGAGAAATTTCATCTTCCTTCTCCTTGGGCTTCTTGTAGCTTTGGAACTTTGTGCGGGACATGAACTAAACCTTTTGACTGGGCACTGAGACCATACTATGTTCTGACATGAGAACTTTGTTCTTCTCAAACACTTTCTAGCTGATATTTCTTCCATCTGAATGTGAAGCAACTAAGTTGGTAGATGTCTGTTGAGCCTATCTAACCAGAAAGGCATCTGTGACTGACTGAATCAGTTGGGAGATCAAAAACTTGAATCTTTCTATTGGCATCTTCCTTCCACATTTTCCTCTAAGACCACCTCATCTTCAATTAATCTCCAAATGCTTAGTCATAATTTTCTTTTAATTTAAACCAGATATAACCTTGAGAAAATCAGAAAGATTTTAAAACTGTAAAGAATTGTGTTTTGTTGTGACATGAAAGAGCACATTATATAAATTATCTAAATATCACTTGAGATATATGTACAGGCTTACAGAAGAAGAGATCTTAGCTATTTGGCTTAAATTATGTTATCAAAGATAATATTGCATGTCTGATACTCCAAATTCTCAGAGGCACTCCAAAACAGCCTCCTCTAAGGTATACCTATAAAAATGCATTATAATCCAAATTGTAGAGTTTCCACTTGAAATTTAACTGGTACCCAAGGTTATGACTGACTAGACCTGGAGATCTTATGTCCATCACAGGAAAATATTCACTACTCGGTTGGCTGTAAGGCCTCTGAGATCTTGATAAAGCCTTTTGAAAAGGAAGTGGAAAGAAATTCAAGTGTTTGATAGTAAACTCAAGTGAAACTCACCATGGCTTGAGCCACATGCTTATGTGTTTTTGAGCCTCTCAGGGAGATCTGGACTTGCTGGGGTGAGCAAATGAATCCAGCAGTGAATCTAGCAATGAATCATCATTGGTTCCTTTGGAGGATCTTAGTTATCAATGCTGTGTAGCCATTTCCACATTACACTTAAGTTAACAGGTGATATGAAAATAGCATACACTCAGTAAAATCATTCCCTGTAACTGCTCAGATTACCTTTGCGGTAAAAGCTTATGTCTGGTCAGTACTTGTGAAGCTGTTTGGCTTGCTGCAAATTCATATTTTGCTGTGTCCCACAGTATGATCTGCCCGTATCACTAATACGTCAGCACCACTGCCAGTGTGGTGAAATAAAGAGGATTCTGATCTACTTTGTGGATGAAGAGGAAGATTGGCTGTGCTCCACTGGCTGTATTTATCAACTAATGTAATTAAGTTTTCATATCAAAAATCTGTTGTTCATGCTTTGCTTACAATGGATTTTATCTTAAAAAAAAAAAAAAAGCCCAAACTAATAATTATGCATAGTGTAGCTATATGAAAGTGTCCAGATGTTGGGAAACAACAGATTTAAATTTCTCTAAGCAGTAAGGGATAAGGTCTAAGGTGAATATCTCAGTAGTTGCTGTTTATTACATATCCCAGCCTCCAGACTGGTAACCAAATGGCATTGTAGAGTAGCAACAGCAACATTTCAATAGGAGGCAAATGCTTTAGAAAGACACTGCCAGTAGTCCTGCATGGGTAAAATGTTTTAGAACTTAACTGTGTGTTTCAATAGCAAGGTGATCAACATTTTTTCTTGCTTCTGTTTCTCTAATGCAGCATTCTGCAAAAGAATTAAGGTAAGTCACTGAGAAAATTTTGTTCTTATTGCATGACTTTTTTATGATGGATATAGGAACAAAGATAGCTTCAGAAATGAGTGGATGATCACTGTTTTGGTAGAGCTGTTACACATAAAAGGAACTTAAACTGTGTATTCTCATTTCACAAGAGAAAAATATTTCACAAATTCTCTTTTCTGCCTTGTAACAGGGCAGATTTTATTATTTTTTTGCATAAATAATGCAGATTTTCAAATCTTCATATGTCATTTCAGATCAGGTCATTTAAAAACTTAGAGTATATTATTCCCACAAATTGGGTCTTGAATACCTATTGAGCTTCCTGATAAAGTGTGGGCACAAAACAGCATCTACTGATGTCTGATAAAATGAACTAAAAGAACCAGGTCAAAATATGGACCATGTGTATGTAGGAATATGTCAGCATGTATCACAAGCATTTGTGCATGGAAGAGACAATGAGAGAACAAGCATAGTATCATCCTGGGAGTACAGCCTCATTTTTTAACCATCTGTAATGAAGCTTAAGTTCAATAAGCTTTTAGACAGCTTTTGCTGCGTGTATTTGGACACTGAGTAACATGCGTAGGAGAGTTGCAGTAGTTCTGATGGTGCATGGCATTTTCAAATAAGGTTATTTAGAATTCCGAGCCACAAAGGGGAGCACATGCTTGACCACATGCCGGGGGCTGATGGAAGAGTGGTAGCAGAGGCATTGGCTTTCCTGGAAGGGCACCAGAGATAAGGGCTTTGGTGACCTTGGAGCCAGGAGACAGTCAGGCGAAGTCATACGTTATTAAACATACTGATGAGAGACCCTGTGATCCTGAAGAGAGCTGCTGACAACGACCGAAAACGATTTATATTTTTAGAGATACTATTACCAGTTTTAAGTGGTTATGACTTTTAAGTTGACATTTCTTGTTCCAGAATGTAGAAACATGAGAACCTTATTGTTTGGCTTATGTAGTTCCACAGTAGCTTAAAAAATAATTTCTGTAAGACTTAATAATCTCTTTCCTGATTTTCTAAGTGTAATTCTTGCCTTGCATTAGGAAGGTAAACAAAATGTCCTCTTTTGACTGCTCAAGGAGGTTTGCAGTGGTGTAGTGTGGGAATGGGCACAAAGCAGTGAAAAGAAGATGTTGGGTAGCACTGAAATTAGAAGCTGGGAAAGCAAAACATATGTAGAACACAAGTATCTAATTTTCCAACTTGTGTGGTTTGCTCTGTGGTGGGTTTGGGTCCTGGAGGGTTTGTCTTGTTTGTTTGGTTTTAGCCTTCTTCAATTCCTTTGTGTCCCTTCATTCTCCACATTAAGAACTGAGGATAAAATTATCATGACTAGGGAAGAACTGTGAAATTACACCTTGCTAAACTAACGCTTCTGAGATTTACTCTGCTTATTCTTTTTGTCTGTGATATAATTACACTTCGCAACAGGGGCATTCAGTTTCTTGTTTACAGAACCTATTTTGCTCTGTGTAATTTCAAATTTGGTTAATCAGTAGTTGTTATGGCATTGTTTAACTTATTGTCACTTACTTTTGCCTCCTGAATACTTAAATGCAAATCCTTGCTAATTAGCCTGTTGTTTTTAAAATCAGCTAATACTTTAAAATTTAATTTAAAAGTTATGCATCTCTTATGTCAAAGCTCAGGAACACTGGTAAAGAGTGCTTAATATCACATCTAGTGTCTTTTTCCAGAGATATATTTTGCCTGCTTACATGATTTCTGATCTAAAAATCTGTGTGCTTGTTCAACCTCAAGAGGGTACTGGAGTCCTTTTGAGAACAAATCTTTCTAACATTTCCCTTTTGACGAACTGAGACAACTATTATAGTCATCTTCTCGTAAGAAATTTGAACAAGTAGATCCTGGGGGGGGAAAAAGACTTGGCAGACTATTTTGTTCTGCATGACTTGCTGGCTTGTTGGGTTTCAGCAGTTTTTTTGTAGTTTCTGCCTACTTCCTTTGCAAATACACTGGAGCACAGTGTCATTCCTAGGGGAAGTCATGGTGCCTGGCTGTTTCAATGCCCAAAGTCAAGATGATCCCAACAGCTGTATTTCACATTAGTCTGAGAGATGTTACCATTGAATCCATTTGATCTATTCCAGTTAATTTGCACTAGCTTTGGGATGGATCTCACATGCCAGCTAATACTTTTAAATATTCTTTTGTTTTGATTAGCTGAAGAATAGAGGGATGGAAAAGTTCTGTTTTGATTACAACCCTAAAAGTGAACATCAAGTAACTGACCACAGGGTCATACTGTACCCGTGTCATGGCATGGGACAAAATCAGGTAAGAATCATGTTTTATTTTCATTTTAATTAACACAGTGGTTGTAATGTAAGAAAGTATGGTAAAGTCGTTGAGGGCAGGGCTGAGAACACGTTGCCACAGTAAGGTGATCCTAGTTCTGCTTTTGATTCTTGCACTAAACGCTTTTTATTTTGATGTATCTTCAGGTCAGATTTTCTTCTTTCTGAAGGTGTATCTACCCAGACCAGAGAACTCATGCATACCTTTATTATGCCTTTCATCAGAGCTCATTAGCAGGGGTTAATAGCACAGCAGTGCAGCTATAGGGCTTATAGACCAATGTTCACTCATGTCCACCTGGTCTTGGGCAGACCAGCACACCTCTGAGATTTTGTCCAAGGCCCTTAACAGCATTGCAAACCTCACCTAGTTCCACCTGGGTCTGTCATCATGTCTCCTCTTCTTGGTGCTTGTAAACGTGCAAGAGGTTTTGGACTGCATCTTCTCCTGTACTACACTCTACAGAAATGCCCTCCTGGGCTCGGGCTCCACAACCCGGGAGAGCAGGGATCCCCTTTAACACTTTCATTTTTACTCTCTTAGTTTTAACTTCTGAAGCTGAAAATGCTTTCTCCATGCTGATTGAAACACAGTGGTTGGTTATGATGCCCATAAACCTCTCTGCATAAAGCCATGGTAAAAGTGTTGTGAGGCACTGTGTGCCAAGTTACAATGGCTGTATTGCATGGGTTTCAATGACCAACTTCCAGAGTTGAGGTTTGTTTTTTGATGTGTGGCATGTGGCATGTACTTGCCTATTGAGCTTGATTTTTGGCTTCTAACCCAGAGTACACTAAACACAGTACTTGAGGTCTGGTCTCACCAGCACCGAGTATCAGAGGTCTTGTGAGACCTCTTGTACATAACCCTGTGACAGCTTGGGTGGCTTAACTGGTTGGGTCTTTTTTTAAAGAAATTAATCCAAACCTTTGGTTAGGACTGTTTGGAAAAAAGAAAAAAAGGGAAAATCTAGCTTGGAAAAGAACGAGAAATGTGGCAGAAAAGCAGTGGATCCATTGTCATTCTGGATTCTGCTTAAAAAAAGACATAAAAGCTCAAGGAGTGAAAAACAAGTCTGTATTGAGCAGAAAGCTTCTAATATGAACTGCATTTTACACAACAAAGGGAAATGAACCACAGTCTGAGCACTGTACTTCAGATCTTACAAGGAAATAGATTTGTTGCTGATAGCAAGTTTATTGTCTTAAGTATTAGAACTATTATTTAGTATTATTTCTTGTCTGGTTTATGTCTTAATTTTCCTAATGTTTCTGTCCTAGAGGCTAAGATGCAGGGGAAGGCAGAAGGGGAACCTTGCACCATAAAACCCAAAGGATGTCAACACTCACAGATGTATGCCAGTCATTCTAAGCCCCACCACACAAACCCATTTTACTCCCTCAGTTCTGTTTCATACCTGAGTTAAGCGTATTTCTATACACCTATGTAGAAGAGAAATTAATAATCAGATAACCCAGTTAAGCCACTTTCTTATAAGAAAGAGCTGATTGCTTTTATAGATTAATAAGTATTTAATTTATAAGATTACATGCTAACACACAGAAGGTATTTATACATTTGTTTTTTCCTTGTATTACAGATTACATAGAGGAAAGGGGTTGAATATCTTTATATTTCTCTGGGCAAAAAAAATTTATTTAAATTTTATCCCTTTTACCAGGAAAAATAAAGACATAGTATAAAAGGTGAAAGCAAAAGAGAAGTACAGTTGAGGGATGAATTGTCATGAGATGACATTTTTACAGTTATCGTTTGTTTAGCTAGCACTAAAAGATGAACTGAATTTACTGCAAAGATATCACGTCACTGGATATTAATGCTCTTCCATCTCTGCTGATGGTACGATGCATCTGTGTACCTGTGGTAGCAGGACCGGGCTAAAAGCACCGATACTCTCTGAACTGTGCAAACCGCTCCCTCTGCTGGCATCCGAGCAGGAGGAGGAAGGAGAAATGGAGAAACTACCTGACTGCAATATAAACCAATAAAAGAAAATATGAGATGACTCAAGAGAACTGCAGAGCTTGAGGAAGGAAGGTCAATCACAGGAAATGGGGTAAAACAAGATTAGTGAAATGGATAAAAGGCATGGGAGGGTTAGCAGGAGCCAGGGAAAAAGGGCCAAGGTGACAGAGGGCAGTAGTAGTTTGGGACAGAGGTTGGACAACAGGTGATGAACAGGGCATGTGTGATAGAGGGAGGAGTAGGTAGGAGTGACAGGGAGGGGGAGTGAATGAAGCAGAGTCACTGGAGAATATTTTAGTGGAAAGGGGCAAGGTTACAGAATATGGGACCGGAGATACCAGTGTGCAAACGGGGGCATGAGTAGGGGTGTCAGATAATTGCAAGAGAATAATTGACAGCAGGAAATGCTGCGGATGGGGGAGCAGAGGGAGGCTAAAATGAGACAAGATGTAGAAGCATAAGTGAGATAGGAAATGAAAGTCAGGTTGCTGAGCTTGCACCTCCATTTTCTGGCTCATAAATAACTCTGAAATCTACCAGCAGGACATTGCTCTCCATTTCCTTCCCATCCCACCACGCTTTTGACAGTTATTCTTAAAAGGCTGCTCCTGGTGGTGTGAATTCCTTGGCAGATGACAGTGTCAGCCCCAAACCAGTCAAATCTCCCATATGTACATCCACCACTATCAGCTGTTGAAATGATGGTGGCAAAGTTGATCATCGTCTAGTATTAACCATCACAGAGTTTTACAGATGTTTACTGACAATGGGCAGCCCTTAACTTCTGTTTTGCCCCTTGGAAAAGAATCCAGCATGCTAATCCCAAGATATTCTTACTCCTCTCTCCTCAAGTCCGATGCCATCACTCCACCCATTACCTATATACAGCTTAAGCAGCAAACCCTCATCACAAAGCTTCACTCCAGTCCCCTGTCCCATACCACAGGCACGTGGCTGTGTATGTAGGGGGCAACTGCAAAACTTCTTTCACTGGAAGCAATTCTCCACTTAGAGTGACCCCTGAATATCTCTGTGCACTGTGCTGAGAGGAGAGAGCTCTGTGCTCTTGGTTATTTGTAACATCAAGCACCTGTTCCCGTTTTAATCTCAGTAAATAAGAACCACTCTCAGAAAAATAAAGTCCCTGGTGATTTGTTGCTGTACTTCCTTGAATCCCTGGCCTAACTGAGAGAGTTCCCTTTAGTCCTTTTGAGTTGCTTTTGTGTAAGCAGTCTGAAAACTGACTGGGAGTTGCTTAAAATTAGCACATTCTTTACAGCAAGAAGGTGAGAATAACACTGCAGTAATAGGAGCTGATTGTATGTGGAAGAGAGGCTTTAAATACAGACAGAAAATACGGGAACTGGCTATGCAGTGCTTGCACCTCAGGGTGCTTACGTTTTGTGGAAGTATCTGACCCAGTAGATGAGACTGAAAAGCTTGGAAATTCAGCACCAATAAAATCCATTGCTCTTCTTGGTTTGGCTGGGAAGCAGAACGGAGGGCAGCAGTGCAGGAAGTTGACCTGATGTGGTAAGAGGATGGGAAAACACTGACAGTATCCTTCTTGATACTCCCATTTGCAGCTGATAGACTTGGTAAATAGCGAGAGTTAAACTAAAGAATTTAGCAGAGCTCTTGAGTTATCTGCAAAAACAGTATCAGACCTGGTAACCTCTCTGCTGGTTCTACCCATAAGTGAAAACTTCTTCCTGCATGCAGAAGAGCACTAGCCAGGCACAGCGAGGGGTAAGAGTGTTTCAATGTCCGGTGAGGTAGCCAAAATCTGCTGCTAGCCCTAGTACCAGCTACCACTGATGCAGCTGGGGCATATCCTGTAGATTGTCTAGAAGGCATATGCCTTGGGAAAAAGGCCTCATCAAGTTTCCCAGTAGCACTTAAGGGAATCTGCTGATTCCCAAAGGAAAGAAATACAGTAAGGCTACTAGTTACGAGATAATGGCTCAGTTTAAAAATGCTTGCTTTCTACCCACAGAAGGCAAGATAAGAGAACTAAAAAACACTTCACCTTTTGAGGAACAACACATTTACCTCATATATTAGCAGAGCTTGAAAAAACCCAAAGCCTGAAGTATTTGTTCAATTTGAAGCAGTATAGCATAATTAACTGTATTATATTCATTGGGCAAGAGGGCAGGAGTGCTTGGTTGCAAATATTATAACTGCATTCCTTAAAGATATCCAGAAATTAACCATTTTACTTGCTCTTCAAAGTCTGGTGCAGGTCCTTGAGAGACCATTCAGGAAAGATATCAGTAGTAAGTGCTCTGATCTAGTAGCTGCTCCATCTACTCTTGATGCATCTAGTACAATAACCAGCTTGCAGGCTTTCACTGAATACAAATTGCTAAAGAGTTATTATATGTAATAAATCCACCAACAAGCAAGGCCTTGTGGAAGTGGCAGCTATAAAGAAAGTGTCCATCCAGACACAAGTGAGCAGGACTGAAGCTTTTTCTTTATTCACAAACCATAGAATTAAAATTCATGCCCCTGTAGCTCACTGTGGTGCCCAAAGTGTCAGGCTTTCTGTGTGCCAATCAGATGCTGAACCTGGGAATAAACCCTAAGGGTCAGAGAATGGACCCTGCCTATTAGGGTAAATAATAGTAATAATAGGACCAATATCCACACAATTTACATTTTTTGATGATGAGACTTTTTTTGCATAAGGCAAATGTAAAGACAGCACAGACTACATCATAGGAACAGGCTCTAGCAATAGGTTTCAAGGGGAAATCACGATCACCACGGTGTTATGTCAGCAGGGAGACTTCAAACTTGATGTTGCTTTCTTGAAAAGCTCCCTTCATTTTGTGGCTTACTGCAAATGAATGATGGTAGACAGGTTAATTCTGGGGGGGGTCTGTCATTTGCATTACTGCTGGAAAAGGAAAGCCATGAAGCTCTATAGGGCGACACAGTGACCAGCATTGGTCTGTGTATGGATGCAACAGCCACCGTAGCAAAGAAATTCCTGATTGTGATAATGGGAGGGTAAGATTTCATGAAACAACTATCATCAGAGAAGTCTAAATCAGAGTACTTACACCTGGAAATGGATGACTGCAGACTTTGTAACCACAGGGTCCTGTTTACACTGAAACTCCATTTTCAATTTCTCTTTCAAGGTTATTAGCCTCAGTGTTTGTTAAGGATGTTCTTGTGGTATGGTCAAGTATATACATTTCTGAATTGGTACAGCTCCCATCACAAAGCCTTACAGTCTCCAGGGGTGAAACAAAACAGAAAAGGATTCCTTCCCTCCCTCATCCTTTTATTGGTTTCTGCTAATGCAGCTGTGCTATTGGTAATAAACAATTTTCTGATGTTTGTAAAGCTCTCCTCTATTGAGTATTATCTAAATCAGATCTAAATACACATCAGTGCACTATAGTCATCTAAATTATTTACAAGCATGATAAATACAAACAGCTCTCAAACTCTGTCACTCTTTAATGAAAGTCCAAAAGTTGGCAGATGTCCATGATAAATATAAAAATTTTAAGGAAGTCTTCAACCATAATTGCTAGAGAAGCCAAGATGTCTTAAAACATGTTCAGAACACCTCCGCAGGATATTGTACAAAAAGCAAAGCTAGTAAATTTTCTATAAAATTTTGTTAATGTTTAAAAACAGCTGTAACTTATTTGCTTCAAATAATATTTTAAAACTTTACAGAATAAGGTGATTATCACCATGCATTCTGGGTACTTTGTAACTGGAAATGAACTCTGACCAAACTGGATTTGAAATATGCAGTGAGCAACTCCTTAGTTAAGAGTAACACTGTTTTGTGACAACTGAATTAAGAAGGTGCAGTATCAGGCTAGAAACTGTTTTCCATCCTATTTTTAATAGGTGATTTAGAATAGGTGATTTGAAGTGCTCCCATAGTAAAGCAGTGCTGTCATGGGATTGATTTTCTGCAAAATAATAAGCAAACCGCAGAAGTTAAGGATCCTTGAATATTTTGGGCAGAATTTCCCTTCACAATAGCAACTGTAATATGTGAACTTAATTATGGTATCTTAGTATATACTCCTTGTAAATACTCTCATGTGTACATGTGAAATGACTGCTGTCCTTTGTTTTTTCTCTCGGGTTTGTAGTTTTTTGAGTACACATCCCATAATGAAATACGTTACAACACGCGACAACCAGAAGTCTGTGCAGCGGTCTATTCAGGGACTGACTACTTGTCAATGTTCTTGTGTAAGGAAGATGTCCACAGTGTTCCTGAAAACCAGAAGTTTGTTTTCAGAGAGGTAAGTGTGCCTCATTGAGTTTGGGTTTAGTTTTTTGGGGAGTGGGTAGAAGAAGAATTGTTGCGGTTTTTTCTTTTTATCTTATTGTCTATACATCATGTAGGCCACAACACTGGCACGGATCTCTGGGAGAAATATACTATTTTGGCTTTTAATATCTGAACACAGAACCAGGATAGCAGCAGTGCATTGGCAAAGAGTATACCATAAAGAATAGGAAGATGAGAGGAAGGAAAGCACCTTTGATAACTTTAAAGGAGTTGGGAACACTGTTTTGCATCTCACCCCTGCTGTCTTCTCCTGAGATCTGATAAGCCTCAATATACCCCTTCCCGAGCCCGTCTCACAGCTGGCCTACTTCTGCTCTCTTTCATTTCCCAGTATTTGTATTACCATATATCCCCAGTACTTCACATACCACACGTGCTTTATGCTCTCTCCTGCTTTGGAAGCTGCTTCTCCTCTGCAGACCCTCTCTCGTAACCCTTCCCACAAGCACCAGGAGTGCTCCCTCATCTGAAATGTAATGTACAGTTATGTAATTTGATGCATCATCAAAAAATACCTTCTGCCCTATTCCTGCCTCTACACAGGACACATCTTACTGGCTGTGGGGACGCAACAGATCTGTACCTATCCTTTTCAACCCTCAAGCCTACTCCCAAAGGGGGGAAATACTGAGAAATGTGGTATATTTAATATACGTAACATGATCTTAGAAAAACTTGTGGTTAGTAGTTTTTAATCTCTAAAGAAGTTCCTGAATGCCTGAGAGAAAATAAGCTGGATGAAGAATTATGGTCTTGGTCAGGTTCTGGAGTGTTATTATTTGGCTAAGGGAAAAGGTCACATAATATATCAAAATGTTATATTTACATAATGTGTCTGCATAATGCATCCAAACTCTACAGGATGTATGGCTGATAAATTTCATGCTTAGATACTACCACCAGTGGCAGGGTAAATTCTAAAAAATATATGAAAATTACTGTCCATTCGCTAGTCCAGACTGAAGCTCACAGTGGTATTACTGAATAAAAATGTTCAAAAGGCTGACTTTGTAAATGATGTGTCATTTTTAATACTGACTTTTAGCAAAATTGCTCAAGGTCATATGCATTAATCTGTAAAAATATATTGAACATTCTTCAGTCACTTCAAAAAATAATTCAGAAAACTGAAATTTTGAAATTGAGAAAACTGAGCAATTGAAAAAAAAGTTTTGGAATGCATCTCTTTCCACTGCACTCCTAACCATTACCTTTTCGCATCAGAAACTTCAGGAATCATTTTAAACCTTCTTCCTTCCTCATGATTACTTTGTGCCTGTTTGTGATTTGAATGTACTGCTCAGCTCCAATTCCTCTTCTTGTACTGCATTAAATCAAAATCACCAGTCCCCAACTTCCAAGGCGAGTGATGGGTGAGGTGTCAGTTACCACATTTCTTTTGCTTTGTGCAGAGTAATATCAGCTGTCCTTATGGATGTAGTATAATCACAGATTTGACCAGCCTTCCCAGCAGCCTGACAAGAATTAAGTTCTTATGGGCACTGAGTCAAAAATGGGTGAGGCAAATACAGATTAGTCCACTCAAAAATGTGAATTATCACAATAGAAACAGGAAAGTCATTCAGAAGGTAAGTCTGTCAGCAAGCTCGTGAACAATAACACTCTGCTGGGCATCAGGAGCTGTGGCTCAGGACGCAATTAAGTGCAATATTCCTGATGACGGAAGGAGCAGACTTCCAAAGGAGTCAGGGTTATGCTCAGAAGCAGGGCATTAGCATTTTTCTTTCAAAGCTGCTAGAGGCTGTGGAGGAAGTGGTTGCATGTGGGAATGTCACCCAGGCCAAAGGGATGTCAGAGCAGGGCAGTTCTCCATGGCTGGCTACACTGCCTTTCTGCAGCTCACTCTCCTAGTTGACAGCCCTCCCAGATTGGAGTGAGAGATGTGAACTGGAGATTAAATGTGCTTGGAGACTACTGTAACAGGAGGGCCTGAGACCTAAAAATGTGTTCTTTAGGGAATTTGACTGTGAAGGCCTGTCAGACCTTACACCTTTGAGACAGCTGTGCTGCCCTCCAGCAAAGCAAGTGAACTTCACACACACCCATAGGCAAGGGGCATGCTTAGATATTTTTACTTTTTACCCTATGAAGAAAGGGGAAAATCTCTTGCTAAAAATATGTTCAGCATCTATGCTGAATGAACAATATTTACTTTTTACTTACAAGATGTGCAATAAGTTGCTGAATTTGGGTAATGCCTGTACTTGGCTTTGGTTTTTACTGCCCATGTTCTGATGCAGTAACAAAAGGCAATGAAAGTGAGTGAAGTTAACACATACTTTACAGACTGAGATGTCACTATATGTATCACCCTAAGCAATTTAATGTAAGTTTAAAAGCAGGGTCTTTTGATAAAGTTTCAGAGATCCTCAAGTTAGGCATTTTGGCTTTACTGGACGGCCCCATTGGAAGGATATGTGTGATATTTATTTGTGGCAAATGTCTCCTGTTATTTTTGAAACACAGTGATATGTCTGTAATTTTTAAGACCTGAAAAGCAAAATTTCTTTTTCTCTCTTGTAGGATGGTACCTTGTTTCACCCACAAACCCAGAAGTGTGTACAAGCTGAGTTAAATGCTTACAATGGTAACCCAGCACCATTGTTACGACCATGTACCAACTCAGACTACCAAAAATGGTTCTTCAAAGAAAGAAGTTGATCCAGATGTTGTCTAGGATATAGCTGAATACGAAAAATGTACTCATTCCAGTCAGCAGTTAGTCAGCCTTTTTGAAGATCACGTAAGTGATATATTTTTGTATGGAAAGAACTGTAATTAGTTTACAAACCTTGGATCTTGTTTCCTGGAGCATTAGAAGGCACTAAGCATTGAGAACTATGTAAAGTGCTACAGAATATGCTCCTTTTTTCTTTATTTGGCAGCTACATAACTGCTTCTGAAGAGTCTTAAGTTCTTTTCACAAGTGACAATGTATTTTTTTAATCTACTGTGTGGAAGTAAGGCAGTCAAAATAATTGCACTAATGTTAATCTGCCATAACTTAAAATGTTTATTTTTCTACTAAAACATTCTGCAGTTGGCCTTCTAACAGATAGTAGTTAAGAATTATTCTCATCTTTTAAATACAAAGAAGGTAAATGTAGGCCATATTCTGCCCTTAGTGACTACCACAAACTCCTCATGAAGACAGTGTGGATTTACACATCAAGGCAGAGTATGTCCGCATGTTTTTGCACAAATAGCAATCAAGATGCATACAGATTGCACATGCCTGACAATACTATACCTTAAATGTTGTGATAATTTTAGATGCTCATGGCACTTGACAAGTTTCTAATCATGCTTAAGTCTGGTCTGGGAGTAAAATGGGGATTTTCTCATCTTTCCTAAAGAAATAAGGCAACAGTATTTAAAGGTGATGCTTTGGGAAAAGCTATTTGGATTCACATGGACCTAACTATGTGTCTGTGTCCCAGACTGCACAACTCATTTTAACATCATGTAGATTTTTAACATGCATAAAACTTTCAAGAACAGACCTAACAATAATTGTTTTGAAAAAATTCAAAATTACAATTAGAGAAAGTGAATATTAAGAAATTATTTTATTAAATTGTGTTTTAATGATTCATGTAAAAATTATGATGTTTAAAAAATGGTTTTGCAAATAATTGATATGCTATGCAGCTACTATTAATACAAATAGAATTGTCTTTCAGGTATAATTTGCATTTCATCTGGGAACTTCTTTTCTGATGAGCTGGCCATGTCAAACCATATAGTCCGGTTGAAAACAGGAGGTTTAATCTGTACCAGTACAAGATGGTTTCTGCTGTGGTGTGTGGGATCTGCCTTACCCAATCAGACAAGTAGTGTGTGTGTATAGCAATGTATCTGGTCATTGACCAACATCATCACAATGCTGATTAGAAGGGTTTCAGCTCCTAAGAAGAGTTTCTTTCTTTATCACATGAAGGTATGTTTATGTATAGAAGGATGAAAATGCCAGCCTTTTTCCCCTCAAAAGTCTTGGCATCTGTTTTGATTAGTTTGGGATGTATTTTGTTATTTGCCTTTGTTCATGTTTCCTATAAAAAAATGTACAGCCTTTTTTTTGAATCCTCATAAGCTCATGCCATTTGGGCATACCTATTTATATGATTGGGGTGTGGGGGGAGGGTTTCTGCCTACAGGAGATATGTATGTAGGTTCTTCCAAGGTCTTTCTAAACCCATGTAGATAGAATGCTTTTGTGAGCACCTTTGAAGTTTTGTCTCTGTGGGCTGTGGACTGATGAAATTGATGTTAGAATTAATAAAACATTTTGTGATTCAGTAGAGTGGGAACTGTCTTATGAACTATTTATTTTGTTTTTCTTATGGTCAGTGGTTTTCATTTAATAATTTTTCTGATCTCTTAGGCCCAGATCCCTGCAGCATTTGGGAGAAGACAGTTTTATTTTGTGGCGTCTCAGGTTCTGTTTCCTGAATTTAGTAATGCTTCTGTTCACTTGTTAGCAGCAGTAGTTTGCACTTTGTGGAGCCACAAATCAAAACTGGGTAGCTGCATGAGAGAACTGTGAGAGCTCCAGCAACACAGCAAGGATTTTCTGTTAATTTCTGCTTTACCTTCTTGACTGTTGATTGAACAATATTAGTAAGTTAATAAAAGCCCAGCTGTGACAATCACAGACAAAATTCTCATTGACCTTCCATGGTCAGTGAGGTTTTCTTAGTTTTAGGATTTCGAAATTTCATCATCATGTGGTAGGATGCAAGTGAAACTTAGTAATTGGAAATTATTTTCCATACATCTTTCCACGCTGCCCTTGTTTAGAGTGAAGTATTGATGTTTTTGGCTTCCACTTACATGCAGCTGAGACATTTTTCCACATGCCAGCAAACCTGCCCGCCTGGGTTGCACATTTGCTAGACAAACACACTTGAGTTCAAAAGCAGACACTAAACATTAGCAACATCATCAACTTGCTCCCCCTCTGTAGGTCTGTTACCATCTACTTACCATTTTTTTCTCCTTGATAGCCTTTTCTTCTTCTCAGCTCACTGGAGCTGTGTTAATGTCTGGCTTCAGGTTTAGAGGGCGAAGGACTCCATCAAGCATCTGAGTCATATCTCCAGACTTCCTTTTGCAGGAGGTCAGCTGAGGAATGAACTGTGGACCTTGGGTTTCTCCTGGGCAGAGATGGGGCTGAATGCCCCATAGAAATGGAAAAAATTACAGGACTTCAGTTCTGTCGATGCTAATTTCTTAGTCTTTATACAAAAAGCAATTCATATTGCAGTCTTGTGTCTATCATATTTTTTTTTTGAAATCATCAGATATCTATTTTTAGGGTTTTTTTCTTCCTTTTATTCCTTCACCATTTTCCTTTAATTTAAAAATTGTGGGTCTTCAACTTACTGGATTTTTACTTCAACAGAAGACACTATATAAACCTTCCTTCTAGGAAATAAATCACTAAGATTTATTAGTGTGTGCAGTCTTGACCAAACCATTATGATGGGGGATTGTTAGAGCTTGCACAAACACCTGGGAACAACAGTCATCATCGTACATGCATCAGTCAGCACAAATTAGAAACAGTATTTCTTGCTGGCTCTGCTGAAACAGAGACTTAAAACTGTGTTCAATTTTTGTTGTATTTATAGGAAGTGGTAAGATGTACTGCAGGGAGGAATTCATGTTGGTTGACAACACCAAGACTGATGAGATTGTGTTTCTATTCCCTGTTTATGAAAACACGGGCAGTTACATGGTGATACTGCTTGGTGTGTAATTTAAAATCTGATGCTCTTTTACTTTCATTTAGCTCTCTTACAACCTTCAGATTTGGAGATAATTTGAACCTGAGCTTTGTTTTTATACCCTGATATCAAGATGACTAGAGAGACTGTAGGGCTAGGATCATGCAGTTGCATATACACTCTTGTGACTGTGCGGGTTTTTTGGCAGTGTTTGGGAATGCTGTATAGGCTTGTAATAAACACAGAACTTTGTGCTATCAAGTTAGCTGAGGTAGGTGGGAAAGTCCTTGGGAGGGAGGGAAGAGAAGGACAGCAGACCTCCTCCGTTTTGTCAGGGTACAACAGCAATAGCTGAGTTTGAATTTTAGCATTACAGTATTCTTCCAGTTTCCATTTGCAGAGGAAGAACGTTATTCATGTATACACAGTACTAAAATTAATATGCCTAGATCTACAGTTTTCAATCTTTTTTTCATTCCTCAGTGATATTCATTGCTCAGAGATTGCTCAGAGATTTCATTGCTCAGTGATATTTTTATGAATAGACAAATTCTGATTAGAGCAGTCCCAGTCAGCACTGACATGAATTGTATGGCTCCAGGATTTGGAAAGGGGGTAGAGACAAAAACAGGGCAGGACCTCTCCAAACCTCAAAAGTAATAAGAAGATGCAAGATGCTGGAATTGAGTTGCTGGCCTGATGGGTAGCGTTATGTGTTTCATGTAGCATCAAACCATCTCCCAGAGTAGAAAGGGGCTTGCAGCAGATGCAATTTCCTTCTTGGTGTTAAGGGAAAAATCAGTTTTGTGGGTTTCTTGACTTTATGCATGCTATGAGTATACTTAATTTGCAGCTGAAGAAAAAGTGGTCAAGAGAGTCATACCAGATCAGATACTTATATGTGAAATTAATTAATTAAGTACTCTGTGATGAGCAAATATAAAGAATATATAAAGAACAAAAATGTTAACTGTGCCTACACTGTGAGAAGACTTGGTAATAGCTGAGAAATTGGAAGTGATCATTAGCAGGAAGATACTTGACACTGTTTTTACTGAAATATGGTTGAAGGATTCACATGATTGAAATGCTAAAATGACTGGGTAACATGCCAGGAGGAAAGTGACATTTGATTTTCAAGTAAAGAGAACAGGATTTCCAGTTCTTGTGAACTGATATTTTAACCAACAAAGAATAAACAGAGGGTGTCTGATGTGGACAACACCAAGAGAGTGAGAATGAGAATATTAAGCCTTTTTGCATAACAGATAAAGGATGTGCACTACTTGAGAGGATTTCATACGAGGGAATGCATTTTACCAATTTCATGGTAGCAAAACATTCAGGGGATTTCTAACAAAAAAAGGTAGCTGGGCAAGTGGCTGTGTCTGACACAATCTTTAATAAGCAGTTTGGTGCAATTCTCCTTTAGGCCTCCTTTTATTTAAAATGAGCTGTTACCTGGGCATCTGTTATACATAAACAAATACCTAAACAAAGTACCTTTGAAAGAAGAAATTTCTCAGTGCTGAGAATTGGAAAGAAGCAGGCTTTAAAAAAATTTGACTATCATAGAATCATGTTGAAAACATATGTGTACGACATGAAATTTTTTATCAGATTGTAAATTAAATATTTGCCAGAAATAAAGGTTTTTGTGAAATCTAAGTTAGTTTCAGTGCATCTATTACACTATTATTTTTAATTACGATATTTTTGTGCAATATATTCCCTGGGTTTTTGTTGTTTGGGTTTTTTTTTTTGGTTTGTTTGGTTTGTTTGTTTTTATAGAAGGTGTGGAAACTGTCTTTTTGTATATAGGAAGAATCTTCAGAGGCTTACTATGCCTAATCCTCATTGTTCAATATATGCCTTACTTACTTCCCCATAATAAATCCCTAGCTCGAAAAATGAAAGTTATTTTCTTAGTTGTGGGGACCTTTGTTTTGTATTGGTTCTTTGTTTGATTGTTTTTTGGTTGGTTGGTATTTTGTTTGGTTCTTCAATGTTACAGTGTCTCAGTGTTTCCCAAATATTTATTAATTTGTCTTGACTGTATTACCATGAAGGAGGAGCACCCATGTTTTACTGACACGGAATGCATTGACAAAGAGGTTAAGGTCAGAAGTATCACAGTGTTAAATACTGTAATTTGAAGTGTAGCCTTACTTGGTTTAAATTATATCCAGCCATACTCCAGACTTCTGCAGTTCCTAGGTGCATTTCTTTGCCCTCCCTCTCCACCACTGGCCTTCCTGGTGCACTGTGTGGTCACTGCCAGCGGCTGGGCTCAGCCTCCCACATGAAGGCAAGCCTTGAACTTTACACTGAGGAGAACTGTGCAATAACTCTTTACGACCTGTGTTGGGACAGAAGCGAGGAGATGCATTTCATTCTTCAGCTAACAAAGGGACATTTGCTGCTGCAGAAGTAACGAAGAAGGATGTCAGTCAGTTGTTAATAATATTAAAGGTATTAATTCTGTTGTATCACAGAACCTGGACCCGAGGTTTCTTTCAGAAAAGACTGAGTTCTCCAAAACTGGGAAATTGCTTTAAAAAAACCCAAGCAAACCTTGGAAATGATGTTTCAGAGACAATGTATGTGTGCTAATAAACTGCCAATATTTTAAAATGATCACCAAATTGATCCAAGTAGTTGTAGGTCTCGTAGCCAAGTGCTGGAGAAATGGAGAAAGTAATGGAATGATACAGGGTACAAGCAGTGAATAATGATTTTCTGTGAAACGGATTATGACAGACAAACTTGGTATCTATTGCAGATCAAGTTGAGAATGGCAAAACATGATTTAGCATATGACATTCTGATTAAAAATAGCATTATACAAAATCAATATGGCACCTATTCCTGTTGGCATCCTAGGAATGTTCTTGGTGTCATAATAATAAATTTTCTGGCGGAAAATGAGTTACTGAAAAGTTTGCAGGTAAGAAGCTGCTTGACAAGTCACTTGCACAAATAAAACTCCTGGTTTGATTTATTCTAGTGCAAGATCAAGTTACAGGAGTAAAGAAGTAGGTCATGCTTAGGCATCATGGATTCAAAACACAGTGTAGATTATTGGATAAAGAGGCATCCCCAGAAGGAGAATACACTGGCTGGTTTGTCCACCCCTTTCCCAACACGCTGAGGGACGTGCTAAGGTTGTGGCTTATGGCCCAGTGCTGGCAGGTCATGAGGTTAGAAGGACCAGTTCACATATAATTCCTTGGAATGGCCTCCAGAAATGATTCTTGAGGTGAGGGAATGTTGGCCTAATTATTTTACAAAAGCAAAATGTGATTGATCTTAGGCCATGTGCATGGGAGAAGATTACTGATACTACGTCCCCTTAAGCTAATAAAGGCGTGGTGAGAACCAGTGATTGGAAGTTGGAATAAGGCAAATCGATACTGAATAGGAGATGCACCTTTTAGCAAACTAATTAATGATTGAAATTATTTATCAAGAGATGTGGTGGACTCTTCATTACTGATGCCTTAAAATGAACACTTCTGGGTATTATTCTGAGGGAAATGCTGTAAAGCAGCAAGTGTTACGAAATTACTGGTTGAGGCCTTTTAGCCCAAGGTCAGATCATTATGATCTTAGAATTTATTAATCCATGAGGATTCTTTCCAGTTTATTCATAGATGCCGCCATCATGTATGTGATATAAATTAGATGTATTAAGTTGATCTTCAAAGGTTTGCTCTGAGTAACCTCAGAAAAATTATGAATATGTATAAAAAGTGAAGTGCCTAAGGGAGGGCTAAGAAAAGTTTTGCATTTTGTCAGTACTGCTTCTTGGGTGGGATCCATCTGCAAGGCAACAGATCAGCACACTGCTGCTCAGGGACTCTGCAGATCAGGGATGCGGGTGGGCAGTGTGAATGTATTCCCTGGGGTGCAGGAACAAGCTGGGATTGAGGCAGAAAGCCTTGGGCTGTATATAGAATATGCCCCACGGCCACTAAGATGTGGAGGGTACTACTTGAGAGAACAGGTGTGGAAAGGCTTCGGCTCCCCCAGGCTACTCGCAGGGTTGCGGTGGCCCTCGGGTGAGCTCAGAGTCCTGCCGCAGCCTTAAGTTGGGGTGTTTTTTTTAATTTTTTTTTTTTTTTTTTTTTTTTTTTGCGCGCGGCGGGGGGCGCGGGCCCCCAAAAAC
>VYXB01002532.1:603901-680216 GCA_013397135.1 Pachyramphus minor
GGAGGAGGAGGAGGAGGAGGAAGGAGGGAGGTGTTCAATGAGGGCTGCTCGGCTCCCCCTCCCGCGCCTGAGAGGTGCTGTCCCTCCCTGAGCGAAGAAGGGGAGAGCTGCCGGGGAGACAGGTCCCGTTCCCTTGCTTGCTGGCGGGGAGAGCGGAGGAGGGTGGTAGGGACCGTGTCTGTGTGCGTGGTGGTGGGGGTTATTTATTTATTTATTGCTCCTGGTGGTTGCAGCTGGCAGACCTGGGAAGGAGTAGGGCGCCATTGCCAGAAGGATTATTGCCAGGAGAGGGGAGGGGGGGGAAGAGAGAGGAGACCCCGAGGCTCCCGAGGAAGCGGAGAGTGGCAGCTCTTTTCCTCCCGCCTTGGCTTCTGCCGCCGGGGGGTGAGCCCGGACTGAGAGGGGCTCGGCTCCCTTCCGCCGCTCTGTCCGTCCCCCCCCCCTCAGTCCTCCTCCTCCTCCCCCCCATCCAGCAGNTCCAGCAGCATGCACCCCTCTCCGCGGAGCCCGGCCGCTGCCACCTCCACCCCTGCCATGCTACTGCTGCTCCTGTGCCTGGGCTGGGCGCCGCCGGGATGGGGCTGGCCGCGGGGCAGCTCCCGGGGGGCGGCCGGGCTGCCCCCCAACGCCACCACGCCGATCTCCATCATGGGCTTGATGCCGCTCAGCCAGTCCGAGGAGGACCAGAAGAGCAGGATCGGCCGGGGAGTGCTGCCCGCCGTGCAGCTGGCCATGGATCAGATTCGCAACGAGTCCCTGCTCAACCCCTATTTCCTGGACCTGCGGCTCTACGACACGGAGGTAGGGACGCCGCGGGCCCCGCGCCGCCGCCCAGTCCNGCAGCTGGGGCTCCTCCTCGCCGCCCCGGGGGCGCCCCTGCCCGGGAGTCGCCTACAGAGCGGGGGTGGGCCCGGGCGGGTGCCGGGGGTGCTTGGTGGCGGCGGCGGCGGCTGGGATCCGCTGCCCTTGGCACGCACGTACACCGGTGGGAGGAAGGCTCTGCCTCCTCGCCTGGAGGAGCCGCGGCCGCGTCCCTCTGCCAGCCGCCACCCGCTCAGCAACAGATGCACGCCGGCAGCTCCGCTCCCCCGCTCCGCCAGCCGGCACACGCTGCCAGCCCGGCTTATCCCATGCGGCGCCGGGACGCGACGGGCAGCGACGGTAGCTTAAGGAGGCGGGGAAGCTCTCGCAGGGTTCCGCGGGGTCTGCCCCCTCTCTGCCCTCCGGCTGGCGCGGCAGCAGCAGCTAAGCGCCCGCCCGGGAGTGTGTTGCCGGCGGGCGGCGGGGCGAGGAGGCGCTCGCTCCTCGGAAAGAGTTAAATTTGCAGTCCTGGTCCCCGCGGGATGCCTGCGAGGCGCCCCGTTCCGGAGCTCTGCCCGTGGCCGGCCGTCAGGGATGGGAGAGGAGGGAGTCCTGCGCTGCGCTTCGCGGGGAAACACCTTCCATTTACTTGAGGGAGAGAGGCAGGGAGCAAAGCGAGGGCTTTGTCGGGTTGGTTGCCACCACCACTCGCCCACAAGTGCCTTTGATTTTGGTCACAACTTCATACCGGTGCGTTTGCGGAGGGTACGCGCGGGTCCGGTACCGGGGCTCCCCTGAAGATGGCAGTCGCTTCTTGTGTAACGCTAGCGACCGGGGCTCGCTTCCAAGACAACCCCCGGTAAATGGACTGACTGCTGAAAATCTTCCTGGCTGTAATTTAAGGAAGCCCCTGTCTGCTCCCCTTGGTTCTCAGCGTCCGGGGGGAGCAAGCTGAGAGCAGCAATGACAAGCTGTACCACTTCCATGATAGTGTTTCTGTCCCCAAAACGATTACCAAAAGCCTCTCCTTACAGGGTGGCTGCTTTTTATTGACATAAATTTGTCATAGTATTTTATAGGTATGTCAGGCAGCAATGCGTGGAGGGCAATACTGCTGAAGATGTCACTTAGGAAGGAACACCCTGCCGTCCTGTTCTGTTGTGTGAACAAGCCTGAGATATTGACAGGGAATAGGCTAGATCGGGCTAGAGTAGCTGCTTGTTCCCTTAAAAAAAAAAAAAAAAAAAAGAATCTCAGGGAACTCTGCAATCATAATGAAAAGAATTATGGGGGATTTTCTGAATGGCATTACCTGTCTCATAAAGTGAGATGTGTATTAGGAAAAAAATCACGGTTCTCCTAATCCTGTTTTCATTATGTTGTTGTATATTAGTTCTTTCCCTGGATGGAATTATTACAAAAATGACATATGCATAGGAAGTAGAGAAGCCTAGGCAGGATCTTTCTTCTTCACGCAGTAACATCATAATCAATAAGGAGCTGCACTTCACTGCAGTCAAAATATTTTGAAGTTCTTAATAAAGATTTTGGGTTCTGAACTAGGTAGTTGCCATTAAAATATTCGGGTTGGGGGGAAATGCCCGGTTTGTTTTGGAATGAGTATTAGTTTCTTAAAAATTACATTTTTACTGTTTTGTACTCTAGGGACATAAGGAATCAGGGTCATGTTGCCAGCCTGCTGTGTTGCTTTGAATGCTTTTAAGCAATTAATATAATTGGATGGGTATGGAATGTTAAGTCAGGTGAACGTATATGTTTGGAGTATGGTTGGATCATTATTACATGCTTAATAGTGACAAGTAAATAACTTAGTGTTCATGAAGAGCACTAGATTGACTGCACCAAAATGGAACAGACTAATGTCTGGAATAGCCATTAAATACATAATGGCAGTGCAAACTTTTTCACTCGGTTCAGACATTACCTTATTCCTTCAGTGCACTTACGGTAAGCAGAAGGGTAGCTGGCTCATCATGCCCACTTGGTCTTCAGCCTATTTTCAGAGGCCGCCAATAAATAGATATGCCTGAAGGACCTGCATCCTTATCATTGCATAATCACAGACCAGGGAGTAGTTCTCCCTCTCAGGGCTTCGCAGGTGGTGCTTGTGACATTGTTGGCTCTTGAAAGAGAGAATGTAGAGCCTTGAACACATGGGATTTTTTAATAGCTTGAGAAATAATTGCAGCATATTTATAATGCTTAGGAAATTTTCGGCAGTGATTTGCTAGCTTCTGTATTCTCCCTTGTGTCTTTCCAAACTCCCCCATTGTTGCAATCTGATATTTGTATTGCAATTTTCTATAATACTTTAACTAAAGATTGTGAAAAATAATAATGAAAATAAAAAGATTGGATTTTTTTTTTAGTTATGCATTCAGGTGCTTTTCTGTCAGGATTGAACTGAATATTCTTGCTTGCTTGATATTTCTGGTTTGTATAATGAAGCATTATAATGCCTTTACTTTCTGACAAACCATCTGAAGAATTGCAGTGTGCCTGCTAAGTTTGACTGCTGTTTGTCAGCAGTTGAACTCACTAACCTTTGAGGACATGAGCAGCAGCTCTAGTGTTTTTCAAAGCATTTAAATTGAATTAAGGACTTAAATACAATGCTTAGTTTATGTCTCAGTTGAGATTGTGTGAATTACATCGTTGTTATAAAATATGATCACAGGCTACATCAAGTACAAAAATGTAGAGGCTTCTGTCTTGGATATTTTTTGAGATTTAATGTACTTGGAGTACAATCCTGATCCAGTTTGGTAAACTCTGTTTTGCTACTCCATGGGCATCTCTATCTATTTGCGCATTCCTACACAGTCTCAGTCGATAAAACAAAGCTCAGGTGTAGACATTTGCAGAACTATTGTCTATGTTAGTGATTTTAATTTGTACTGTTCATTTTAATGAGAGCAGGAGTCTCACACTAGATGAGACTCTCAGGCCAAATTTCATAGTTATATTTTTTTAGAAACTCGAGGATTTATAAAGCAATCTTCTCTAAAGAGTCTCATCCAAACCCCATTGAAATTAATGGCAGTAATACGCTGATTCCAGCAGCCCTTGGACCAGGTCCTAGAAGTTAAGGGTGCTTGATAGTTCATGGCTTTGGATCAATGATGATGATACAGTATTTCTTCTTTTTTTCCATCCCAGTGATTGTAGCTTTAGTTGGTTGAAAATACAAATAAATGTTTCACAAAATAATGAAGGAAAAAACTCTTCATACGCTAGACAAAGCTCACAACTTCATGTTAATCAGGAAAGATATTTCAGCTTAAGCACCCTGACACACATGTTGGAGGCCAAAAAAGCAGAAAAACACTAAAATAAAGGAATTAAGCATCTAGTAGACACTATTATAACTTTCAACAGTATTACATTTGCATCAGGGAAAAAATAACCATGCAGGAACTGGAGGAGGAGGCATCATGGAAGAAGACAAGGGCTTTAATAGAATTTGGATAACTGCCCTTCTACATCTGGACATCTTCCCTCAAATATGCAATGTATTTTCTGATTTCTTGTAGGAGCAGTGCTGCAAGTGGTGTACAGACATGTGAATTTGTTTTGAATCTTAACATGTATAGTCAAGAAAGCAGTGTATGCAAGTTAGGATTCTGTCACTTGTTTCTGAAGATCCAGGTGAGTCTTGACAAGCTGAAAAAAAAAAAAGATCTTATAGAAGTAAGTGGGTATATTATTACAAAGAGGGAAGAATATTCATACTCTGGGGATGAGATTATTTCTTTTTCTCTACCTACAACAAATAACTTGTGGTAATCATGACATAATCTCATTTTTGTGTAATAATACACTCTAATACCTTTAAATAGCAGGTTAGCATAGAAGAGGGAGCTCTGGAAAATGTACAGGATTCTACAAAATCTGAAGACAAATGTGAACTTTTTGACATTTGACACATATTTGCATTTTTTTATTCTGTAGCTAAGTAGAAAGTGCCATGCTTAATTCATCTGATAAGAAGTCACACTCTAGGTGTATTATATGTACACTTTCTCTTTGTTTTCTTCTTTTACTAAAAAAATACATGTCTTTTCAGTAAATCTCTTAAAGCTTATGGAAGTTGTACAGGCCATGCACCAGTTTGTGTCATTCTTACCAGCTCTTCTAAAATTTAAAAGACCCTGAGCCTCCAAATAAAGATGCCTTTTCCAGAAAGTCCACTCACGAGTGGTGTCAACAAAGTAGACTCATGTCGTGTTCCTGCAAGTGGAAGGAAGAGAAGCATTTACTTTTGCTAAGGGTGGGGAACATATTCTGGAAACAGAAGAGCAGGTTTGTGTCAGTGGTGCAAAATAGGGTGTCTGTTCACTGGAGCTCAGTGTTCAATAGCACATAATGTTCCTCATAGAGGGACAAACAGCTACTTGTTGCTCTCTGAAAAGCTCTACAACAACAGAACTGAGCAAGGGAGCAACCCCCTTGTGTCCTCCCCCACCAGTTCCCACCCCAAAAAAAAGAAGTGCATGCCGTGTGTTGATTAGGCCCTTTGTCTTAGGAGGCATAGATTGAACTCAGTTCAACAGCAGCTGGATTTGCAAGTGGAAGTATGGTGTACCAAAGTCAAGAGGGGCTCCTGAGGGTAAGCCTGTCATGCCTGTGAACGCTCTGAGTACTAAATTGTCTGTTTTTGTAGTGCTCAAAATGGGACAGACAGGGTGGTGGTGTGATCATCTGAGAGTAACAGCTTAAAACACAGGAGACCTCAGGCTCTGAAAGGGGGTCCAGTTTACAGCAGACAGAACTGGCAAACATTTTTCCTTGTATCATTAGATGAGCATGTGTCTGGCATATGTTGAGATAGTTGGGTAATTTCTTACCTTTTAATATTACCAAGTACTTGTGCTGTCTGATATTTGCAGAGATTGTGGCATTAAAATGCAATACGTTGCGTGTATGGTGACGATCACTGTCTGCTCTGCTGACAACATTCTGCTTGGGAGGGACATGTTTCTTTAAATAGTCAGTGTCCCCTTTGACTTTCACGTAATAGGACTCCATTTGCGACATAACCTCTTTTTGCTTTTGAGTTTTTTAAACTTGGAGGGAATAATCTAAAAGTTAAGTGTTTATGTTAATTCTATGCTGGCTTCACCGCTGATGTTAAGATGTGGGTGGGGAGAGGAGAGAAATCTTGTATTCACTGCACCCACTCCTCTGGGTGCGGATCCCAGACCTGCAGAATGTATATCCTCTAAATATCTCTGCAAAGAGATTAAAGCCAGTTTCTGGCATATGTCTTGCAATTTCTTGTATAACTTATTCTGTGCATACTGCAAAACGCACTGTTGTGGAATCTTTTGATTCAAATGCCAAACACACTCCATCAGCAGGGAAAAATTATTTTTTGAATAAATCTAGGAAGGAGTTTCCATTTACAGTGGAAGAAAGAGGGGGAAGGCCCTATGCTCTGATATGGTTTTCAACCACAGTGATTTACTCAAGTTTGTGGAAAAGATGGGGTGTAATATCCTCATGATAACTGTGAAGAAAATATTTGCAATAGCAAAAAGGAGAGGAAGGAGCAAGATGAGAGAGATTTAATGATGGCATTCACAAAGAAAGTTGTCCATGCACTATTTATATTGTTTTAATTAAATACCTGTAACTATTTAGGATGACAACATAAGTAGCTTGCATATCAAGGCTGCAAAATACCATCTCACATTAATGATCTGAGCATGACGATGCATGTGCATGTCAAGCTTTGTTCTCTGCTTTTCATTTCTCTGCTTTTCATTTCATTTTCATGCTCTATGGGCGTTTCCATGGCATATGGCAGAAGATTTGAGCAAGCTGAAGAAGCTGGGAGCCAAACAGCTCTTTCATGAAAACTCTAGTGGAGACCATTGCTATCACAGGAAAGGAGATAGATACTTTTTCTTAGGAAGGTTTGAACCATTGCATATAGAGGTATGGTTCAGGAAATCAAGTAGTGGGAGTTAACAGAGGAAAACCCTCTGTGATTCATTTTGTCTGAGGTAGTTTTTGAAACAGCTGGGGGTAGCAGAGAGGTGCACTGAGGTCAGTCAGCACCGGTGTGACTCAGTCCTGTGGAGATGTGTGTTAGTATACATCAACCCCTTATATTTCAGACTGGGATTCCAAATTGAGACAGTGCAGTGCATATACACCATATTTTTTAAAATTTATTTTTGTACTAGAAATCTTGGAACTAAACCAGTGACAGACCCTCTAGATTTTCAGGAACCCAATGTTCTGGTCTCTAATTTGCGGGTCTAGCTGAGCTAGAAATGAGATTTGCAGTACTTTCATGGTCCCCAGACTCCAGCATTAGTGGATCTGTAGCCTGACTCCTGAAGCAACCAGGTTCAGCCACACCATTGCTCTGACTTAAATAAGGTAGTGTCTCTAAGAGTAGGTGGAATATATTTGCAGTCACACTGTATCTCCCCTTGCCATGCCACTGACACTTGTGGGATGCGTTCTTTGGTAGTCGGGAATTTCTCTACTTGCAGAAGATTTTGCTGGGCTAAGATCTGCTGGATTTGGGGACTGCTTGATACTGCCTGTTGAGTGAAAATGGGACATTTCCACTGGCAAACACTTTTTATAATTTTGTTTTTTGCCCCTTGTGATGACATAACCATGTAATCTTATTCCTAAGTCTATGATTGATGTCCAATTTCTGTGCCATTAGTTTTTCATTATCATCGGCCTAAAATTTCTGACAATTTTATCCATAATATTTTTCAAATAGTTTTTTTCAAATGTGAAAAAGCAAATATCAAATATCAAATTAAAGACAAATATCCACCTTCTGCCTGAAAATTATACTCACAAAGAACAAAGAATATGAGGACTAATTCAGCAGAGTTATCCAAATTGTTGTTACTGAGGCTCCTGAGAGATGAAGGCCCAGATAATGGACTAATTGCTTTAAAGTGAACATCACGAGTTTGAGGGATGGGATTAGAAAACTTAGGTTTCCTACTATGGCCATGGTACTTCCCTTAAATAATTAATGAGTTCTAAGATCAGAAGACCATTAGGATTTTTCACCTCTTACAATATAGGCCATGTATTTCACTTGGGGATTTCTGCCTGCTTCACTGCCAACTAGAATATGTACTTTAGAAAACCTTCCGATCTTGTCTTAACGATCCTCCAAAATCCTTCTTCCTGGAAAACTTTTCTCTGTGATTTGCCTGAAATCCCTTCAAAAGTCCATTACTATTTCCAGCTTAAACTCTGCTGACCCTGTAGCCGCTGAGGGCTGTGAGAGAGCAGCTCTCGGTTTTTGCATTCACTACTTGCCCTGCAATGCCTTCCTGGCTGCAGACTCGGGACATCACTGGCAAGACAGTGGGTTGTAGGCTTTCTGGCTTTTAGGGCTCTTCAGGAGATCCAGCCCATTATGAAGGGCTCTGGTGGATTAGATCCTGATGGAATCAGCCCACCAAAAAAAATTGCCAGATTATTGCAGACCATATCTAAACGTTATTTAGATCTCTCTGGATTCATGTGCTCTGCCGCTGAGTAGCTGGTTCTGCAGAACATTTTTTGAGTTCTTGCTAAACTGATTTTCTCCCTTACATCCACCTTTTTTGTAAGACCTATTTTGTCACAATCCTCATCAGAGGAACTCGTCCTGTCTGCCTGATTATTTCCAGAGTCTCAGGTTTTTTTATTAAATAATCACAACCATATACCTCTAAAAGTATCTATTTGTTGAATATTTTATGTCCTTAAAGTAGTTACTTACGTTGTCATTTATTTAGGATAGGCCTCAGCTTCTTCTGCAGCTTCATTGAACTACAGAATTACGTGAAGATTCATACACACAATAGGTGTCTAAGTAACCATTTTACATCCAAAACCTCCAGGGATAAGTAGTAAGAGGCCCCTTTTGGGATGCTAATTAACTTCCTTTCCACTGTTTACTGCTCCTGTTTTCACAGGGAATTAAATGTTTTTCTAGCAAAGAATACGTCTCTTTCTTTACAATTTTTACTTTATATGAAGGGACAGTTTTTGACAGACTAACAGTGTGGTACAAAATACATAACATCTTGAAAGCATTGTGATTCAGACGTGCACTCATGTATCTAACAGCATCGAGTAGGGATATTTTTGTATACACATAAGCTATAAAAATATTAACTCTGTGTTTCTGTGGGGTCTTCCATGTAATTTTGAAGTTCTGTAAAAACATCTTGGGATTTACTTTCCATTTTTCCCTGTAAATGTGGCAAGCCCTTAGTATTAATAATTTACAGGAGATTGACGAAGAAAGAAATCCAACTTTGTCCCTTTCTAAAAATTCCGTGGTTTTGGTGAGAATCTAATCTGGAGGAATGTTCTAGTGGGAAGAAGACTTTATGCAATGTAGTAAAATAAATTAAATAGCAATAGGTATCATAAAGTGATAGAAAAAGTTTCGCATTCCAGATCTTTAAACTTAGCCATGCTCCCCTCTGCTCCTTATTTCTTGCTGTGAAGCATACTAATAGCATCAGCTCCAGATCACTTCTTTTTTTTTCCCACCAAAAAAAAAAACCCAAAACCCCAAAACCCAAAAACAACCAAACCCCGCCCCCCCCCCAAAAAAAAGAGTTTTAAGTTAGCTCCGTGAACTAAAGATTTGCTTTCCAAAAACACCGAGTGATTTGCATTTTCTGTCAACAACAGTGGGAATTGCTGAATGCTCAGCACTTTAGAAAGCCAGCCCACCTATGAAAATGCAACGTGCTTCTATGAGGAGGAGACCTAGAATTGCCACTTTTAATTAAGAACAAAGGCATTCATCGTTACTTGCTTTAGAGTTTTAGATTGCCTGGTGGAATAAAATGCTGATTTTGTTCAGCCTTCAGGACGGAGATCCTTTCAGGATCAGTGACAGTATTAAATATCCCTTAGAATTGGATTATTACATCTCAGATGTTGTAGTGGAGAAATATGCAAGATAAAGGTATTTTCAAAAACCAGTCAACTAAAAATTGTAATTTTTATAGTGAACACATATCTGAAAATGGTGTGTTTGACCTTGGCAAAAATAACAGCTTGCATGATGTAAACAAAGGGAGTGACATGGTGGGAGCAGTTTCCCTAGGGCCTTGTTACTCAAGGCAGGTCTATATGGCTGGCACAATTATGTCACTGGTGGGTATCAGGAGGTGTTACCTCAATGTCAGCAGAAGCCCTTAGTGTAGTTACTGCAGCAAACAACTTTTTTATCAGACATAATAAAGATAATTTCTCTAAAAGGGGATAGTTCACTGAAGGGTAAAAGTGAGTTTTCCTTAATCCTTGAGTTCAAAAGTTTGGCATTACTAGAAATCATTTTTTCATCCACTATGGAGCAAGTTACAGACTAAGCCGAACATTAAACTAGCTAGACTGAATAGGTGCTTTTGGGTGTTGTGGGTTTTTTCTCTCAGATTTTTATGTGTTCTTGTGTCTTTCTTCTCAATCTTTTACAATTTCTCATCTTCACTCTCAAAGGTGCTGCTACTAGAATTTGATCTATTACTTCAGGAATAATCTCACTGTTGCTGGATATACTAGTAATTTTATCTATTTTCTTCAAACCTTCTGTTCAGAACGGAGGAAATTAATTCGATCTTTGTGCTGCACTGCTGGGAAAGAGGGAAAGGAAGCAGAGATGCGATTTTCAGACTACACACGAGTAGTGAGACACTAGGATTTGCAGCACAAATAAATTTTCATTTGCCTTCTCCAAGTGAATCTCTCTAGCTACAAGCAAATCTGGTCAGTCTTGGTAGAGCAGTTGGACACACACAGCCTGGTCATTTGGGTGATGCTGTCGGAGGTAAATAATTTTAGCTGAACAGTGAGCTACTTAGAAAGGTGGGACACATTCATTTCGTATTAATATTAAAGCTGTTCCTGGCAATGGGTGGAGGCTTGTACAAGAACAGGAGTTGTACAAGTACAAGAACAGGAGTTGCCATCCACAATAAATGTATTGGTTTTCAATACATTACCAAGGTTTCTTAGGATGTGTGAGTCCTCTGTACTCTAATTACACTGAGTGATTAAGCAGCAAGAACAGAGACACATGGGACAAGAAGGGTGAATGATAACCTACTTTGAAAAAACTAACATATGAGGCTGGGATTAGAACATCCTATAAATGTTAATGGGTGTTACTCAAGGGGGAGGAAACTGTGTGGGAGGCGTGAGGTGACATATAGCTTAAATATATAGCCAGCCTTTAACACAGTTAATACACTCTATAGTCAACCTTTTACACGAACTAATAACTCTAAGTGATTTACAGTTCAGAAATACTGATCAGAGGTTTGAGAACTGAATTTAAAATGCTATAAAAGCAGAGGATAATGTGGTAGAGGAGGACAACACCAAAGAGATTTCTCCTTTTTCCTTTGGAAAGTATTGGTTATAGTCAATACATTTATGCCAGGTGTTTGAGTTTTTTTCTATTTTTAGGTTCTCAGGGACTGTGCTCCTACAAGGGAGCACAATTTCCTCCTACAGTTTCCCACTCTGAAAATTACTCAGTGTGTGTGGATCTCACAAAGGAGATGCCAACAGTGAGTCATCTGGTCACCAGCTCTGTCCTAAGCCTTTCAGCTAGGTCTTGCAAAATCTACCTTACTGTGCTGAACAACAGTTATCTACCTTTGGTAAAACTTCCCAGAACAGTGAGGAAGACAGAGTTCAAAATGAAATAGCCTCCATTTTCTGACACTAAAGTCAAGTTTCAAAGTTAGTGCTTTTTCAAATTGTTGTGAAAATTCAGCTTCCCATCTGAGAAAGGGATGTAAGAAAGATGCTATTCTAAACCCAAAAATTATACCTGTGTGATCAATCATGAGCATCGGAAACATGGATATTTTATCAGTCGAAACAAAAACACATGGGCTTGTTTTTACAAAAGAATTACAGGATTAATTAGCAATAAAAATACTATATAAGAAACAATCATCTGGTTATATAGTTAAATGTTTCTGTTAAGGACACAAGTAACAAGAGGCTGCTGAAGTACATAATCTTGTCTTCTTCTTTGTAAGCCATTGGTTAAATCCGGCAATGTTGAGGACAAGCAGAAGTAGCATAAGGAGAGAAAAAGACTTGTCTAGGCTGAAACCAGTCACACATCTATAGAGTAAGGTGATGTTCCCTAAAATGTATGTCCATCCTTATGGTGCTGAATATGATTTCATAACTCTGATACACCATTGCTCTCTCATGAATTTAAAGCCACTGGCTGAGTAATGAGTGAGATGGGGTGGCAGATCGGTGGTTTTTTGAACACAGAGGAGGATATTGGATAGTCAAAGCACATTTTTTTGTTACCTACATATGGGCCAAAACTATGACTCAATGGAGCCCCATGTATCCACTTAGCTGGTGAAAAGATTTAGGCAACGGAAGAAGAAGAGTTCAGAATACTTTAGATGCTGTGGTTTGGCAGCATGAATACGTGCTTTCCTCCCCTCTTAGTGTAGTCAATGCTGAAATAATGCTATAAGGAAGGCTAGTCCAAGGACTATTGACCAACAAAATCCTGTTTAAGCCTCTAAGAAAGGTATTAAATGGTATTTAAGCAACATCTTGGCCTATACTGGCCCTCTGCTCAGGGAAGAATTTCATCTTGAGTTTAAAAATATTTAAAAAATGTGTCTTCAGTAATCACATTATAGAATCATAAAACTAAGCAATGGAAAATACCTATTAAGTCATTGTGTGAAATTGTTGCTAGGTCTATAATAAATTTTGATCCTGATGGATTTGATTTGGTCATAGCCTTGTATAGGAAGAAAATCTGTTTCTCTTTCCCCACACAAAGGTCTCCATACAGCCTTACTGCTTTCTGACTATAGGCAATGGTGATAAAGAAAAGCAAGCGTTATGCATCAGGTATTTCTATTTCACCTCATTTTTGTGTCTAAGAATACATTGGGCTCTTTTCTTGCCCATCCAGTTGCACAGGTGGATTGGCAGAACAGTCACTCTGGACAGTTAGTGATAAACTGAGCATATCTCCTGCTTGGGGCTATTTGCTGGGCCCAAGGTAAACATTTATTGCTTCTTTATTTAATATTACTTTGCTCCTTTTTTTAAACTTTTATTTATTTATTTACTTCCATGCCAGCAATATATAGGTTGTAATTAGAATGTTTATAATTGGAATTTATTTGGTGATTTTCTGTAGAAACTTTTTAGGTGCATATCAGTTTCAGAATAATTTGTTGACCTGGAATGCTGTGTTTTGAAAACTAAAATTAGACAAACTACCCTTACTTTCTGCAGCAAACTAATTTTTTTTGAAATGTCAACTATTCGCAAAATAAATTGCCAAGCTCTGAACATGTAATTTCAAATTTGATTTGTACCAAATTAACCTTCTGCTTATGGTTCTTCCATTTGTTTTCCTTTTGGATTATTGAGTCATGAAAACCTTTGAGGTTTTGGGTTTCCATCCCAGCTTGGCACAGGGAATTCTTTCGAAATCTTGAATTTCCACAAGATGGCAAAACAATTTGCTATTCAGCTGCATATATAATGACACTTGCTGAAAATTGGAGCTTTCTTCTTCTTGGAGAAGCAAGCATCTCCCTGGCCACGTGTTCTTTCTCTTCCTACCTTGGGGTTTGGTTCTTGCATTTCCTTCCTTTGCCTATTACAGCATTGCAGTAGATGTGATGGGCCTTCTGTGCCTGAGAGACCTGGCTGCTTGAAGGGAGGAAAGGGATCACTCAGGTGGCCGTCTATGTGAGAACAGTGGCATTGCTGCTGTGAAAGGGGCAGGGAAGATAGTGCTTGTCTGTGGGGTCAGGTAGGCTGCAAGTCCTGGGGAGCAGAGGCGCAGGTTCTTCTCTGGTATGGTTATCCCGTAGATAATCCCTTCACATTCTGGCAAGTTTTGATTAGCAGCAAAGAAGATTTTTTCCAGCATTACTATTTTCTCTGCACTTCTGCATGTACGGCATCTGTTCCATTTCGTAGCCTGGCATATTACTTGGAAAACCGCAAATAGTGTGTTGAAATTACTTAGCTAGCTATGACAATATGTGAAATGCCTATCAAAAGCTATGCAACTGTAGATTGGAGGAACAGGCCTCAATGCTGTTTTCTCAAAACTATCACTGATTTTAAGGGAAGCATGGGGTTTCAGGCAGAGGGATCTACCAGCTGATCCAGCTTTTGCACTAGAAGTGTGTAAAGTATTATCAATATGCAAGACTGCATATTCTCTGTTTGGTGTATGAAGCCAATAGAAAATGTGGTCTATGCAAGATAAAACAAACTGAAACAATCTTCTGGGCCGATGGCATACAGGTTGCTGCAAATACATGTTCAGTATGCGACAACTTTGATCAACCCCTAGACTATCTATTTTCATAGGAATCATACAAGTTTGTGTATTGATTTGTCACCTATGGTTGAATATTTCTGCTACAGAAATGTTTAAAATGACACATGTTTAAAATTAGACTTGGCAGAGCAATTTGCCTAGAGATTATTCTTGTGAAGTATTGATTCACAGCACTGCTGTGAGCTGGATTACTGTCCAAATTGGAAAAGCCGGTCGTAGAGAGGTCTTTATCCTTTAATAACAATTAGCTCCTTTCTTAGAGGGACACGGCTGACTGAAGCAACGGAGAGCTGCAAAATGTCGGACAACCAGGAAATCTAAGGCCTTCTCTTCAGGGATGTGGACTGCAGGGGAAGGGAAGGAAAAAGAAGAAAAGCACCAAGAAAGATGGTTTTCTGGAGCTGGAAACTGGACACACTGGTTCTGTTTTTGTTACTAACAATCAGGTGCTCTGAGGAACTGAATCGTACTCGCCTCTCTCTTCTTGGGTTTTTACCCAACAGCTGCCTGATTGACCGGAGAAACATAACGACAGATGTGATGCCTGCAGTCCATATAGCCTTGAAACATTTATACAAGCATAAATGGATATTGAAGAACTATGAACTACAGGTATCATTCCACGACACACAGGTAAATGGATGTAGGTGTAGAGTTGTGTAATATATGAGCCTCCTCTGTGAGTACACTTTGGAAAGCTTGCAACTGAATCCCTTCCTGGCAAACCCTGCTCTGCTGAAATACAGTAAATGTGGCTGTCCAGAGAAGTTTGGGCTCTCGGGTGGTTGCCTGACTGTGAGGGGGATCTTGCAGTGCAATCATGCCCTTTTGGTGCTAAAAGCAGGAATAAAAAGTGTGCAAATTAGGAGGGATGGCAAACACCTATGGTGTCTTCAGGTGTGTCTGAGGTACCCAGAAGGTGATTTCTAAATCCATGGCTTGCTGAGTTGCCCTGTTCTTCTGCATCTTGCTCTTCCAGCTTTCCACAGTGACAGCTTTATAGATTGCCGCCCGTCTCTTTCTGCTTCTGCATGAGCAGGAGAGAGGTCTGTGCTGTGCCATTGGAGCAGTGTGTTTGACTGTGTGTCTTGATTGCTGGTTTAAGGAAAGTTAAAGGAAAAATATAAGAGTTGAGGATTCTGAGAAACTAGATGTAAAAGGTATTGAGATGATATCCTTATAATAATTTCAAATTTGAGAAAATCTTCTTCTAGGATTCATATATCTCCCCATCTCCTGTGCAGAAATTAAGGCAATCTGTTTCTAAACCCTGTCTTTCAGTCTGGCCGAAAGAATTGTGGCAAAATTGAGAGGAGGAACTCACATATAAGGGTGATTTGGGACTCTAAACTTGTTCTTAAGGAGATTTTCACTGATTTGAACTTCTGTCTTCTGCATCGAAGATGTGTGGTGGGGCAGTTGCCCTCAGACTCATACACACTTACATGCATACAGGCTCACTATACTGCTTAATACTTTGGAGTTGTGAAGTAGTGCATCTCAACATATTTGCTTATCTATAAACCTTTAAACATGGATTATACTGATGAAGTTATTAAAATGTGACAACCTGTAACAATTGTGCTGCATTGTTTAATGGGAAGAAGATATTATATGTCTTCTTTTGAAGCTCTAGAAAATTAGCCAAGGGAGAAATTAGAGTGTAATTTTGATAGTGTATTTGGTTCATTAGCAGTTATATGTAATTTTTGAAGTGCTTAACATGTAACAAACATGGTCCCATATGCTATAAAATTACTTGAGGATAGCTTCCACGTTTAATAATGGAACACAAATGTATCTATGTGTGTATCTATGTACAAACTGCATGTACTCATTAAGAAAATATCTGTCTTGTAAATTACTTTTAATACAATTCACTGTTTTATTTACACATCTGTAAGTTCTAGTGGAAATGTAATTATAGATATGCAGTCCTGAAAAATGCGTACGTCTTAATTTCTCATGTAAAAAGATTAAGATGTGCAGTAACATTTCAGCTTAAGTAAATCCAAGCTGTGGATGTGATTTTAAGTGGACAGCAATTACAACCTACTGGTATTTGTTTCATTTGGGTGGGGGTGAGGGGGCGGGTGTAGGCAGATGTTTATTTGCCAGTTGTGTTTACATAGTTTCCAGTTCCAGGAGCAACTCCAAAATATTTTTCCCCACATAAACTTTCAGTGGATTTGAATTGCACAACTTCAGCTCTTTTGCACTGACCTCTACATTTTGAATTGAAATGTTGAAGTAATCTGTAATTGTCTTTTTGGAAAAAACCCCTGGAAAAAGACATGTTGTGGTGACTTGTAAGAGATTAACGAAACGCGGGTCCTTAAGTTTTCCGATTTTTCTTCTTGGTTCTGAGAGTAGAGTGCAGAGTCTTGAGTTTCAAGTACTGGTTACAGACAAGCTACAGAAGTCCTTGGATGTAATTGTTTCCCAGGACAGTATGTATGCTAGAGAGCTGATTCTGTTTGTTAATGTTGTGAACCTAGATTTGCCATATGTGACCTTATACAACCTTTGAATTAACCTCCTTTTAAGTCCAATATACAGATACTCAGCTTTTTGCATGCAAGATCTTTCAGGAGCGGAAACCTAATTGACTTTTTGGCATAGTTAACTAGGAAGAGAGAAAAGTTACAACCAAAAATACTTGTGTTGCTTTTGCAGAAATAAAAAATAGAAAGAAATCATGACACCCAATATAAAAATGTTGCACAGGGCTTGAACAATGTTGTAGCTTCAATCATGAGCACAGGGGAGCAGGGTTGGGCTCTGTCCTGAGCGCCTGGAGTTTTGAATCCATTCTGTGTTGCCCACAAGAGAGCACTACCCTGCTGCAAGGTACTATGATTTTGTGAGAGTTTTCAGTCTTCTGCTTTGCTACTGTTTTATTTCATCTAATTACGTTGTCACTACTCTAGAATGCGAATGGTAACTATGAGGCAAAGGGAGCACTCTTACAAGAACTGTCTGAATCCTTTGTATTAAATGAAGCTGTTTCAGCCGGGGCCTTTGGGAAAACTTTCTTCAGCAGAGTACTTTATAACCTGGTGGCTTTGGCACTGGGCTGAGAACTGAATGCTTTCTTTGACTGATGTCTCTCAGTTCTCCTGTGATTAAATGTGCATTTTCTAATTACTGTGTTATCAATTTCTTGCAAGTGGGAGTCCCTTGAACACTCATGTAGTGCTTTCACATAAAAAATGCTTAAATATTCACTGAGAATGAAAAACAAGCAAGTGAAAATAATCTTGTAGTTCATAAACGGCTGCTTATCCATCAAATGGTACATCTATGTCTGCAGTGTTTGTTTATTTATAGCAGAAGGACAATGTTAACAGGACAAGCCACCCCAAGCAGGGACATCATGGGGAGATGTGTTTCTCCCCCTCTAATGTAGCAGGGCTGAAGCAAGGCTGAACCTGGATTGTGTGGAGAGCACAAATCCTTGAAGTCTTGGACAAAGGGTGTGGGGAGGCAGAAAAGCTGACTTGTGCAGATTTGTTAATCCAACCATGGAGTAGCATTTTAGTGCAGTAGGGGAAATTATGCCCTTGAGATTTTCACCCATGGGGGTGGGCAGCCAGGTATAATTGAGCTGTCTGCGTATCACTTTATTTCTGTCTTTCACCGTATGGCTGACATCTGGAGTCTCTCCTTCTACGCTGTCCTCAGGGTGATCTGGCTGGTGGATTCTTACAGGCTTAGGCAAATCTAAAAATAGTTTTACTGGTGTGTAAAGAAAAATATGTTGGTCCTTCAAAGTTGTTCTTCTATTCTTTCCTAGTTTTCCGTGAGTTAGCAGCCAGTTAAAGGGATATGAACCCAGGACTTTATTAGCAATGGTATTAACAGGAAAGGTTTATGTGCTGTAATTAGGACATGGCCTGAGCAAACAAATAGACTTTACGACTGGGATTTTCTGAGTAGTGCTGATTTGCACTCAGATTGCTTGTTGACACTTGGCTGAGTCTATCTTAATGTGTATCATTTCTGACAGGGATGATACAACATATCCCAGTCTGACTTAAAGGCTAGTTGGCTTTCCTTGCTAATAAACTGGTTCCTTTATAATGGAATGACACAATAACATGGTAGGTGTGTCAGCTTATTTAAGACATATCTTTATGTGCTTATTAAAAAAAAAACAAATAAACTAAACCAAGAAAAACAAGCAATGGAGCAGTCACTGAAAGTGACATTGATAAGCAAATTATTTCTAAATTGAAAATTTCAAGACATGTTTGTTTTCTTATCTACCTAAATAAGACAAAAAAAATCTGTTTCAGGCTTCAGATGAAGTAAACTGAAACAATTTTGCATTGTACTTGTACATGAATTTCTTAAAAAAAGTGAATAAATAGACATTTTGCAATGGTGTTAGTATACAACACCAGTATTATTTCATAAAAAAGAAAAAATAGCTATTGATTTTCATGTGTGCAACTTGTTGCGTATGATCTGTAACTCCACCTTGTACGTTTCATACCCTCTGGGATGCTTTATGAAACCATTTGCCAGGACAGGCATAGGAAATGGAAGCATCATGTCATTCATGTTTTATAAAGACTTGACATTTTGAAAAGTTCTGTAAATTGATGTCCTAGGAAGTTATCAGAAGACCATGTATTTGGTAAGTTGGTTCTTGACATCTAAGATTCACTTGAAGAAGGTGTTGTATTCTGCCTCTCGGTACAGTATCTTAGTCATGAAAATTGTGAAGAATAAAACACTTGTCAAATGCTAATTTTAGCTTTCCTAGACTGTTGTATCACTATCCCTATTATTAGAACTGTCTAACTGAAAACAATAAGGAAAGTGTTTTGTTGCCTATAGTTTTCCCCCCCAAAGTCTTAATTATGATTCCTGGCAATAGCTCTTAGTTTTCTAAATCATATATTGAAGAAAAATTACCATAATCCTGTCTAGGTAGTTCTTTTGAACTGTCATGAAGTCTATCCAGGTACAGTTTTATTCTAATGTTTTACTTTCCGTTGCATCAGGGGTTCAGAATATACAAAGGGTACATAGTCGCCTTATGTTAAACCTTTCTAAATGTTATTTGTGCTGCTTCTCATATAGCAGAAAGAAATGTAGTCTTTCTTACCTTTTGGCCCCAGAAGACTCAGTCTTTATTCACTTTCTTACCTTTTGGCCCCAGAAGACTCAGTCTTTATTCACTGATGTATTTCTATCTCTTATCTCTTTATCTTCTTAGTGTCACCCTTCATTCATTTCAGGCCTTTGAAGTTGCTGGGATTAATGCACCTTACACATATGGGTGGTGTACCTGCTGACATCTGGTGTGAGAAAAATTATTTAGGCTTGACATTTTTTGTTTTCCTGTTACTGCTTCTGAGCCACAAGGAATTTGAGCAGAGTTGGTTGGTGGATCGAATGAGGGCTGACAGTGTAGGAGAGGGGTTTGGCACTGTGAAGCCAAGGATGTTCCAAGGGATGTCCAGGGCAGACAAGCTCTGGGTTTCATCTGACCTGGATTTGGAGGCCTGGGCTGGGAATATCTCCCTTCAGCTTGTGTGACAGGATTCTTGTACTGTCAAAGAGTATGCAATTCTATGTGGAAAGATTCATCTAACCTATTTTAGGTGACTATTTTAAGATAAAAGGAATTGTATACTAGAGAAAGCCTATTTCTTCCTATGAAGTATAAAGGGAGCCTCAGTTGACTAGTGTATATGCAAATGCCTCCACTGTATTGTGTCAGCTAGAGCCTACCCTATATGTCTATGAGAATTTTAATTTAAAAACCTGTATTAACAATGCATTTCCATCACCTCTGGCTTTGTGTGGGGTTTCAGCAGATGGTTCAGAGTGCCCTCTTCCCACCACCCCCACGTCATCTTTATTGGTTACGAAATATCCTTCTTTGGTCTCTCATGTCTAGCCAGAAAAACCTGCAAATGAGGTCAGCAATACTCTATGGTGTGATGGGAAGCAGGATGGTGGCTGCACTATGGCCAGGAATGCAGACCAGGAAGCATTTCCACGCCAACCCTGTGGACAGCCAGGCCATCCCACCAGAGGTGACCATGGGCTTGCTGCCATGTGGTGAGGAGCTGTGGTTTAGGTGGGCCTCCTCATTTATGCCTTTTATAGATGAAATTTTGTGATGCTGGGGAAACATGTTCTGCTCTCTGTTCTTGGTTTTAACTCTTGTATAAGGGGAAAATGGTGAGGAGAACTATTCATGCAGAGCACAATTTCTTTTAAAATCACAAAGACTGTGAAACCACATTACTAGCACCAAGCCTTAAGTTCAAAAACCAAGGAAGGATAGTTTAAATAGTCTTGACATAATTTTTGAAACTGCACGCCCTTGTATTTTCCTTTCAAAATTAGTCTCAATTGAGATGGCAGTGTTTTGCTCTATATTACACACTAAAATTCAAAATAATAAAAAAAGGTCAGAATTTGAATCACTGTTTTTATGAAGATTAAAATTCTTAATAATGTAAAACCACTTGCAAAACTTCACAAAATCACTGGCTTCTGTTCTACACCTCCCTGCTCAGAGCTTCTCATAGGTGTTTTCCACGTGTGAAGCTCTACCTATGCATAGTTTCTGATCCGTATTATGAAAATTTCATGAAATGCCTCTTTTCACATTACAAAATGAAAAAGAAATCCATCAGAACAGTCAGATTCTGGAAAAGTTTGTGCATTTAAGTACACTTCGTTTAAGGCAACTTCAAATTTTTATGCTGGTTTATTATGTTTGTGCAATATCAATCTCTAAAGAAACACCACCAGTGATGTCTCCATTCTGCTGCCATTCTCAGACACATCTTGCAATTTCCTTAGCTTTTGCTGTAAAACAGTGATAAAACAATGCAAGGACCTTCTGAAAACAAAGAACTAAAAAAAGAAAATGTTACTAAGTTATGGATCATTTGCAGCTAAGCTGAAGTGTGGCAGCCTCACAAACTGCTCTGAGAATAGTGAACTGCTGGACAACTAGCACAGTGTCAGGAGAAGTAAACCAGGGTTTATTTCAAAGTAAGTAAGAGGTGGTCAGATCACTTGATTGATTTGAGAAGTTCCAGTGGAGGACTAGATATTTTGGTTTTGCATCACAATTAAACTCTATTAATTTTTTTTTGCATAGGTGATGCCCAAAAACAGCACTGAAAAACTGCTCAGAGACAATTTTAGTCTTTAAGCAGCAAAGGTATTTATTTTGAGCAACGTTGGGAAGCTTCCAGGTTCGCCCCAGACAAAGAAGCTCCAAAGTTCTCAGCGAAAAGACAGGAAATTGATACAATTTTCATGAGAGATTACAACATCTTGGTATACATATTCATTAGATTTTGACATGTAATTATCATATTCATAATAGGTGGAGTTTGGCTGGAGCTTGAGGCGGAGTCTTCTGGAATCGTCTTTCTGGGGAGAGATTGAGGGGTCTTTATGATATCTTCGGCCTCATTAAGGGTCGCCTGGCTCCTCATCCTCTGATGCACTTTTCAACTTTCCTTGTTTTGATGACCATGTGTTAGGAGCTTGCAAGATTTCTTGACCTATGGTCCTTTTGCCCCCTCAAACGCCTATCATATCACTAGGCTGTTTAAAGGACATCTCCTCTGTCTCTTACTTTAGTATGGTCAGCAAAACAGAACAAGCTGTCTCCAAAGCGTCTTTGTCAAAACATGGTACCAAACTCTATCTTAGTTAATTCTTAAAAACCCTGCATTCCTCAGAGCAAGGTACCAGCAAAATTCCAGCACTTCTCTAAAATCATTCCTTAAATCCCTGCTCTGTTTCATAGGCAAATTTTTAAAAATAAAAATGTCTTTTATTTTCAGGTGCCATCTATACATTTCTCTGATACCAACTGAAACCATACCATTAGAAACATTTTCTTGTTTGACAGAGATGCATAATAAATATTTTAAATATAGCGAAGGAATCTGGAATTAAAAAAAAAAAAAAAAGAAATGTAACATTGTTCTCTGAGGATGTTCATACCCAATTCTTCTGGTTATTTTCCAGACCTTCTATGTCCACCATATTCAAAGTACTCTGTTCACCTCTCGCTTTCCTCCATCTGTGGTTCTTATCCTTGTTTCCCGATGCTGGGGTCTTCTTGCTTGCAGTTAGCATATACTCCATCTTGTCTTACATCACTACTGTTCCAGAGCTCCTTTTCCTGCCCATGACCATGGACTCTGGGTGCTCTGTGATTTCTCAGCTGCCCACAGTAAGCGGGAGAGGCAGGGATCCAAGAGAGAGGAGTCAACAACAGGAGGCCAATGAAATGTTGTGAAGAGTAAGTAGGCGTTTCACAGAGTTTTAAAATGAGAAGGATCAGGAAAATGTGTCACCCCACGTTGTCTTACGCTCAACTTCCAAGCACAGGAACCCTTTAGGAGGGCATGGCTTGATACCAGCTAAACCATGAGAAGTTCAGAGACCCAAATGTTGATCAGAGTGCTGTATTTGAAGAAGTGGGGTTTGAAGCTATAGTGAGGGATGTTAACCCCAGAGGTATTTAGCAACAGGAAGAAGAGAGAAATGCATTTTTATTCACATTTTTGTTTGGAATTGGCTTCTTGTTGCTGAGTGGATCCAGTATTGCTACAGTACTTTACTGAGTATATTTCATGGATTTCAGGCTGGAATGGGAGATTTTCTGAAAACTATGTTTATTGCATAATTTAAGGACAATCATGAGGTTTTTGTAATTTTTTTTCTCATTTTTGTGATTACATGATGTCCAATTAAATATTTGCTTATTTTTACTGTGAATACAGGGACAGTGAATTGCATTCACCATTTTGTTCCAAATGAAACAACCCTAATAGAAATAAGAATTCCTTGATACATAATAAAACTCACATGCAGATCTGACAGGTAGCTGGAGTTGGTTTATAATATTTATGTGATACTTATTAAATTATTTAAACCTTACTGATACAAGCAATCATGTAGGTACTTATATAAAAATGGAAAAAATTCTCTTGATCTGAGTCTCATTTATGCAAAGGACTGTTTTCCTGAAACCTGACAAGTTAAAGGTGCCTTAAAAGTATCTGATCTTTAAGTCTACATAGACAGAAACCACAGCCACAGCCAAAAGAATTTACTTCAGTGTAAGCTTCTCTCCACAAAATCCAAAACCCAGTATTAATAAAGATATATAATCTGGGGGGTGGGTAGAAATGCAATGATAAGATATAAAAGTCTTGTTGTTTCTCTTAAGTTTGGTGTGCTGCTAGCTGCAGTCAAAGTGATGCTATAACACAAGCATTTTTAAAAGTTGGGTGATGTGCCAAGCCTTTATCCCTGGGACTAAGATCTATTTACTAAGAGATCATACAGAGAACTTTCTATACAGGAAATCAGGGGAGAAACTGGCAGAAATATCAGAAAGCCTCTCCTTTGTAACACAACCTGCACACCAAACAGCAGAGAAAACCAGATGACTGAAAAACAAAACAAAACATGTAGGTTTTGAAAGGGATACTTGCATGTAGATAGTGGTACAGCAGCAATAGTTTTAGTCTTGACAGTGACAGACATGGTGGTAGAAGTGTTAGTAGGCTGAGTGTGGTATGCTTATGACAAGAACTACTAGTTCTTCGTGCCTAGTTTTTGTTGTCTGTCCTAACTTGGTCAAAAACTTACCAGTAGGTTAATTTCCACAATATTGCAATCTTGGCTTCATTTAGCCTTCCATGGATCAGTTACTCTATCCATCAAGTGATTCCTACAGCAGTTCACCAGTCTCCCTCAGAATTGTAATATATCTGTTTGAAAGAGGTGCAATTTTTATTCGGTGTTCCAAGGGTGAAGAGAATTTACTGCATTTTTTTGCAAAGTTGTACCAATAAGCAATTTTGCATTTATTTCTGGTTAAACTTTGATGATTTTGTATTTCAACTGAAATATATAAGGCTCTTTGTTAGATTTCAGATCTCCATATACTCATTGAGAGTTCATCTCCTTGCTTCCTATTGTCTGTGATAAACAGAGGAAGTGCTTTTATTTTTCTTGCTGCAAGGCAGAATTTTCAGGAGTTACACCATTCATCAAATTAGCTTTCTAGAGAGAGAACATAGGAGTATCACCATTCTCCATTTCCCTCCTTGATTCCTGCTTTAACATCACACTGTAAAAGCATGGATCCCACAGTAATTGCCTCTGCTGTTCCTACTGACATGCTGAGGTCCAAAGAGCAAAAGATACATATCTGATATAGGAAAAGAGCCCTATTTATTTTAAAATTGTATATGACGGTAAAAATGTCTCTAGACACTTTGACATGTCCTTGGTTGTCAGCACATAGAGAACACTTAGTCTTCCTTCTTGGAATAATGCTGAGATACAGACTGTCTTCTTAAAATACGAGGAGATTAGACTGTAATTGTTTTAGTCTGAATTTTCTTGATGGACAGAGGCACAGTATGACTTTTTCTGCTTGAGAGAAATTTGAAACTGATTCCCTTGATAACAAAAAACTTAGCTAGAGAAATAGAGGGTTTTTAAGATTTTACAGTGTTTCACATATCAGTGAAAGACTGTAAATCAATAGAAATGATACAACAGATGTTTTGTACTTTGACTTTGTTGGCCTAAGAAGTATGTATGTGTAAATACGTGCAGCTATGTAGTACTAAAGGAAAATGTGTGGAACTGTGTCTAGTTAAGTATATGACATCCAAATGGCTATTTTCTTGCTTCAGGTTTCATCTCCCCTGTTGAGAGCTCTTTTGCTTTATAGACATGTCTTTAAATCTCTGGAAGAGAATTGCTAATAAAATTATCTCATTTGATATGATGGTATTTCTAAAGCTCTCATTCACAGAATCATAAAATCACAGAATGGTTTGGGTTGGAAGGGACCTTAAAGATTGCCTAGTTCCAAAACCCCTGCCATGGGCAGGGACACCTTGCATTAGACCAGGTCACTCAGAGCCCCATCCACCCCAGCCTTGAACACTTCCGGCGTTGGGGCATCTCTCTGGGCAACCTGTTCCTCACCACCCTCACAGTAGAGAATTTCTTCCTAGTATTTAATTTAAATCCACCCTCCTTCAGCTTAAGGCCATTCCTGCCTGTCCCTGTTACTATTTTTTTTACACTTGTGGAGTTTTCTGCCTTGATCATTATTGAGAACACCTTCATTCTTAGTTTTATATAAGTATCGCTAGTTTAGCCAATCCCTTCCTAAGACCTGATCCACAACCAGGATGTGTGTGTATGGATAGGACCCATCAAAGCTGAACTGAACTGAGAAGTGATGATGGATGCAAAGATGATGTCTGATTCATCACACCTATTTTTAGATATGTATGTCTGAGCTGGTCTGCCTTTATAGTCAAGACATTTAGATGTCTTCTTTAGAATGCAATGAATCCTGTACTACAATAGTCTGTTTCTTTCCACTGTCTATAAAACTAAACCAGAATATTTAGCATAACTGTCTAAGTTTGGTCAAATGAATCACACTATGTATCTGGGGATGTAGAAGGGGCTTTGCTGTTTATACTGTTCAAATACATGGTAATCATTAGCTTGTTGACCAGTTGTGTAGCAAAACTGTGCATTTATAGTTTTTTTACTCTTTCATATTCATGAACTGATCTCTTAATTTAGGGAATACCGTCAAGTCTCTGTGTGTGCTTATGAAATGCCTGGATACTACCTAGGTTTTTACATGACAGACAATCCATTTAGCATCTGAGAAGTAAATTCACTAATGGCAATATATCTTTGAGCCTGAGGGACTGCTACGTTCCAGCAGCAGCCTGTGTTACCTAATATGTGTTCTCTTTAATTCCACTGTACTATTCATGTTTGTCTAATTTTCTGCTTCCAGTGCTTCTTCTAGAGCTGTATTGAGATTGTTTTTATTATTGATACTTTAATTTTGCAGGATGCTTTTGCTAATTAATAATTTTACAGCTTTGAAAATTTAATCTTTTTTGTTGTTTTCCAAACACATTTCTAAACTGAGTTCCTTGTTATTATTTCCTTGCCTTCATTAATATTCTCAGTAGCATCCAGTCTAATAGCACCAGCAAATTTCCAGCAAATTAACTGGTTGTTTATGCCTTCTATATAAAAATTAAAATGTTAAACAGGACTGTTCTGACACTAATACTCTGGCAGTCTAATCATAGTCACTTTTTCCAAACTTAACAATTTGTTGTTCATCATCACTGTCGTGCTTCAGCCACAGTTCAGACTATCTTGTCACACATATGTAATCATATGTAATCAATTTGGTAAGATAATATAAAATGATATGTTAAATTTCAAACATTTTGAGCTCAAGTTCAGTTTTCAATTAAAATTCCCATTCAGTGGGCAAATCCATCAGAAAAGCATATACATTAAAATCAAAGTGCAATGCATAACAAATGAAATAAAAAACAATGGATACAATATTATAAGTAGATATTAGCCAAACCAGTGATACATCTATATATGAGGTGAACTCCATTGTAAATATGAATACAGGAATAATAAAAGGGGTTCAGAGAGGGGAGATGAGTCTGGTCAAAGGCCTGCAGATGCCTCAATCAGAAGAGACACGTGCAAAGCTGGGATCTGATTTGAAAGAGAAGGTCAGTCCCAAGTATCATGTAAAGAGACTTATTCAACTTAAGTCCCCTAAAGAAAAACCCCCAGACTTTCTTGTTTTTTTACTTTTGCATTTTACTTGGCTTAGTGAAATATTCCTTGGCCGAGATATCACACATAGAAGCCTGTGACGGTGTTTCTGATTTTGCCAGGATATCCACATAGATTCTTGTTTTACTTGAGTGTTAGTCAGTCCACTTTTTGTATTGTCCAATATATAATGCACAGGTAGATCACACCGAGACACTTCTGTCCTGTACCAGTTTCTCTCATTTGTTTGAACTGATGTATGAAATTCCTGCTTCCATTATTATTTCATTTAAAGATTGCCCAAGATCACACGTACTTTCTTTTGACTCTGTCTCTTTTGGAGCATAACAAACTATGGGAAGACTCTGGGTCCTTGAAATGAAGCTGATGTCTTGGACAGTTTCCATAGCACGCAAAAAAACCACAAAAAACAAAACAACAACCAAAAAACAAGTAGGAGAGAGCTCTGAAGTGAGTACTGGAAGAAGGGAGGAACGTGGTGTGATAAATGGTCAGGAAGCCACTCTAATGCTTTAATTTAAAAATAGACATGCCTCTTGTGTGGTTGCAGAGTAAAACTTTAAAAGTTAATAGGAATGCATTCCAATATCAAAAGGTAAATAAGCAATACAAATTTATTATGATTATAGGTTCAGTTTTATGGCATCGTGGAGCCTTAGTCATGGTTTTCCAACGTCTGTAATGGATGGTACTAGCAAAATAGGAAAGAGATTCATAATGTGTAGCAGTCAAATAAGGATCATAGTGCTTGTCAGCCCTTTTGCAGTGAAATTTAATTTCCTACCTTTTTTGTCCTGTGCAGAGTAGACATTTTCTTATTATTGTTCCATTTGATTTGGAAGAAATATACCTTGCTAACAACTTCACACTTAACTAAATTAATGTGATTTATCTATCGGAAACTTTATTTTAGATTTCTTCTTTGTAATGGTAAGATATGAGCATGTATTTCTTAAGAGGCTTTTAAATTTACTTCTGGTAACTGCAATTCTTGTAGGTCTGATTGGGCTAAAGCAGAAATATGCATTGGAGTTGTGTGTATAACACAGCCAGTAATTCTTAAACAATGAACAAAGTTGATCAGAGTCCTCAAAATTTCTGAAAACAGAAATGTAGTGTAACGAAATGTTATGTTTAAACTTTGGTATACAGAATGGATTTTATAGGTCAGTAAAAATATATAGAGAGATCCTTAAATAGAAAACCAAATTATAAATACTATTTTTCAGTTCTAAAAGATGTCTCTCAGAACCTAGCCCTCTAACTAAATATATCCCTCCTAAAGACTGAGAAGACTGAGCAGTGTCCTTCTGAGATTGTCCAACACTGGAGCTGATTTTGTGTAATTCCTCTATTATGCTATTGATGCGGAGGATGGGATGGAGTGCACCCTTCTCAAGTTTGTAGATGACATCAGATTGTAGATTACTGGAGGCAGGGAGAGCTCAACAAGATTGGGTTAAAAGGACCTAACCTGGGGCCCTTCAGTGCAAGACATTGACATAATGGGGTTACCAAGCAGAGGGTTACCAAGATGGTTAAATAGTTTGGAGCACATTATGTACAAAATGTAGTTAAAAATGTAGTTTTGAAATACTGTATGTAAGAGAAGGCAAGACAGATGGTATTTGGTGACTCACTAGCATGAAGTGCAACTTCCATATTGTGCTATCATCTCTTCATCTCATGAGTGGCTTGTGCCATTGGCATGTCTGCAGGAGGGACAACATAGAAGGGCACAGACAGTTCAGGATATTTCTGCAGGGCATTGGTGATAACTTCCAAACAACATAAGTGATCAAGGACTCACAAGCTGATGAAGGAGGGACTAGTGGAGGTGGACTGAAAGCTGTCTGAACTGGGAGATTCAAAGTCTGGTGATTAGTGGCACAATGTCTAGCTGGAGATTGGATACTCAGGCTGGTACTGCTTAACCTTTTAATTAGTGGTGAGGATGATGGGGCAGACTTTACCCTCTGCAAGTTTGCAGATGATACAAATCTGGGAGAAATAGCTGATAAACCAGGTCTGTGTTCTAGAGGGATCTAGATGGGGATCTAGAGGGATCATGATGGGCTGGAGAAATGACAGGGAAGAACCTTATGAAGTTCAGCAAGGGGAAATGCTAAGTCCTACTCACAGGGAGCAGTAACACCAAGCATCAATTACACGCTGGGGCTGACAAGCTGGAAAGCAGCTTTCCAGAAAAAGCCTCAAGGGTCCTGGTGGACAACAAGCTGACCATGAGCCCAGCAGTGTGTCCTTGCGGCAAAGGAAGTCAACAGCCTCCTGGGCTGGTTGCATTAGGAGGAGTGTTGCCAAGAGGTTGAGAGAGATGACCCTTCCTGTCTACACTTCACTTGTGAGGCCACATGTGGAGTGTTGGTTCTGGACACTCTGGTGCAACAGAGATATAGACTTACTGGAGCAAGTCTACAAGGATGATGAGCATTTCTCGTATGTGGTGAGGCTGCTGGAGCTGGGATTATCTAGCCTGAAGAAGAGAAGAGTCAAGAGAAATCTTATCAATATTTATAAATGTCTGAGTGTAAAGAAGAAACTGACTTTTCTCATTTGCACCCATTGAGAAGACAAGAGGCAATGGGCATAAACTGAAACACAGAAAATTCTATCTGAATATGACAATTATTCTTTTTTTTTTTTACTTTATTGTTAGAGTTGTTGAACACTGGAACAGGCTATCTAGAGATGTTGTATAGTCTCCATTCTGGGACACTCAAACAAGAACTGAACATAGTCCTGGAAAATTTAGTTTTTCTGAGCCTCTTTTGAGCAAGGGGTTTGGACTGGATGATCCCCATAGGTTCCTTTCAACCTCATCTATTCTGTGGTCTCTGATTGTCTAGCAAGATGAGCTAACTTAAACCTGAGTGGGAAGCAATGATGGAATTTCAGGAATATCTGGGTATCTGAAATATTGGCAGACTGACAATTTCCTGCTTTGTCCATGGTGAAAACCACTGTATAAGAACTCAGTAAGGTTACTAGATTTACTGTTTAATAAGAAACCTCAAAGATAATTCGAATTGCTAAAGACTGAATATTTTACTTAACCATGTTAGAGAGTCAAAATTACACATTACTCAACTCCCTTTTTGGCTTAAAATTTGCAAAGTTTTAGTAGCGTGAAATAGTAGAGCTTAAAAAAAACACAACACCTAAACAGATGGCAAGACAGGGGAGGGAAGTGCATAGTGAATTGAAGACATGAAGGGACATTAAATTCTTATAATCCATATATAACTTGATTTCTGTAAGAAGAGTAGAAATGAAAATGGTTTGATGTTAAGCAGTTATGAGCAAACATGCATTTTGCCAATATTTCTGCAAATCTGCATTTTGCCATTAATATTTTGTCATAGCACAGGGAAGTAAATGAGTGGATTGTTCACTATTGCACTCTGTGTTGTCATTTGGTGAATAAATCACAGAGTTATTAGGGTTGGAATGGATCTCTGGAGATACCTAGTCCAACTCCCCTGCCAAGGCAGGTTCACGTAGAGCAAGTTACACAGGAGCCCTTCCAGGTGGGTTTGGATTTGTCTCCAGAGAATGAGACTCCGTGACCTCCCTGGACAGCCTGTTCCAGTGCTCTACCACCTTCAGTGTTTCAGTGTAAAGAAGTTCTACCTCATCTTGAGGTGAAACTTTTTTTAGTTTATGACCATTGCTCCTCATCCTGTCGCTGGGCACCGCTGACGAGAGCCATGGCACCCGCCTTTAAGATATTTATATGTGTTAGTGAGATCCACTCTCAGTTTTCTCTTTTCCAGATTAAACAGGCCCAGGTACCACAGTTTCTCCTCATAAGAGGTGTTCCAGACCCTTAATCATCTTCATGGCCCTCTGTTGGACCGTTTCCAGTAGCTCCTTGTCTTTCCTGTACTGAGGAGAGGAGAACTGGGCACAGTATTGCACGTGTGGTCTCACTAGGGCCAAATAGAGGGGGAGGATCACCTCCCTTTACCTGCTAGCCACACTCTTCCTGATGCACTCCAGGATACCACTGGCCCTCCTGGCCCCGAGGGCACTCTGCTGGCTCATGGTCAACCTGTCATCCACCAGTACTCTCTGGTCCTTCTCTGCAGAGCTGCTCCCTGGTAGGTCAGCCCCCAACCTGTACTGGTAGTTGGTCCTGGTAGTATCTTCCTCAGGTGCAGGATCCTGCACTTGCCTTTGTTGAACCTCATAAGATTTCTCTATGCCAGTTCTCCACCCTGTCAAGGGTGGATGGCAACACAGTCTTCAGGTGTAGCAGCCACTCTCTCCAGTTTCATATCATCAGCGAACTTGCTGATGATCTCTTGCATTCTATCCCTGTGTCCAGGTCATTGATAAACAAGTTTAGTAAGAAAGGACCCAGTGTTGAAACCTGGGGAATGCTGCTGTCTGCAGGCCTCCAACTGGATTCTACTCCACTGATCATGACCCTATGAGTTCTTCCATTCAGCGAGTTCTTGAGCCATCTCACTGTCCATTCATCTAACCCACATTTCCTGAGCTATAAGGATGTTGTGCGAGACAGTGACAAAAGCCTTGCTGAAGGTAGCTAACTTCCACTGCTCTCCCCCTATTGACCCATCCTGCAATGCCATCATAGAAGGCTATCAGATTGGCCAAGGATGATTTCCCTTTGGTGAATCCATGCTGACTACTCCTAAAGACCTTGTTTTCTTCTAAATGTTTGGTGATGACCTCCAGAATGCTCTGTTCCATCATTTTCCAAGGATGGAGGTAAGGCTGACTAGCTGGTAGTTTTCCAGGTCCTCTTTCTTGCCCTTTTTAAAAATAGGAGCTGCATTACCTTTCCTGTTCTCTATGATTTTTCAAAGATGATGGAGAACAGTAGAGCAACAACATCTACCATCTTCCTCAGCACCCATGGGTGCATCCCTTTAGGGCCCATGGATTTATGGGTGTTTAGTCTGCCCAGCTAATCTGTAACCCCAACCTCTATGACCAGGGGGAAGTCTTCCTTTCTCTAGCCTTCTCTCTTACCTCTGAGGTCTGGGACTCCTGAGAGCTGTTCTCAGCAGTGAAGACTGGGGCAAAAAAGATATTCGGTGATTCCACCTTTTCTGTCTTCCATTACCAAGACACTCATGAAATTCAGCAGCAGCCCCACATTTCCTCTAATCTTCCCTTTGCTGCTGATGTACTTGTAGAAGCCCTTCTTGTTGTCCTTGATGTCCTTTGCCAGACTCAATTCCAAATGGGCCTTGGCCTTTCTCATTGCATCCCCACATACTCTAACAGCATTCCTATAGTTCTCCCACATGGCCTGGCCCTTTTCCCACATCCCATAAATTTTTTTCTTGCATTGATTTCTCTTAATAACAGGTGAATGAAAGATCTCCCCAACAAAGAAAACTTCTTGAGAAGAGTCTGTATTTCAGTATGGTGTTAATTCCTCAGCCTGCCAGAGAAGTAATTTTTTTGCCATTTTTACAAGTCATGCAATGAACATCTAAATATAACTTGAACCAGTCAGCAGGTGGGTTCATCTGTTATATTAAACCTGACTTATATGTCAACCTATATGCAAGATTAACAGTGGTAGAATCACAGTTACTCATCATGAGGCTCCAAATGTTTTTAGGATGGAATTTTTAAGATACACCAGGAAGAAAAGGTGAAAAAAATCTTTATTATTTGGAAAAAATGGGGGGAAAAAAGGAAAAGAACTCTTTTTGGTTGTTACGAAAGAGTCTCCAGTCTGGAAATAGTGGTTTTAAATCTGAAAGAATGGCATTTCAACATAAAGGGGGATCATTAGTATATATTTAATGTTTCTGGAAGTAATAGCAGGAGTAGTAGTAGGAGTAGTAGTAGTTGCAGTCATAGTAGCAGCAGTAATATATCCTCAAACAACATGCAGTCCTGAGGAGCAGCAGCTTTCAAGTTCTCCATCATCCTGAATCGTCGAGATGGATACTGTTCAGCTCCTCTGCATAGGGGATCCCACGATGCAGGGGATGTGTCAGTCTGCAAGAGGTGGCTTGGGTAAACAGCGTTGTGGGCTTTCTCACAGAGCAGGGAAGTCTACATAGTTACACAGTACTTTGCATCTGGCACTGGTGGTACCATCATCTGGTAGAATCCTCAGTGGGATCTGACACTTCTTCTGCGGAGCACTGCAGGATAAGAACTTAATAGTGGGTTTACACAACAGGCCTGGTAGGAGCCTGCATGGGCAGTGTTTAGAGAGTGAGACACAAAATGTGACACAAAACCCCTAAAATTGTGTCAAGGGAATTCTGAGAGTGTGACCAGAGCTTGAAAACACCGTCCTATCTAGTGAATGTTCAGTCCAAAGCAAGAGTCTGCCAGAACAGTGGCTGGTTAATGTGTTTTTTGAAGACTCTCTATGGAATGGATCTGGTAGATGACTTTTGGTGGTATCCTGTAGCTTCAAGTTGCTTTTGCAGTAGGACTTCCATAGCTATTGAAGTGAATTACGTAGTTTAGAGTAACACGTTTTAAATCCTTCTGAAAGTCAGAAGCAGTGAAACTTTGGGCCATAATCTGTAAATATTTCTGCTGGAATCTAAAAATAAAGATGCAACATGTTCCTCCTATCTAACATCTGTACAGCAGTTCAGGACATGATCTGTAAATTTGTGTTGATATTTTTTCTTTGATGTTAGCTAGAGGATGGAATTAAAATTGAATATGATCGCGATGAATTGGAGAATCAGTCTGGAAGAAGTAGGTACAATTCAATACAGACAAGTTCAGGGTTCCAGCTATAACAGTTTCATTTAACATTCATTTAAATCTACAGAGTGCTTGAAAAATGGTCATAGGAAGGACCTACTATTTTTTTTCTTTGCTTATCTCTTTTATGATTCATTTCTGATGCCTTTTCTCAGTTCTTCAAAGTTGTACAATTCATTCATTGAAGATGTGCATTTTTACCTGTTTTACCATGCATGAGTTCACATATTAACAGCTGGCAAATTCAGCCAGATGTCACTGAAATTGGTTTTTAGCTTCAGTGCCGGAGATACTATCTCAGCTTCAGATACACAGGAGGTTTGTGATTGCTATGCTCTTCTGTCCTGCTGCTTCTATATTCTCCACGCACAGGGTGATCCATGGGGGAGCTGCCAAAGGAAGAGAAATGTCAGGGGTATAAATGTACTTGCTGCATCATACAGAACAAACAACCCAACCTTCCCTTTCCTTGTGAAACAGCTAGGAAGAAGATTAAAACCTCTGAAACAGACCTTTCAACCTGTAGAACTTAGAAATATTATAAATATAGTGGGTTTTTACTGTGCCAGGAATAGTGAAATGTAGAAACCCCTGAAATCAGCTCATTTCCAGATCATTAAAAAAACTTTTCACAGTAGGGGGCTACACTTTTACCTGCTTAGAGGGTGATGATCTTTTCTGCACCTTCTTCTGTTCCTGTCACCTCTGACAGCAACCCCTGCATTCTCATTCTGCTCATGACTTGACATCCTTAATTTTCACTGTATATGCTGAATTGTTCTGACTGGTTCCTTCTTTCCTTCTCTACACTTTTTTTTCCGCACACAGTGCCATTTCATCTTGTGCTTGTAATTAGCTGAATGATTATCGATAAGGTTCTATATTCTGTGCATAAAAATAATACCCGGAAATTAGCTTGCTACTTAAACAGCTCCACTTCCCTGCAACAGCCTGCTGAATCAGTCACTTCAAATAGTACTGGAAGCATTGATTGCTGCACTATTCCTAAATGAAATACAAATTTACACACTTTATCTTCCCATGACAATGGTAGTCTTAAATTATATTTTTGAGCATACTTTATTTTACTGTAGTTTATTTTGGGTAAATGGCTTTCAGACATACATCATTGTTCCTCCAGCCAGCCTTGCTTTATGGTGGAGTTGTAACTATTAGAAGATATACTGTCACTAAAATTAGAGGTGGAAGAAAACTGTTTTGCTGCAGTAGTGATGAGGTAGTGTTCTCCTGGCCAAAGATATTCTGACAATACATTTTCATCCTTACCACTCAGAAATATGGTTATTCAGATCCTTACACTTAATCATCTGATAGAAATTACATGCAGAAGTAGTACATTTAACAGACTGTGAAGTGTTCCCTCTTTGCTGCTAAAAGAAGATCTAGAGTTAACATTTGGCATAAAGATGGCAAAGGAAGTGGCTGATCTTTCAATCAAAGGACAAGATAATTTTTGGCAACAGGAGACTGATTCTATGTTAGATGATGATCATATGTTAGTTATACCAAGAACTTACTTAAAAATTACCAATCAGCCAAATAAGCAAATAAATAAAACAGATGCCATTATGAATTTAGCATCAGGTACTTGACTTCAGTTCTGTAAAATATGAGATAGATCAAAAAATAAACCAATGCCATTGGGAATGGCACATATGTGGCCTTGCTGAAGAGAGGAAAATTGAGAGGAATGTTTGTGTGAAATACCAACAGAAAGTAGAGTTATCACACAGACTTAATCCTAGGAGCTACTACACACATTCCACACAGCAGCAGTTCTGCAGGGATTCAAACAAACAAAAGTGGTATCTCTGCTTTTGTGGTAAGCTTTCACATCTCAAAAATTTTTCTCATGAAATTAAAGTAGAATTGTTGTTGTTTAAAAGCCTGTGTGATCTTTGACCGGTATAGCAATAAAGCATGTAGTCTAGCCTCTGGTAAGAAAAGAAAAAAAAAAAAAAAAAAAAAGAGAATGGATACTTTGATGAATACAGCATGGTGTCAGAAAGAATATAAAATATATATAACCTTAGACTTTGAAACCTCCATTTCAGTCTTCTTGGCAGATTGGGAAGGCTTATGTTTTTCCAAGCTCCCTGATTTGTGTATATTTAATAGCACACTACTATCAGAAGGCTATCAAACCTGATGTTGTACTTATTTTTTTCTTGCCTTTGCAAGTGATAAATTTGGGATGGAGGAATGGGAAAGCAAATCAATTGGTCTTTCTGCAATCTGAAAGAATGTCGCCTACTATCCATTTGAACCTTTTGAGACAAAAATACCAGACAGAATCTGATCTCCATGGTCTTTTGAGCATATAGATCCATCAAACAATTTTTTTATTTATTGTGAAAGATACTAAATATTTCTGATTTAAGTCTGTACTCTAAATCTATATGCTGATTCTGGTATGCCTAGAATAGGTGTTATCCGTGCAATACATTAGCACAAAGCAGACAACATAGCTTGTCAATCACACTGATATACATGTTAATCACTACTTTCCTAGATTCCTTGTCATCCACAAGAAATGTCTTGATGGCATTGGGACCAGCGGCATCAACACCAGTACAACATCCAACTCAACATGCTGTCAAAAACCCTTCTCATCTTCCTGCAGCTCTTGCTCCAAACACTCCTTCCCCTTCCCCCCATACAACAAGATCCTGATGTGAGATCACAGGACAAGACCAGGCATCTGCGCATCAGGTCAAGAGGAGATGTAGGAGAGGCATCAGGTACGAACAACCCTCCTGCAATAAATCCCCCTTTTTACAACTGATATTTTTATGTGCCACGTTCATCGCAGATGGATTAGCTGCTATGACCGAACAGACTCCAAGCATGTCTGAACTGTGCCTGAAAGATGGTTGGATCCACCAGGAAAGCAACTCCAGCATACAAATGCTTCAGATCTTACACTTCACTAATCCAGGCAGAGGCCAAACGCAGCAGTTAATGTGATGGTACAGAGGGGGTGTTCCTGTTCGACTGGCATAGAGATGAACAGTGACTATATTGCTTCCAGAGACTGATGTGTCACAGTAGGGCACAAGGTGCAGTTGCCTTCTGCTCTACTTCACAATTGCTTTAAACACCCTTGTAATCATCCACTCCTCAGGACTCTTTCATGTCTGTTGACTACTATGTTTCCTTACTTTCTGTCTTCTTCCAAAATAAGCCTTTGAGTCTATCTGTGGGCTGCATCCTCCGGAAAAAAAAAAGTATCCAAGGGGTGTCATTTGAATATTTTTTTCTTATTTAATCAATGCAACAACATTAACTCAGTGAAGCATAATTTAATAATAACTTACATTCTGTAGTGGTTTTGATTCATCTGTTGGAAAACACTTTAAAACATTAATGCATTAAATTTAACACTGTCCCTCTTGTGAAGTAGGTAGGTATTATAGCCTTAATTTTACAGATGGCAAAACACAGGCACAAAGGATTTAAATGGCTTGCCCAAGGTCAAATGAGAGATTCCTGCTAGAACTAAGAAACTGTGAAGAAGAAGGAACAGTGTGTTTCCATTAGCACTGCAGAAATCTATCCAGCTGCTATGTTTTTATGGAAGAAAATGTGTACCTCTATATATTACAAATATAGTGGTTTATCTTCAGATGTGTAATATGACACTTGCATAAATGCCTTCATAATCAACATACTTTTAAATTGAGACAGTTCATCAGAGTGAGGAGTAGACCAAAAATAACATTTTGACTTGCAGGTGTGTTGATTTTTTCAATACTATAACCTAAGCATCTATAGCATTATAATTTTTCCTTGTTTCTTTAATAGAGTTGTTTGTTTTGAGAAATAAATGCACTAAGTAAATAAGTGTGTAACTGTTGCCATGGCTGATACAGGTTAATACAAGTCTCTAGGACTACAGTCCCTGGAGATGAACACAAAATAAGTTCTTGGTCATTCCTGCAGTGGTTAAAAGGAAAACAGACCATAAGGAAGGTAGAAATTTGAGACACAAGCTTGATTACAGAAGACTTTAATAGCTTATAGGGGTTTCCCCTAAGGAAGAAGAAGGTCTGGAGTGCTTAGTTAGGGGCTGCTTGCAAGGACAGGGACCTCTGAGACATGCCTGGGTAGGTCTGGAAATGTTAGCTAGAGTAGAGGATGTGTTAATGATTATTTTTTTCTTCTTAACTTTCTGATGTATCATGCCAGTCAAGCAAAAGCCATGCCATGGGTCTTATGATTTTTTTTTTGTGGCTCTGGAAAATCACTCTCTTCTCTTCAGCTGTTCCATCTTGTTACATGAATGTACATATTCCAGAAGCACTTGTATATTTTTAATTTCCTTCCCTCCTTTTCCTGTAATCAGTTTCTGCCAGCCACTTCCAGAAGTGTATACTTGTCGGTTTGCCAGCTTAATCTATGTAAATACATATAAATGCTTTTATCTATACTCTCTTTCCCTTCCCACTTAACTCTTCTGAGGTTTTCTGCATCTACTTTGATTTGTGTTGCATGCAGCTCTGTACATCTTTGCTACTACCTGATATCTGCACATTCCATGTCTTTAAATGGAAAGTGCCTGTTGCACTCATTTACCCCTGTAGAGAGGTTTTTGCTCTTTCTAGAGATCAAGCAGATCAAGTAGTACTTTTTCAAGTAAAAAAGTCCCACTAGACTGATTTTCCCTTATTCTCTGTGGCGAAGAGGAACAGAATAACATAATACTCAAATAGAAAATATGGTCTTGCCGTATATGGAGCAATCACAGTTTTTGCTTCCGAGCTGTGACCAGTGAACTCCCAATCCCTCAAACCAAAAGACATCTGGACTTCAGCAGAGCCTTTGACACTGTCTCCCACAACATACTCCTGAAAAAACTGGCAGCCCACAGCTTGGACAGGGGCACTCTGTGCTGGATTAAAAAGTGGCTGGATGGCCGGGCCCAGAGAATGGTGGTGAATGGTGCTGCATCCAGTTGACAGCCGGTCACCAGTGGTGTCCTCCAGGGATCAGTGTTGGACCCAGTTCTGTTTAATATCTTTATTGATGATTTAGATGAGGTCATTGAATCCACCATTAGTAAATTTGCAGATGACACCAAGCTGGGGGGGGAGTGTCGATCAGCTGGAAGGCAGGAGGGCTCTTCAGAGGGACCTGGACAGACTGGAGAGTTGGGCGGGTTCCAATGGGATGAGGTTCAACAGGGCCAAGTGCCGGGTCCTGTACTTTGGCCACAACAACCCCCTGCATCGCTACAGGCTGGGCACAGAGTGGCTGGAGAGCAGCCAGGCAGAAAGAGACCTGGGAGTTTGGACTGACAGGAAGCTGCACATGAGCCAGCAGTGCCCAGGTGGCCAAGAAGGCCAATGGCATCCTGACCTGTATCAGGAACAGTGTGGCCAGCAGGAGCAAGGAAATGATTTTCCCTCTGTACTCAACACTGGTGAGGCCACACCTGGAGTGCTGTGTCCAGCTCTGGGCCCCTCAGTTCAGGAAGGACACTGAGGTGCTGGAGCGGGTCCAGAGAAGAGCAACCAGGCTGGTGAAGGGACTTGAACACAAGCCCTATGAGGAGAGGCTGAGGGAGTTGGGCTTATTTAGCCTGGAGAAGAGAAGCCTCAGGGGAGACCTCATCACTCTCTACAACTACCTGAAAGGAAGTTGTAGCCAGGTGGGGGTTGGTCTCTTCTCCCAGGCAACCAGCAGTAGGACAAGAGGGCACAGTCTCAAGCTCTGCCAGGGGAGGTTTAGGTTAGATATTAGGGAGAAATTCTGTACAGAGAGGATAATCAGGCATTGGAATGGCTGCCCAGGGAAGTGGTGGATTCTCCCTCCCTGGAGGTTTTTAAGAAGAGACTGGATGTGGCACTTAGTGCCATAGTCTACTAACTGCAGTGGTAGTGGATCAAGGGTTGGACTTGATGATCTCAGAGCTCCTTTCCAACCCAGATGATTCTGTGATTCTATGACAGAGGCTCTGTTTCTGTCTGGAAAAGTCCAAGCTGTTGAATAGCAGAGATGAGGGAGCCATGATCCCAAGTGAGGACCTAGAGTAAATTTCTAGTTGTCATTCACTCTTCTTTTGCATATTGTTTCATAGCTGTTCCCATTTGCTACTCTATCATATGATACTCCACTTAAGTAATTTGTCCTGTGTTCTCAAGTTGTGTAAAAAGACCTCAGGCCAGGGCCTCCTTCCCTGAACCTTTCTTCCTTCCCGGGCCCTAATCCCTGGCAGAGCAGGAGAAACAGACCTTCCTTCTCTGTCCATATAGCTCAAGAATGCTCTGTTCCAAACAAACTTTATTCAAGGGATTGCTTTTTGTTGCTGTTCCTGAACAGCACTTCACAGTGTCTTGGACTTAGGGCAGCACATCCTTGTGGTGCTACTGATGGACAGTGAGAAACTCTGCTTGAAAACAAAGTGAAATGAAAATCTCCTGAAACCAGTGAGAAAGAAAGAAGAAGTCATCTGTGCCTTGCCTCTTGCCTTAGACTTCCTACTGAAAATTGATGTTTTATGTAGACGAATCCATGACATTAGTGTGATTCGCTGTGGTAGCTCATGAGGCAGGATCTGAAGCCCCAAGCCCAAGGTACTGGGTTTTTCTTTGGTGTGAAACAACAAAGTATTTTTTATTACCTTATTGGCCTTATCCATACCAATATTTATATAAAGATCTAGACAACAGAGGATGCTTCTCTTCCTCAAGAACTAATTTTAGCATGGAAGGTCATGGAAGGTGATATCTAAATGAAAGACACACAGGTTTGCCAGATAGCTGCTTATAAGGTCCAGGTGTTTCTTTACCCATAATGGGCAGAGAGTAGACATGGCAGCCACAGCTTATGCAGAGGCATTTGATACGTTGCTCTTATAAACTTTTTTTGTCATTTATAATGTGCCTAATGGTCTATTGTCTTTTCACTAATATTAATACATCAGAAGATGTAATAATAGTATGGTATAATAACCATATATGTGTACTATATTGTAGCATTTATTATAAAATAAAATAATAGCAATATAAAATAATAGTAATATAAAATAATAGTGTCAGAGATGGCTTCAGACCTTTAGGGAACTTGTTTAGAGTGTTTATTCTTCTGGATGTACATGTGAGCACAGAAAGATGGCTCAAAGCTGATTACAATTCTATTTTTGACCAGAACTAGGTTTGCTCTTGTTATAATGCTGTATATTAAAGCAGATATGGTTTCCAAAATGTAATTTTTAAGACAGGTATTAGAAAGCCAAGGTAGGAGTTTATTTACCACTAAGGGGAAACTCCTAGTTTCTCAGTTATGCAGGGGTGCACTGATGATGGAAGGTTGATGGGAAGGACACGGGTAATCCATTGAATATCAGGAAGGATGTATTGTCGAGACCAAAACCTCAGGAAAACAGAAGCTGAGTCTGACAGTGCCAGCAGCATCCAAAATTGTCTGCATTGTTGTGCACTCTTACAAGTGAAAATCTTTCCAGGAACACTTTATGCCTATTCCAGCCCTTGGGGGCAGTAAGGTTCTCCTTTCCAGTTTCCTTGCATAGCTTTCTTCAGGTCTATTTTAAAGGTTGAACCTGGATCTTTTGGCATCGGAAGTATAAGCTCACTGAGTTGTTAGAGAAGCAATTACATCAGCAGGTTGCAAGGCTGGGTTCTTGCAGCAATTCATATGCCAGCAATAGAAAACTTGGCCATTATCTTTCTATTTTAGGAATGTGCAGGATGTCTTTTCTGAGAATGTAGGTTTTGATTTTGATCTGAGAGTATTTTCTGAGTGGTTTTAAAATTTAAGTCGTTTCAGTCAAGCTCTATGCCAAAGGGAGATCTTTTCTCCAGTTGCTCTCTGCTGTTTTGGCAGCAAATTCAGTGAGAGCAAAGTATACTGTGGGCAGAAGTTGTCCTTTCCACGGGCTGCTGTTCAGTAGTTGTTTGCCGGTTGCTGCCTGGATTCCAGAGATCTAAGCCCAGACACACAGATGATACAGAACTAGAGCTGTTTTTCAACATTTTTCTCATCCTGCTATTTTGGTTTAGTGCAACCAAGAAAGACGAATTCTTTAATGAAGTGGAAATAATAATAAAACTTAGATCAAGGGTTTCAGCAGACAACAGAAGAGTGGCTTGGACAGACATTGTAGCATAATGAGACTTCAAAGATTCATTATGTCCTATGTTCTGTTCTCAAGGTGTAAGTTACTAAACAACAATAACAATCTCTGTGTTGGGTTGTTTGGTGTTTTTTTCAGATTTAGCTGTTAATAATAATTTCATTACATGTTACCAGATTATGTCATAATTCATATTTACATAGTCTCTTATGGTCCGTGTATGAATTTACTTTCAAGATCCGGGCTTTAAAATAAAAAACCTTTAAATTTGCGCAGGAAATAAGAAATGCAAAATGACATACAATGTTTGACAATTAGGAGAATACTGTCAGAAAATTAAATAATAGTATTTTCAAAGGCAATAGGAAACATGATCCAAAGTATTTTCCTCTTCTTTTAAAAGGACTGATGATCCTGGGTAGGAAACCATGTAAAAAGGATCTTTGTGTAAAGCAATTTGTTCCACATAACCATATTTCACTTTTCCTCTGACAAGTTCTTTGAAGATGACTATTTTAATGGCTGTTGAAAAACTATTGAAGATCTGGAAGATAATCAGCATTAACAAACTTGCCTTCTCTGTACTTTTGTAGGATTGTCAAATACAATCCTAATTTGCCACAGGCATTGTATATTTATTAAAAATGACATTTTCACATTTTGCTCCAAGCAGATGTCTCATATGTGCAAAGAAAGCTAAGTCAGAGAACAAAGACTATGCATTGCCTTAGTGCTCTGCAATTGCAATATTTCTGAATTTTCTGAAAGTGAAGACCTGAAACAGACTTTTCCAATTCCTACTTGTGTGGCAAAAGTTTATAACTGAAGTAACATGAATTGCCTGCATAATTCTTGCATAATTCTCAGATTGAATACTTCATCTGTGCATGTATGTCTAGGCATATACATATATGTATATGCACACACATATGTGCTTACAAACTTCCCACATGCTTGACAGTAATTTTCTTCCCCAAAAGCCACATTTGCTAGTTACAGAATGGGTTAAGTTTATGTTATAGCCTATCTATGTCTTTTATTATTAAACCCAGATCTAATACATATTAAGCGTGACCATTTTATCCCGGACATTTGATTTACCAATTTGATACATATATACTTTTTTGAGTGACACTAAACAATCTTATGCATGCACAAGAGGAATTAGTGGAAGTACTCTCCAGAGCCGTAGTTTGGGTCACAAGGCCTTATAAAGTCAATATTAGTGAGAACCTTTAATGTTAATTTAAGCTGATGCGTAATTACAACAAGCAAAACCTTTTGGACTTTGACCCAGTAAGTCTTGCCATCAGATTATGAATGGTTAAAAACTCCTTCTGGAAAATCCGTTCATCTGCCTGGGAAGAGCTTGCCAAAAGTGCTTATTGTCAGATTAACCTCTTACATGGATGGCTAGGTGTGAACAAGGGGCTTAATGCTAGTCTATAGGTCATGCATCAGAGATAAGAGGTTCAAATACAAGACCTTAACTTATTTGCCTCTTTCCTAACTAATTTTATGTTGTACCACATCAGGTGTGTGTGTCCAAAGAATACTAGGAGTGTTGATAATTAGTTTTTTCTTTGGATATCTCCAAGTGAATAACATCAAAATTGATCAGAAACTTTAATTTCTTGATAAAACTCTGAGTAGTGCATAAGCACTTTGCAGCATCAAGAACTCACTCTTTTGGTTTTCATACATTCATTTGAAATGCTTTATTTACTTCCAGAGGATTAATCTTAATAGCTTTAAAAATGAAAGCCTAAAACTAGCCAGAATTGTTGGTTTAGGACCTACAACAGGGAATTAGTGGCTTCCCACTCACCACTAATGAGTGGATTTTTTTTTAAGCTGTTTATTTATGAGCACTGTTGAATACAAATTCTTTTTAAACAAATCATTTTATGGAACCTGCTCTGCTTGATTTAAAAACATTTCCAACAACCATAATAACAAAATGCCATTTGCCCAAGTGGCCACAAAACTTTATCTTGTGTTAAAAATATACAGCATACAGAAGAAAAAAATATCTAGATTATTAGTAACTATAGGCTTCTGAAAAGTTACCTCTTTTCTTAGCATCAGATACTTTTTGGGCAACTTGTGATGCAAGTATATACTATCATGCACTTTAATTATATATACAATACTACATGAACGTTCCAGAAAATTCATATTTAAGGTGGTTAGTAAAGTGATTTGCTGATATTGAAGACTACATGCCTTAAGAATATTTTGGGGGGGGGAAGATTCAGTTTCTGGGGAAGCATAAGTGATCCTCTGCAAAAGCTCTCTCTATTACACCTGTGTTATTTCTTGTTCATCAATAAAAGAAATTTGAACAGAAGAAAACGAACAGATCATTATATTTTAATATATGAGGACACAAGTAAATTTTTTTGTTTGTTTCTTGGCTTTTGCGAACTGAGTGGTAGTACTTTTACTGTAGGATTTTCTTCCATTTGGAACTACATTTGAAACCACAATGTGTAAGAGACAACTATTTAGCCAAGGTAAAGATATTTTTTGTTGTTCTTCTTCCATGACCTCAGGTTTTGTTGTGGTTTGTTTGTTTTTTGGTTTTTGTTTTTTTTGGTCACTGTTATGAAATGAATTTTTCTTTTTCATGTAATATTTTCACCTTCTCAACTTTGTGCTTTTTTGCCTGTTCCTGTTTTTCTGCTTTTACGTCTTTGACCATGATGTTCTTTTCCATCACCTCTGCTCCTGTGCTGTAACACTGGGGCATGCTGTTTGTGGTGTGCAGCGTGCTAAGATCAGTGTTTCTGGGCAGCCCTGGGTGGCACGGATGCTCCAGACTAAAGCAGGAGTCTGAGCAGCCACAGGTGACCCTGCAGCAATTGCAGGTGACCTCAGATGCCAAACCCAGAGCAGCCATTCACTTTGGTTGCCCCTTTTGTGGACGCCCTTTGGTTCTGGACTGGGATTCTTAAGTAAGGGCTTGCAGGTATCTTCTTTCTTTACATACCTAATGATCCTGAAAAACAAATTACTTTTCACCAGCAAGCAGAACCGCACAGCTTTGGCCATCTGCTGCTGCTTAGCAGGAGGGTGATTCTGGTCCTGGAACTGTGTACCAGAAAGGTCAACTAGTTTTAGTTGCTCAGATTACACCATTGACAGATTGATCTGTAATTGTCTTCTATTGTAACAAACTAAAACTCATGTAGAGTGGGTGATGATTTACTCTATTATTTGAGATTGAGGTGGGATAATTTACTGCATTCCTGTTCTGTACTAGGATTGTCCATTAGATTAATTTTGGGGGAAAAAAATTACACTGTGATACAATGTAGCATTAAGTGGATTGTCATCCAGTTCCCACATCATCCAAGTCGATGTCTCATTTTGCATTTCCAAAGCAATATGTGCAATATAAAAGTGTTCTCATTGGTGTTATTGTTAAAATATATGTACATATGTACATATAGAAGAGCTGATCCTTGTTTGTCACTGGTGAGGGTGTATCCTGGGGAGATAAGGCTTTAGATCATTACAGAAATTATCTAGAATAATTATATATATATATATAAAACACTAGTAATGTATTATTTATATACTAAGTAAACAATTTTTTTTTAAAGTTTTAATTAGTGCATGCTACCAAAAGTATTGAAAGGTGTTGCTGCCTGTCAAGGAATGTTAAGCTTGTCATTGAAATAATTTTAATTAAAATTACAATATTTGAAAAATAAATATATAGAAATGTAGGGGAAAGGAGCCATTTACATGCAACATGCAATTGTGTATCTGCACATCTAGCACTGATTTTTTTTCCTTGTTTGTTCCTTGGCAGCTTCCAGATGAACTGTTCTGCATCAGGCTCCATCATTACATCTGTCAGCTTCAGTGCAACATGGTTTTAGAACTTCCTGTTATTTCAACAGTGAAGCACAGCTAGCGCTTTACTGGCCAAATAATATTTTTAAAAAAGCCCCCAAAATTTAATTGAGATATTTTCTGTATCCATGGTAATGATGCTCAGTAAGGCAGTAAGTCTCTATTACATCATCATTGCTGACAGCTCGCAACTTAAACAGTTGTGAGTCGCCTGATACATACAGAATCAGCTCCCTCTCCTAGCATCACTTTTTGCTAAGTTTTACTCTCCTCTCATACAACAGTTGGCTCCCTCAGAATTTCTCTTCTGGATTGTAAATGCCGTGGTGCTGGAAAGCAAAAAAAAGTACAGAAATCATTGTCCATTGGGTGTGGATATTGTTCCTTCAGTTCCCTTGAAATGGTGACCTCTCTGGATCTCCCAGGATGAGAGAGTCTTTCCTTCTCCCCCTCAAATGAGTATATTCATGTGTATTATCCACACTTCTTTAGATGTACTACAACATGAAAACCTGTAGATAGGCTGGACCTTCAAGTATTTAATAGAGAGGCTACGTGAACTGGAAAAGAAGCAGGAAGTTCTGGAGGAGTGGGGAAGATGACAGTATTAGCCAGAGAGAGTTTTGAAATATACTTTCTTCAGCCTTTAGTTCTGCTAGCATGAAGGCTTTTGTTATGTACTTATGCTTATTTTTTTTGTTGTTTTAGGGGGTAGTACATTGGTAATATATGTGAAAATGATGGGTCTTTTCCTTGCTTCTCCAGAGACAGTGCACATGCTTCTTAATTTTTTCTAGCCTTTTTCATAAACAGCAAATGTATACTGTTTTGATTTATGCCAGTGGGTTCTGTTGTCTTGTTTTGGTTTAAAATCTGAATAGCATATATATGGCAAAACCATGATGCACCCAGAATGAAATGTAATTCCTCTCTCCTCCGCACACACACCTTTAAAAAGAAGAATGAACATTAAAGCAGTTGAAGGTAGAAAGCACAAATAAGAACTGACTCTAATTGTGTGAGTAGACCCACTTATGTAAATCTCTGAATCAGTTTTCACAGAAAGTACTACCATTGAAAGCTATAAATATGTTTTAATTCTTTCTGAATGAGGATCAGTGTGAGGAGGTGTCTAAATCCATTTTCAGTTCAGAACAATTTTATTCCATTTTAATTTTAAACAGAGTTATTAAAGTTAGATAGTGCTCACATTTCAAAATACGTCTTTAGGATCAAGGTCAAAAGTAAGATACATTTATATTTCAGGTGTAACTTCTAGTCAAGCTCTATAAACACCTGTTATGGATTTAAATATTCTCTTGTGTCCCTTCCTACCTTGTGCCCTTAGATGAAAAAGTCATCTAGTCAAACTTCCTGCCCATGCTACAGAGAGTCAGTCACGGCTCAGTTGGCTGAACATCAGACACCTCCAGGGTACAGACATCAGCTTCACTGGGCTGCCTGCCCCAGTGCTGTTCTAATGAAAATGTTATTCCTCGTGTCCTGATGAATCTCCCAGGATTAGCTATTTTATTGCCCGCTGTTATGTCCCACTGCCAGGACTTTTATCTTTGTAGCCCCTTTTCAGGTACTGTTACATTGTCACTCTGACAAGCTCAACAAACCCATCTCCCTCAGCTTCTCAGTGCTGGGCCGTGTGCTTCAGGCTTCTGACCAACCTGGTAACAGGACTTTTGCTGGATAACCAAATCTAGACAGAGCATTTAAGACACAGTGCCAAATAGAAGAGAATGATGTCTTCCCTCTTACAGTCTAATTACATCTAGTTATATTACAGGCTAATTGCAGCATGTCATAGTGTTTGAGAAAAAAATGTTTGAGAAATATGGTAAGATAATTTTCCAAAAGAATGCTGTTCTTACAAGTTCCACAAAAAACAGGATATGCTTTCAAGATATCTTGCCAACATAAACAATAAAGGGGGCTGAGAAATCAATTCATGAGGCTTCTTTATCGTACTGATAAGAAATGACTTTAAGATGCAGGGCCTATTTTTTTCAAACTTGAGATGAAGTTTGCGCTTGATTAAGCTGCAGAAGTAAGGCAACCTGGAAGATGATTGTGGGCTAGTTTCATCTTTCATGCTTTCTGGCAATGGATACGAAAGACGAGTATTCGCCACATACAGATTTCGTGCACTGCTGTTTGAAGGGAGGACAGCACAGGAGAGATCTATGAGTGTGGAATGCCTTCCATCTCTCCTGAAAGAGATGTTGTTAATTTTCACGAAGTTGCTGAAGACGATATGAGTGACTTGCTTCACTTCTACTTTTCACATTCATTTTTAGTTGTCTACTTAAACGGGAATATTATTTTAAAATGTATGTTTAAAAAGATATTAATTACTCAAAAAATAGTAACTTAAGACTCGTCTTAAGTCTATATAGTACATATTATAATTTTAAGAATATTAAGAAAACAGATGCATCCTATCACAAACTTCGTAAGTTGTGTAAGCTTCTATATATAATTTATATTTGAGCATAATCTCTTCCATAATTGCTTTTAGTCTCTTATTTTCTTTGTTCTTTTTCCAGTTTGACATTTGCAACAGCTCTAATTTTAATAAAAAAGTGGAAACATATTTCCTATTTTAATTGCTTTTTCTTTCAATTCAACTTTCCTTTAGAAATGTCAGATCTGGGTTTTATTGAAATACAACTTGTCATAAAGAGCATAAAGGTCAAATATGCTTGTAAGTACAAAAGAGTTTAGGACTTGGCATCCAAATGCGTATTTTTTTTTTCTGTTATCATAGCAAGAAGGCTCCTGAAAAGAGGTAGGTTTTCATGCAATGTAGCTTTAGTACCAAAAAGACGTTCTTATCCCAGAAATCTTATTCTCTTGGTACAAGATGTATGGTAGCAGTGGCATGCGGCCAATGTGCTAGAAAAGCACATGCAATTAGTGTAAGAAGACAAGTTAAACAGATTGACAGGTGCATAAGGATTTGTAAGTGTCCTGTTGGGATAGATTTAAAGGAAGTATTTGAAAGAGCATATTTTTGTGCACAGACATTTTTCTGTAACATAATGTGCAGACGTATGAAGTGTTTTGTAGGGAAAATGACAACTGGGTATAAAAGCTGCTGCTGCTGACAGGGAGAAGACAAGACTTAGTACATTAACTGTGTATTAGATTATTTGGGGAGTTATAAACAGGAGCTAGCCATAATAATATAAAAATATAATAACACAGTTGATGAGAGGAGGGTGGGTGGAGAAATTTTGCTTTAGAATTTCTTTTACCCTTTGGATTTGAAGCAAAAAATTAAAAATTCCACTATTATAGGGGAAAATCTCTCATCATACACATGAAAAAGGTAACTTTCTGGAAGAATTTTTTCTTTTTACATTATTGAAATTTTATTCTTCTATGTGTCAATCTCAGATCCTGCTAAAATCAGGATCTGATTATGCAAAATCTTGCATGCAGAAAGAAATGAGTGACCATAATCAAGAGTTTGCTTAAAAAGAAGACTGAGTTTAGAGTAATAATGAGTAGAACAAACTATATGGTAAGGAAAGACCAGAAATATTAAAATTAAGAGTTGGAGAAGAAGAGATGAAGGGGTAAGTTAAGGTTGAGTTTCTGCATCAGGTGGATGAGGTGGAAGGGTCAGTAAAGGAAAGCTACTGCTCAGTTGCACTAACAGAGGGTAAAAGTAGTATGAAAGACAGGGATGAAAATAAAACCTGATGAGAGGCATGGCCGATGGTATATTTTGTTGAGTGCTGGGCGATTATTTTAGTTATTTTGTTTATTTTTTTTAGCTCCTTGCTTTAATTAGAAGGACTTGTTTGGGTGGGCCCTAGATGGAAATGGGAGGCTGCTCCTGGTGGGGTAGGTTAACAGAGGTCTGCCCAGAGGGAAGGTGGCAGCAAGAGGCAGGGAGCCTGCAGAGCAGCAAGAGGTGGTGAGGGAGAACAGGGACCAATGTACTAGTGACACAAATGACAGAAAAATTTTCCTAGAGGCAGAGAAGGCTGGGCACAGTTTACTGCAATTCAGAAAGTCACTCAGTTGGCCAAATGTGGGTTGTGAAGCAAGGACCTGCCTATGTTTGCTGTTGTGAGAATAATAAATTTGAAGCAGACCCAGAAGTCATCTGTCTCAATTATCTAGATGATTTCCAGTGACTGAGGGCATCTCCTTCAGGCTGTCATTCCTTTCCTGAATGTAACTCTACAATAAGTACGTAGTATTAACACTTTCAATGCCATGAAAATGAAATAATTTTAAGTACGTAGTCAGAAAGTTGTGTCTATCATCCCTTTCTCTGCCATATAAAATTATTCAATTTTTGAGTCCTTGATATAAATTCTACCTGTAAAATGTAGCAGTTCTTGTAGCTAATTGTAGGGCTAATCTTCCCCTTCCCCTGCTCTAAAAGACAGACAATGCAGTCCAATTGGATGAATTTTAATATACCAGCCAAATAATTAATATTGGAATAGTATCTTCAGATTCAAAGTTCTGATGCTTACTCGTATTTGAAAATGTTTTCTTTGTAAGTTTCAGGTTTGTGTTTGGTTTTGTTTGCTTTTTATAAATACTGCTTTTTCAATTTATTCCATAAGTTCTCCATTTGATAAAAGGCCTTCTGTTTTTTGATTGACTGTTTTCAGTGGCCATGAAAAGTGTCTAGGAAAACTCTAACTGTTGGGAGGAAACAAATGACAAGGAAAAAAAAAAAGAATACTGAAGACATTATTCAGATCACTTTTCCCAGATTACGGTTTTTTAGAAGAAACGGAATCTGAATTGGAAACAAGAGGTGGGAATTTCTTTTGCAATAATGGTCACAGTACCATTGTTGTGGCTCCTTTTGAGATAAGGCACAACACCCCAATGCTTTCTCCACAACCTCAGACACCCCAGTGGAGTTTGTGTAATGTTGTAAAGGGAGATGGTAACAGCTTTTCAGTTTAAGAAGCAGCTCACATCGCTTAGAAAAGACCCATGTTACAGTAACGTGCTCACAGTCTCTATGTTAGCTAAAGAGTGTGTTTGTTTTGTGCTCGAGGACTGGCACTGCATTTGCACAGCTGGGATAACCTGGTAAAGCACGTGGAGCCCTTTGCCCAACTCTCCTTCACTAGAAACTCTCCTTCACTAGAAACTACACCGCAATTGAACTGAGATGATAATACACCCTGAGCCCCACCCCACCTTAAAAGGACATGGTTTCAGTGCTTCTTCATGCATAGAAAGATGTTTTAATACACATATTCAATTAACCTAACTTTGGTTATCTACATTTTTTTGTTAATGAGTTTGAAAGTCTAGTAAGATTTTACTTGGCTTTGAAACTTGTGGTATATTGTCACCTTCCACATGGAAGTGAACCAAAGACAATCTCAAGCTACAATTGTCATGCAAAGTATCATGGCCACTGCCTAATAAAGGTTATCAACCTGAGCAGGATGGCTCAGTTCTTAACAAGCTGCTGGTTTGAGAGATAGGTGAACAAAGTTTACCAAGGCAGATGTGACAGGCTTTTTTGTTGTTTTGGTTTGGGGTTTTTTTTGCTCTTTTTTGTTTTCCCCCAAAGCAAAACAAGTGTTTATTTGTAAATGTTTATCTTCTAGGATAATGTGATGTTTATGTTCTTGGAGTGCAAAACACTGCTATGCTGCCTGTTGTTTTCATCCTTATAATTTCTGCATCTTTTTGAAAGTATATGAATATACATATCATGCAAATTAGGGTTTATAAGTCAATAAATAATAGTATTTGCATTATTGCATATGCAAATTTTGAGGTCAAGTTACAGTCATTTAAAATAGTCTTATAAGTATTTCTTTTTACCTTGACAAAAATAACTCATCTTTGGAAGCAATTACTGTAATGCAAGCCACTCAGCTATTTTGGATGACTTGTTTTTGCTTTGCAATACTATTTGCTATATCCACTGTGGCTAATCTGTCCAAATGCAACAGGAAAACAGTTTGCTTGCTCGTAATCCTATTGTTCAGCAGGCCAGACCTTGTGTGACATCTCTGTAACTCTGCTTGTACAGTGTCTGGATTAAGCAGCAATTCCCTTACTAGCAGAAAAAAAAAAAAAGAAATGTATGTTACATTGGAAATTAATTCAAGTTGCATGAACTTTTTGCTCCTTGGGGTGGAGCTGTGAAACAAAGAAGAAAAAGTAATTCTACAAATAAAGGGTTGGACATCAATTTTAGAGTTATGAAATTAAAATCTTCCAGAATTTGTGGAGGGAGAAGAATAAGTGGGTTAATAGTTCAGTGTCAGTACCAGAGGCATACTTACCCAGGCCTAAGACTTCAATAGTGACTTATGTCTGTTGTATATAGAAATATTTATGATCTCATGCTGTAATGTAGGTGTCCTTTATAAAAAATCTGGAACCATTAGGCAAAGGCTTGAAGTGATTTGCTTGAAGATATCATTTGGAGATCATCCCTGCAGAAATGTTACAACAGCAGTGTCTTTGGAAGAAGAAATCAGACCAAATTGATAGCCTGGGGGAAGCAGAAGCTTTAAAACAAGATCATACAATCATCAGAAGGAATGAGCAGTATAATAACTTTTAGAGAAACATAGGTGAATTCATAGCTACTGACTCATTTTTCAACGCATATTAAAGTGTTCTTCATTGAAAATTTGTAAAGAGCTAGCAGTCACACAAGCAAGAGACTCAGTGTTAGATATTTCCCTACAGAACACCTTTAAACACCAATTGACAAAGAAAAAAAATAACTTTTTTACCTTCTGGATGGCTTTTGGCTAATACACATGATTTTGAAGGACATTTTGCTATTTTCCTAGTGCCATAATGGTGCCAACGACAATTTAGTTGTATGGGGCCTCAGGGGGGTTAGATACAAACACAGATGACACTATAAGGTTGGCTGAGGAAGTTCTTGACTGTAACCTGATAGCATAATGAACAACAGAAGGTGTCAAGTGTTATTACAGTTAATGGGCCTTAGTTTTCTTGTCATGAGCTTGAACACATCTAATCCTCTTCGCAGCACAGCTTCTACCATGACAGGGCAGAAATAATTGTCAAGACTGCCAAAAACCTGGGCTTCGGGTTGTATTGTTTTTCCCTCTCCCTCCCTCCCCCCATCTCCAGATGGAGAGAGATAGGTAAGTGGGAGCATATCAGAATAACAAAGCATGTAGAATGAATTACCAGACTAGAGAAAAACACCAGCAGAAGGCAAAGGCAACCTTCCAGTACAGCTTATGTCACACCATATATGGACTATTTTGTTTATAGCAAATGAGGCTTTGAAGCCAGCAGCAGATGAAATTGTGACTGCAAGCATCCAGCCAGTGGTAGCTAACCAAATATTATTATGCAGAGACAGACAGATTTCTGGGATTTCCAATATTCTTGCTAACCAAGGATGCAAACTAGCATCTAAAACCAGAGGTAAGTCATGAAGGGCACAAGAAGACATGCATGCAGGACTGATTTCTCGTGACAAAGAACAAGTGACAGATTCAAATGTACAAGTGACTGGTTCAGTAGCTACCTAGCAATATGGATTGAGACAAGGTGACCAAGTAAGGCAATAAAATCTTTGAAGACAACTTACCAAGAGAGATACAGTCAGAAAGCTCTTACAAAAGTAACAAAATCACATAAAGAGCTGAATAAAGCAAACTGAAAACCTTTTATTTATAACTGAAAAAATTTCATTGTATTCTAGTAACAGTAACATGAAAAATAATAAACATATCCTTTATGAAAGGAACAAATATAAAGGACAGAAGCCTACTAGCATTAAATCATGCGTTGGTGTTCATTAGTCTGAGTGGTTTATGCAACCAGTATTTACAAATTTTGTTATATCTAACTATGAATAAAAGGGGACTTAATAAAGAGATTGGAAACAAAAGGGAGAAACATAACACATCATCATGCAGTTTTCTAAGCTTCAGATAGCTACTTGAGCAGAAAAGAATTCCTCTGAAAATTTTGCTTTCAACATGCTGCCAGAAGTAGGCTCAGTTTTACTACTTTAACTTGTTACTGTATGTGGTCAGAAGTACTGGCCAGCACTTAATGATAGTGACAAGAGATTTATAGCTGAGACATCAATACGCTCAGTAGCAGCAAGGTTATGTATAATGGAAGTGCAAATCATGTTCCTCTACAACCATAATTCTGAAAGAATAAACACTGAACTGTTTCCTGAGGGAGCAATTTGAATTATTCCTATGGCCTGGTTGTAAGGATAGTTACTTACTGTAAGACTGGAGGCTTGGAAAAATGATGCATGAGAAATGAAAAATCAAAGCATAGATGTATCTTGCAGGCAATCACGATATTAAGAACACTACCCAGAAAAAATCACGTGTGAATTTTAAAATCATCTAAAAACCCCTAGAGACATGACATCCAACTGATACCACACTGGGTTTTTTTTTCCTTGTAGAGAGAGAATCATCACAGGAGATCCCTCAGTGAGCAGCTATCTAGGAAAGACTAGCTTTGTCACTACTGTATCTTAAACACAAGCTTTTGTGGTTCTTGCACTGCTGAAGCTCACAACTTCCAGGTGGCCCAAGTGTAATTTTTGTGTTGAAGCAAAGCTATGCACCTGGAAGCTGGAACAGATCCTGCAGTACCTAGCAGATCCTAGATGCTGCAGGCAAGTGGCCAACAGAGCTATCCTAGTTCCTGCTCCATGGCTCCCTCCAGTTCAGACCACCCCTACTCTGCAGTGAAATGCGAAGTTGTTCACAGGCAGGAAATATCAATTACTTCCAAGAGCTTTTATTAACTCTTTGCAACTGCTTCCTTCCTCTTTAACTGCTTCCTTGTTGAAAGGAAGGTCATATGGCAGGCAACAGAAAAAGAGACAGTCAAAATCTCTGCAATGCTGATGCCCACACAGCGGTAGGACTGGTTGCACCAAGTCCTTCTCCACCCCTCAGCCAGATCTGCTTCAGGTGGAAGAAATCTATAGAGCTTTCCCACTTGTCAAGCTCTTTATTAACTGAATTCAACCTGCTTGAAAATAGTTTACTATTTTCTATAAAAAATAAATAATTAAAAAAACCCGTCTGCAAAACAAACAGCTATCTTTCCTAGCCTTAGTCACAGCTGAACAGCTGTGAAGAAGCATTTCTGCTAATGCAGTGCCAGTCACGGCAGAGGAACACAGCTTTTCACAGGTGGCTCTCATTTTCTGGGTTGCTGACTTGCGACCTCAGTGTTTGATTTGCAGAAGCACTGAGTACTTGCAGCTGCAGCTGAAGTTAATAGCAGTGGGGCTTTGAACATGGAAGAGCACCATGAAACAAGTCTTCTGAAAAAGCAGTTTTCAGCACTTTCAGACTGAGTATCCAAAATTAGTAGTAAGTGTGTGGTGGGGAGTTTGTTTTTTTTTTTTAAATCTATCTCTCTAGGCTCTGTTTTATAATTTATTTTTTTTTTGCTGTAGGTATGCTGCAAAACCACATTTATTTAAAATATATTGTGTACATAGATGCTATAAAACTTGTGAAGGAATCACAGAAGGAGAATTAATGGAAAACTAGAATATGGTAGAGCTCTGTGCTGAATTAAGTAGGACAGAACAAAGAGCTGTCATCTTCTCTCTGTCTTGCTCTCAAAATTGCATGAAATGACTTAAATGTATACTGGAAACTATAAGGTCAGGTACAGTCTCTCCATGTTGTGTAACTCTCTTCCCTTGTGTTATTACTGCCTTATTGTGGTGTAAATCAGAAGGAATGAGTTTTGAAGGAAAGGAGCCCTTCATCGCAGTGCAAAGTGTACTATCATGGGCCATAACATAATCTATAAACGTACACAGAATATTATGAGCAATTAGTTCTCATGCAATGGCTTGTGGTAGTGCTGGGTGAGCAGGATAGTCAAAGACTGAGCTTCAAAATTTGACAGTAGCTTATAAATGTACTTACAGTAAATAGTACTATAGTAAATAGTAAGTATATAAAAAATGGCACAGTGGTTATTCCTATCTTGTGCAGTTACTGATGTTTTTGCTTTATTATCAGTCCAGTGTAGGGACAGAGATGCATTAAAGAGTCATTGATGTGGTAGTCTAACAAGGTCACCTCCAATGAGAGGAGAAAAAACTAGCTGTGCACCTGAACTGATGGGTTTCTCTATTTCTTAAAATGTTAGAAGGTAAACAGCAACCTAGAAAAGAGTAAGGAATCCTTAAAGTTTTGCACTTTCTTTCTTCTGCATAGCTGAGGCTGATGTAAGGAATGCTGTAGTTGAGTCTGATTAGTATCCATGTATTTAATTGCAGTTCTGCCTGTTTATGATTGATTGTGCTTGGGATTTTATGGCAGCTTTGCATTGCAATTAGTTTAGAAGTTGGAAGGTGGGTTTTGATGGATTTGCTTGTACTGATTTAAGATTTCCCCTGGCTGTTGGAAATTATCATCTTCATTATAGTCAGAAGAATGAGGCAAGTACCTTCAGTTCAGCCTCTCCATTTCTTAACCCATGTAGACTGAAGTGCTGATGAGAGTGGGTTCCTGTTAGGAAGCCAGACTGTCAATGGGAGGAGCTGATCATGTCTTGCTCTCTTGGGCCTTTTTTAGGGGCCAGATAGGGGCAGAACAACTATGTTTGGTTCTTGTGCTAGTGTCAGACTCCAATGTGAACTTTCAGAGCTCTTGCTCACTGTCCCTGCCCTGCTTATGAAGCTTTATGACCTTGCTGAGAAAGATGGGGCGGTGCTGGTGGATGAAAGGCTGGACATGAGCCAGCAATGTGCACTTGCAGCTCAGAAAGACAGTTGTGTCCTGGACTGCATCAAAAGCCAGCAGGTGGAGGGAGGTGGTTCTGCCCCCCTATTCTGCTCTCCTGAGATCCCACGTGGAGTACTGCATTCAGCTCTGAGGTCGCCAGCACAGGAAGGACATCGACCTGTTGAAGTGAGTCCAGAGAAGGGCCACAAAATTGATTAGAGGGATGAAGCACCTCTCCTATGAGGAAAGGCTGAGAGAACTCGATTTTTTCAACCTGAAAAAGAAAGGGCTTCAAGGGGACCTAATTGTGGTCTTCCAGCGCTTAACCCTTAAAAAAAGGGTTAACCGTTTTTAACCCTGGAGCGCTTTCTGTTAGTGACAGAATAAGGATGAATGGCTTCAAACTGAAAGAGAGAAGGTTTAGATCAGATATTAGAAAAAAAAATGGGGGTGGTGAGGCACTGGAACAGGTTGCCCAGAAAAGTTGCAGATGTCCCCATCCCTCAAAGTGTCCAAGACCAGGTTGGATGGAGCTATAACCAATCTGTTCTAATGAAACGTGTCCCTGTTTGTGACAGGGGGTTTGGAACTAGATGATATTTAAGGCCCCTTCCAACCCAAACTGTTCTGTGATACTGGGATATCAGTCTGTGGATTGATGCACTGACTTTTTTAGCTCTATGCATTATCAATACAAAAGTCTCTTTGGGTTTAGTGCTCCTTTGAACCCAATATATGATAAAATATGATGTCTAGAGAATGCTTACTAAAGCAGAACAATACTACTGACTAAACAATGCAAATATTGAGCATTAGTAGGATTTTGCAGTTTAAGAGGTCAAAGTGTTATTTATTACATAATACATGAAGTAAAAACAGTATGAAAGCGTGCATGGATATCTTTGAACCAGTGAAGTAAACTATTTCCAGCATTGGCTGTATGCCTCTGAAAAGATAATCAGCTTTTTTAATTAGCAGCAAACTGACTATACCTGAGCAGTTTTCTGCCCAGGCCACCATAAACCCTGAATAACAATTCTTTCCTGCAACTCAGTTTTTAGAAATAGGATTTTTGCTTCCCTGGATTTCAGCTTTGAAATGATTCCAAGCATCACCCCATGCAGCAGGATGACAATACCTGAAAACTGGGACAGCATAGTCACAAGAAAGATTGCATGCTTCCAGTAAAGTACAAGTGAAGGAGACTTCCTAACTCCTAGTAATAATAATAATAATACTATCTCAGATGGGAGAATAAATTCCGCCAGCTTTTTACTTTGCTAAGCTATATGCCCTGAAATGAGTCACCATCAATTCATTTGGTTTGACCCAATTCAAATTAAATTAGAGCTTCATCTGCCCTGATCTGATCAGAAGCTACAAAGCTCTCTGGTAGCTATAATGATTGTGGAAAGGAAACTACATACAGTTATTAACAAAAATATCGTATTACACCTACCATCTTGCTTAGAAATGAGTATAATATGTCAGCATATGGCATTTTTAACATTTTTTTAAAATATAAAGAATCCTTTTCACACCTATTCTTGTACAATTTCTTCAATTCCTGCCTGTTCTCATTCCTGTTTTTTATTCTTTTAGTTAATGTTTGTGCCTGAGAGACTTCCTTAATTGCCAAATCTGTCACGGTCTGAAGATCAGTCACTGGTAAACTGAGATGCATGGTTCTCACAGGTTTTCAGTCCTGGCCTGTGCTCAGAGCACTACTGGAGTCCTGTAGCATTGTAGCAGTGTTTCTCTACATCTGCCTCTAGTGCTGCTGGCAGGCAGCTGGGATGCAGTGAAGAAGGGAGTGTTTAAATATCCTATCATATATTTGCAGATCTGAAATGTTTTCCTTCACCTTTTTGTTACTGTTTTTTCATAAGCTGATTTGCTGTGGGCTATAAACTTGATGGTGGAACAAGGTGCAGAACAATATTCCTGCCTGCTCCTTTGGTTAGTGAGTCTTAGTTCTGCTATTCATTGTCTCTTATCCCAATTTACCTGGGTAATATTTTTTTGAAAGCTGCATACACTTTACCATTAAACTGGCTGCAGCGTGGGGAAAAATGTGAGACATTTGAGGTATGCTCATGATGTAAACTCTGCAAATCCTTGACAGGCAAATTGGAGAGAACTGAAAGGACTTTGAGAGGCTGTGTTTTCTATATATCCATCCAAATGTAAATGGGTCGATAGTAGTTGTCAGTTCTCATAAGCATTTTTCCATCCTATTCTTAAAAACCTTCCGTGATGGAGATTCAGATCCCTTCCTAGTCATATATTCTAGCTTTCAGTCTTGGGCACAGGAAACTTTTTCTACCTTATATCTGTCATGCAAGCCCATACTTTACTGCTAGCAAATGTGGAGGGGAAAATCATACCTTAAGCTTCTTTAATTTTGCCACTTAGATACGTGATGACTCTGTACTTGATGACTTGATGACCCTGATTACCCATTTTCACTTCTCCGGGCAAACTGTCCCAATTTGTTTAACCCTTCCTTACAAGCTATATTTTTCAGGTTTCTGCTTGGTTCATTACTTGCCCACTGGCCAACTGTGAAGAGTCTGGGTACTTCTTTAGTTTTAGCAGTCACAACTGGACATGCTAGTAAAGACCTTGCTAGCGTCACACAGAGACACTGTGGTTGTGTCTTATGGACAATACTCTTCCTGTTATATTATGGTCCAGTCCTTGGTTTTTTTATTAAGCACACAATACATCATCAGCTGAGATCAGCATCTGCTTCCTCCTCCTCTGATTTTTTTATTTTTCCCCTGGCGTAGTAACTTATCCTACATCTATAGACCTGAAAATGTTAAATTTGCATTTGTTCTTCCTGAATTAAAATAGAGACCCATGATTTCAATGGGAGCCCCTAAAAGGTTTGCCAAACTAAACTTGTTAGTGAGGAGGACTACTTCTTGAAATTTTTCTCTTTTTTTTTTTCTCTATATAAAACAAACCAAAAATGTGCTGGTTTTCAATCAGTTGGATTTTGTTTGTGTTAGGCTTTTTTTTCTAACCTATTAAAGATGAAGTATCAGAAAATCAACTGGGTTTTTCTTTGGACTGGAGTCTGTACTTAGGCGAAGACAGGAAAAGTTCTGCTGTCAGATGGTTTCCTAGTGAAACAAATGGCATTTATAGACCCACATCTGTACAGGCACATGTGTATTTTTGATGTATTTATGGTAATAGGAAGAACCGAGAAGTATATTCCCTGAAACCCAGTTATGTCCTTCATAGTGAGAAGATGTCTCTGTTCATCTGCTACTTAAAACAATGCATGCACATTGGCTATAGAATTTCTGTTCTGAAGTAATCTCTGCTAGACACATGCAAACTAAATTTTTTATGGCTTTATTTAATTTTGAAACTTGCTAGTAAAGCCCTGCCACTGAGTTGCTGTATATTGTCAGTATCTGAGTGACATTTGGGATATGGTATTCAAGGATTCATCTGCAAATGCTGACTTCAGGCTGTCAGCATTAAGATCTTAGCAGCAAGTATCTGTAGTTGAGACTAGCAATTTATGCAATACTTCAGATAACAGTTTGATAACCTGCCTTTCAAAATAGCGGATCTTTTATTATTTTTTTTAGTAGATCTAATCTTCCATAGACTGCAACTCCATATGTGTCAGTGACACTGTCAAAAATTTTTTGCTAAGAAATTTTTTGCTGTTTTGGATCTTTTTTATCTAGATGATGAACTGCGACCAGCTATTTGTTGCCATTTATGGAATGACATCTTTAGTTCCACTGAACCGCTACATAAGCAAAGAAAGACAGAAAATGCAAAAGGCCTTGGAGGTTTTTGTGTCTGTAATTTTCTTTAGTTATTTTACTGGTGATGATTCTGATGTACCAAGCATTGTTTTTAGATCACTCACAGTGAATGTGCAAAACCCTCTAGTATTCCCAGTAAACTCATTACTACTTATGCAGACAGTTATTCTCTACATTTGTGTTTATCTTTGCTGCACTAACAATTTTTTTGTTAGCCTCTTAGCATTGATAAAGCAATTTATTAGCTACTTCTTTAAGATATTTGTGCAATATCTGCTTCCTTCCAGATTTCCGCAGCTTGTAGAAAATACTTCTTACATTTAACTGTTTATATTGAAAGAGTGAAAAATTTTTCCTTTTTACCTGCATCCTTGATATAGATTATATATAGAGATTATCTGAACCCTCGAGCCAGGGCAGAGGAAGCTAAAAGAGACTATAGGAAGTACTAAGCTGGGACTATGGGGGAGCCTGGCAATGGTTCAAAGTTCTCCTTGCCTAATGTGATTTACTTAACTCTAGATTTTAAGTAGAAAAATACATATGAAACTGCAAAGGTTTTGGAAAGTCTTGCAGTTATCGCCTATGGATCTCATAGCCTTAAGGGGAGAATCCAGCCTTGCTGATAACAGGATTTCACGTGAGTGGGGAATTAGAAGCACTGAAAATTAAGCAACTTGTGTAAAATAAACCAATAATTCAAGAGTGGACTTATGATTTAAGATCTTGGTCTTGAGTCTGATCATTTAGTTCTTAAATCATGCTGTGGTGCAGTGATGTACTTGGAAAACAAACTAGCACTGAAACAATGCCAGCTAATAAAAGTGATAGAAAAATATTTGCCTATTTAGTCAGTGTATTGCTCAGAATGAACCAGATGTGGGAAGCTGTAGAGCCAAGAAAAAGAAGTTTAGGGGCATCCTGCAGATATAATTTATGTAAGGCTAAGTTAAGCCTGTGCAGTAAGCTATGCATAGAACAGAGCTGTGTGCTCCTCCAAAAGATCCATAAGAATACCTGATCTACTCTGGTTTTCAGTGGTGGCTTCCCATTTTTTAATGTCCCTGTTTCAGAAACAAGCTGCTGTCCCTCCATTCCTTTAGCCTTGGCATGACTTGCTCTCTGATGTGTTAACAGGCAGGATCTGTCCTCTCTACCTGGCACGCCAGGCTCTTACTCTGCTCCCTTGTACAAGCTGAGATCTAGGCTGTGGATGAAGTCTTGCTCTTTGATCACACATGTTTGTCCTAAAAAGAAGAAATCCTACCTTAGTTAGACCTAACATGATGTGCAGTCAGTGTTATTTATAGAGAGAAACATGATACAAATGGAAGTTTAGACATAAAATATAAAGTTCTGAATGTTCTTTTTTTCTGCCATCCTAATCCTCTGACTAACCTTTTAATTTAACTTGTGTTTAATAATTGGATTAAGCAGAGTAAAGAAGAATTTTGCTTAATAGAAATAAGTGAAAGCAATGAAGTAAAACATATAAAAATAGCTCAGACAAAAAAGCTTTAAATTGCATTGCAGAGATGGGTGGAAAGACAAACTAACAGACTTGTCTCATGCTTATTTATGTATATATGAAATGGGATTCCTTTTATTTTGTGTTAAAGTTTGGAATTTATTTAAACATTTCTGTTGATGATAAAAATTAGCTGAATGTAAAATTTGTTAAAACACTGTTCTGTCATAAACTAGAATTTAAGAATTATGAGGAGTGAATGAGATTGGTGGACTCTGTTTTGTTCTTCATTTGTTCAAATAACAATGTTGATTACCTAATTATCTTTGATTTCCTGTGAGAGATAAAAAAGCAAATGTCTTTTCAGCACATGCAGTTTTCACATAACATTAAGATGTTATTGCTTTCTGGTAGCTGGCCTGTAGACCTAGTAAATTTTTGTTTGATCCAATGAAGGTAAGTTGCAGAAGTGAATGGACATAAGCTTTATGGCATCTAGAGATGTAGCCTGTATGCCAGCCTAATAAGATTGAACCAGATGCTTAGACTGGTTAGAAATGTGTGGGAGAAAAGACCTGTATATATACTTTTTGCTTTTGAATATGACAGAACAGTTTTCCCTGGAGACATAGAAGGAAAAATGCAATATGTACAAAATTGATAATTAACTGCTTTCTTCTCAGCCTTGTTTCTATGCGAATTGTAGTCAAATAGCATTTAGGTAGTTTCTGTCCTCTGTAGAAGGCCTACAATCGCCTCAATGCTGCTGGCTGCATGAAGTTGCCTATTATAATCATGTTTGGTCTCAGTCAAGAGCCAGTGATAAGCTACATAGAGTTAGTCTGCTAAAATGTTTGTGTTTTTAATTAATTTACAGTGATATAAACTGTAAGGTCCAGTGAGAAGTGTGTTCCTGGCTGCTGCATGAAGCCAAATAGCCACCAGAAGGGAAGTAGAGAATTTAGAGTTTCATTGCAGCAAGGAGTTGCTTAGTAACTGGTCCAGCGTGGGGGGATAACATTTAGTGTAGTAAAGAAATATTTGCATGGCTACTGGAAGAGAAAATCTCTAAGAGACCTGCCAGGTTGTCTCCCATGTCAGGCAGGAATTGGAGTGTTGAGGGGAAGGATGAGAGTCCTGTATCATAGTTCAAAGGAGAGCGAGGCCATAGGAGCTGAAACAAGAAAAAGCTGTATGTTCTGTAATCTTTATTGAAATTTTGAATACCGCTTTGTTAGGAGGGACCACTAAATAAACAAATCAACAGAATAAGTTTTACAAAAGAATATGAAACTCCTTTTTTGATTGGTTTTGGTGTTTATTTTGTCTTTTTTTTTTCTTGTGTTCCACCAGACATCTCCATCTCCCTTGTTATTTGACACTCAGCAATGGGCTGACTTGGTTCTAATTGTAGTTTTATATTTTTTCCCAAATACAAATATATGTATATACAGAAAGTATAAAAAGTAAAGCCTTTTTGCTTCCAAACAATTTACATTTCTCTCAGATGTGTGAGATCCAATTATAGAAACATATATAGGCTGCTCTGTACTGAGACTTTGGAAAAATATGAATATTTCTGTTCCTCTATCTTCTGATTGCTTTAATCTTAATGTTTTAAAGAATCAGTTCTGAGCATGCTCTCTTTCTTCATTTTTACATAAATGGAGCATATTTATCATTATTTAGAGATTTGGATCCCTTAAAATAAGTTGTTAAGCAACTTTAAAGCCTGCATTCTCAAAATTTCAGGAGAGAACTAGACATGTGAATCACTTTGACATTTTTGAAAATACTGCTTCAATCCTCTCTTTCATCTTGTAATTTTAAAGGATTAAAGGCTTGACTGTCCTTTTAAGTCACAAGCCAGCATTATCATTGAGAGCAATGGCACTGTATTTCAAGATACATAGATCTGTCTATCCTCAGAAGACTTCTGAAAGCTTGTTTGTAAACTAGATATATGTAAAGATCATCCTGAGAATTGAGATGACTGGAGACATGGGCAGTTCAGGACGGCTGGGTTGGGGAGCTGCTCTGTTGCAATTGTTTCAACTGTTTCTTGGGTGTAGTAGCCCATAAATAGAGAAACTCAAGTTCTTTGGTAAGACCAGAAGGAAGGAGGTAGATTTGGGTCTTGCTTGGTCTGAGGTATATAAATACTCTGATAACAGAAAAAAACTGCTGGTTGGCTGAAAGGCCTCAATTTTGCTATGAGAATAAGATGACAACAAATGTATGTAGGTATCTCAGGTGGAAAAGAGCACTTAAGTATAACTTTTTTTTTTTCCCCCAGAGATACTTAGCATATGTACTTGAGGACAAAGCAGTACTAGTATTGTTAGTACTAGTGCTAAAGTAGTATTTCCCTCAAAGTCGTATTGATTTCTATGTATCTCTCACTACTTCCTGAAGTTGTATGTGATATAAGTAAAACATTCTATCTCATCTTTGCCCTTTGCTTTCCCAGAATTAGTTTTGGTGTTGATGGATGTCTTTTTGGATGCAAAAGCATCTTTAGAAAATCAGGCAGAGGTCTATTGAAAAAAAATATTTATCCAACCATTTCATTGGTATCAGCTCTTCTCAAGCACCTTGCTGCAAGGCCCTCCAGGGTAGCGCATCTTGCTTTCTGTAGATACTGTCTTACCATGACTTTTGTGTCCCGGTGTCACTTACAGTATCCTAGACTTTTACAGTTGCCTGGTTTACCTCGTCTTTCTTACAGATAGTTCCTCAGACCATCCTTCCTCCTCCTGGTCTGTTGTTACCTCCTGTCCCTGGCTTCTGTGTTCGCCCCATCCCTTTCAGCTTGCCGGTGCTCTGCACCTTGCCAAACTTCCAAAATGCAGCATCAAGTTCTCCCATATGCTGCTTTTCCACAGCTGGCCTTCCAGATATAGCTTTGACTTATAGCAAAAGAAATTTGCAGAGAAAGCATTTAGCTGCCTTTATTTACTCTATATCCCAAAGAATTTCTGTAAAGGAAATAATTCCTCCTCTCTACACTGATAGAGAGGTTTTACTGAAAAGCAAGAGGTTATTATACTTCAAATGACAGGTAGAATTTAAAATCACAAACTAAATTGCATCGTAAATGCTTCAATTTCTAATCTTTATATCTCTTCTCCTGCACTGAGGGAGTCATAAGCTTGTGTCTTGTCTCCTATAGCTCTATACAGTACATAAGGAAATGTTGAAAAGCTCTGTATATTGCTTATACAGCATGCAGCCATTAGATTTCATTAAACTTGGCTGGTAGACTGGTCTCTTAAAAATAAATCCTTTCTGCCCTATGGACATTTACAAGTTGTGACAAAACGCCTCTGGATTTCATCTTTGATAATATAAATAGAAGGAGATCTTTAAACTTATTAGGCATGACCGCCTACAGTAGCATGCACTGGCTGTACTCAGTCACTAAGTTAATAGGTTGGATTAGTCAGGATGGTCATAATTATTGTATCTTGTCCACAAAAAGGATGATAAATGTCCCTGCTTTCAGCTATTATCCTGGCGGAAGAAAAAACGATCAAAAATGTTGGAGAGGTACCATTGCAGGAGGGCTGATCTTCTTAAGGACAACTTTTGTTTTAGAAGTCTTTCTGAAGGAGCCTTGTAACATCTAATGGTGAATCTCATTTTCTTCTTTCTGATCTCTGCCTTCTTAAGGACATAATCCTTTGGGAGCATATTGAGACTAAACTCACAAACTGACCAAAACCTGCTAATGCCCTGCAGCTCTTTTTGTACTCCTATGTTTTTTGAATGCTGCATCCTTATGATGTGCATAGGGCAAAACAAAACATCCAGTGTCCTGTGTCTGCCACTGCTGGATTCTTTATCTGATTCAAAATGCAAAATCATACTAGAGCTTTAATTTTTCCTTTGTTTATGTATTATTTATTTATTATTTATTTAAACAGTAGGATATGAAAGCAGCAAATCTTAGTGGAAAGGTTGCAAACCATTTATTATTACTATTTTCAGTCTTTATGATCTTCTCTCTATAGGTTATACTGACTTTTCATGAAGCAAGATTGTTCTGGCTGTCAGCTGACTTCAGGCTGTCTCAGTGGTTTGAAGTAATAAATTTTAAACTTAAAAGAAACTAGTTACATTTTGAAGTTGGGATCTGAAATCAACTAGCTACAATTTACTCGTGTTCTTAATTCAGTGTTTTGAGCTACCACAGCTAATTGTCCTCCTGCTTTGTACAGGTTATCAGTGGAATATTTGGTATAATGACAAAAGTAACTTGAAGAAGGATTTGGGCATCACTTGATGGGCTGAACAAATATCTATAATTCTCGAGTGTATAAGAATATCAAGTCATAATAGGAACACTTTATAGCTCTTTCTTATTTGAACATTAATTCCCTTACTTCAAGAGTGGACTCAGTTCTGGTTTATGTGTTCAGCAAAGAAGCTGGAAAGGATTCAGAGTAAGAAATAAGACTGATGTGACATTTTGGAATGTCTCTTAATATAAGAGAAAAGGAAAGTCTATTTTAATAAAGAGCTGCTTCAGAAGTGACCTGATCACAGCCTGGGGCAGGATTTTGTTGGAGACTATTGTGCAGGGTAGAACTGGCTGTAAACAAGTGGGGAAGAAACTCTGGCTGTCCAAAACACCAGCTGCCTCCTCAGTGACTGTCTTTAACTTACAGTCAGGTCTTTTTATTTGATAGGAAGCTCCCAGCTTTAACAAAATCCAATAAGAAAATTATTTTATACCATTGTTTTGATAGGAATCAGAGGATTTATAGGCTACAGAGAACATAATCAAGTAGCAGGCATGTAACATTAAACAATACCTTTCTACCCACTCAAAGATTAAAACAGAATCACAAGTGACTGTTGAATTAAGAAGCATTCTCTGAGATTTCTGTCATTTTAATTGAAGTGCCATTGTGGAAAAAATTGCCCTTTTACAATAATATAATTTTTTTAATACATGGAAAGTGTATGTTCATGTAACAATGTCAAAAATTTGGCTTAATGACTAGGAAACAGAAACCCTGAGGTTTCCTAAAAAAAAACAAAACGCTGCAAGAACAGCAAAATTCAACCTCCAGAAAATAAATTATATGTAACAGAACATCCAGTTGTTGTCTGGAAAACACTGCAGAAACCTAATTTGATCCTTAATTAAAAGATATTTCTGGTTGTATTCAGTCATCTTGGCCTACTGCAGAGAAAAAATATTTTTGTTAGCCGCAGTGAAATAGCACAGCTTCAAGAGTGCTTATTGAATTTTCATCTTGTTTATTGTGTAAATAATTATTTATAAATTTCTGATCAACTATATGTGAGTACACAGAGAGATGACACCACTAGTGCCAAATACCCACGGTCAAGGTCTTTCCTTGTGATTGTTGATTCCTAAATCAGAAAAAAAGAAAAGAAAAGAAAAAAAGAATCGAAATTATAATTCCACTCTGAATTTTTAAGGCTGGGTACCAACCTTGAAATCCTGTATTACTAAAAACTCAACAGCTACATTGTAGCCCTGATTGAATCAGGACATAGATTGAGCATTCCTTTTTTATGTGGGCAAATATTTTTTGTGTTATCTGTTACTAAGATTATTTGATTGAAGATAAATTGTTGCAGAAGATGGTATCTTTGGGACAGTAAAGCATGTTTGTGACAGAAGATATTGAATGTAAAGCTTTTAGAGCCGGTAAGGGGCTACATTTTTAATGAATGTGTGGGAATGGAAATGAATAAATTTAGGAGAAAAATAGTCCTTCTTAAATAACCCAGAACTATAGTTATATTCCAACTCAGGTTTGGATCTTTGTTTTTCTATAAACCTACACAAATGCTCATTGGCCCCTTTTTGTCTGTTCAGGCAAACTGTGCTTTCCCCCTGTTGGAATCCGGTCAGAAAACTTTCAGAAACATATCCTCCAGTGGAATGCTGTGAGATGGGGGAGGAAGGAGGGCAGAGGGCTGCTGCAGCAACCGGTTGGAGGTTTGCCCTGTCCCCCACCTGCGAGCTCAGGGATGTGGTTAGGATCCTGCTTTGGGAAAGGTACTTATTTCTTGGCTGCAGGGTGACACCACAGCTGCCACAGTTTGGCTTGGGAGCCTGTGTTGGTGGTGTGAGAAAGAGAAATGGAAAAAAAATAATGCAGATGGCTTTTATCTACAGCAATGAAAACATCTTAAGTTTGTCCACTGTTTCCATGGTGACCATGCCATCATATGGTCTCCCTGGGTAACAGGCAGGAGGAGGAGAATGCTCAGAATCCTGAAATACACAAACCAGCATATTCTTATGAGAAATTGTTTTGCTCAAAAAGCAAATAGATGAGGGTGTTTTTTGTAGAACGGCATCTGTGCTTGCACTTGTGCAATCTCAGAATGACAGTGGCTCTATTGATGGAACTGTCAGCTATTCAAAAAGCTGTGTATGGAGAAGTAAGCCCCTATCACATCAGGGGGAATTATTCAGAGGCTTGTGACACCTGGATAAAATCAAATCTGCACATTACATCCATGGGTGTAGTCCATGCACGTTCTGAAATGGGGTGATTGTGAACAACCTGCATCAGAGAGCTTCTCTGCAGTTTTTGTCTTCAGTGTATACTCAGAAGATACCACCTCTTTCTCATGGTGATCAATTATTCTGTAATATTGTTTGATTTCAGTTTTGCGTTTTAAGGAGAGAAAAGAAAGGGGGTGGGGGAGGGGGAAGAAGGAAAAGAAGGGGGAAGGAAAATAATAAAGGAAAAAAGGTACTTTGTACTGACAGATCTGGACCTCGGTGGCAAGGGAGCACTGCCTAGGTGTTGGCTCCTGTAATCTGAGCCATGGAGGACATCCTTCTGCTGGAAGGGCAGAGTTCTGTACCTCTTGGGGAAAGGGTTGGAACTAGGAGTGCCCACAGAGAGACCATGCAGGTGCAGTCAGGCATGGCAAGCCAGGAACTTTGCTCATGGGAGCAAACCAGAACTGATTGGATTTGGAGCTTTCAACCTTGGGACCGCAAATTGTCTTCAGTCACTTCATCATATGACCCTGTTGCTTCAGTTCCTTGTCAATCCCATCTTTGTCCCTTTCTTCTTGCAGTTAGGTGTGGGAGGGGTGGGGGGTATGACCAAACCTTATTCCATCAGATTTTCAATTTGTTCTTGTTCTATTTGATTTCTGTTACCCTCTGTCCTGGCTTGCCCTTGCAGGTGGCAGCTCAGGTGGAACAGTTTGTGGGCACAGGGCGTTCCTATTCATCTGGGAACCCAGAAGGATGCTCCGTGAATATATGAAAGGCTTTCATTTACATGAAATGATATTATACATACATAAATATGCTGTGCATATTTATTATCTGCATCTGCAAGGCTTGTGTACTGTATCTAATAGATCCTGTACACAACTGGTAAATTTTGGCCTTTTAAAGGGGAACTCACAGGAAATGCTCAGCCTGTGTGTCCTATAAAGCTAAGGCACATAGAGGTGGACATGGGAATCTGCAACTCCAGCAACCCAAGTGCCGTGGACTCAATGGCCAGTGTTGATTGGGGCTGAAACAGTTTTGCCTTCTGTTACTCTGAAAATCCTGTTATGGTAAGGAGGATATATATAAGTAAGCAAATAGTATATGTACATATCATATATGTATATATATATAAGCAAATAATATGTGTCTATATTTATATATATATAAACCCAAGCATTTATTTGTAATAGAACTGAAAGATTATGAGTCAAATTATTATTAACTGTAGAAAAGCAAGACTAATAATGCTGTTAAAATTGTTACACACAAATCTTTCCTGCTGTTATGATACCTCATCTACTCTTTCTCTGAGTGTTGAGGTTAAACAATCAGGTTGGTCCAGCAGGAGCTACTCTTGGTAAACCCTTGCTGATTCTTCCCAGTCACTTGCTCCTTCATGTGCTCAGAAATGAAGAAGGACTCACTCCATTATTTTCCCAGATCTGGGATCTCTGCTTTTGCACTCCCTTCAAGATCTTGAAACCTATTTCAGGGTCACTACAGCCAATACTACAACTGATTATCCTATGCCCACCTGGTGCTTCCTGTGTTAGTTAACTGTAGATCCAGCTGTGCATCGTTTCTGGTTGGCCCATCCTGTACCAATATCAATAAGTTATCTTTGACACCCTCAAAATCTCTCGCAACTGCTCGAGTCCTGCCATGTTGCCCTTCCTGAAGATGTTAGGACAGCTATAGTCTCCTATGAGAATTAGGGTCTGATTCAGAGACTTCATTGTGTTGTTTAAGGGTGGCTTCATCAGGTTCCTCACTTTAATCATGTGATGTGGTACATACAGCCTGTATACTGCAGACACCCATAGCATCTGGCAGCTTGAGTGGCATCCTTGGGCCCCTGTGCACACCCTTCTCCTGGCAGCAGGATTTAGGATGTAGTTTTCTCCTCTGCATTCCAGAGGATTCCAGTCTGCTTCTCTCAAGATTATGAGTCTTCCTGCCTGCTGCTCCTTTTACTTGTGAGGCACTCCAGGCTGCCCTTGTGGGAAATGGCACTGAGATATTATCTGCTCTGTGGTGAAGCTTCCCTCAGCAGGTCCTGTCTTCTGCAGCAATTGGTATCACTCCTCTGGACATTCCCCTCAGTCCCAAAGTTTGATCCTGACTTAGTAGCTCTCAAGTGCAGTCCTTCTCCTTGAGCGGAGAGTGTATTACTGTTTGTATTGAAAGTGAGCTGGTCTATCAGTTCTGAAATTCATCTTTTTCAGCCCATCCCTATGCTCCAGAAAGCTATGTGGAGCTGTTATCTTCAACACTTCACCTGTTTTTCATCTTTACTTCCTGTTAGTTTCCCCTAGCAAACTTTATCAACATAGATTTTTTTTTTTTTTGTATTTGCTTTCAGCAATGGGTCTGCCTTCTTGATGACCTTAATCAAAGCAGAGAGTTTTTAGATTTGTCCAAGTGTTTGTGTCAAAGCGTGACTTGACTGATGACTTGGTGTAGCCAGGGCATCCTTGGGCCCCTGTGCACACCTTGCTTCATTACTCAAAACTGGAGGGTTAGATTGGCTTGTCTCTGTCCTAGGTACTTTCTGCGCACAAAAGTTGTTACCTGGGAGGTTCCAAGGAAAGGTTCATATATCTGTCTTGACATGATCTCTCACCTCCCTAGCCCAACCAAAAGAAAATATGAAAATGCAGACTTAGGATACCATTTAAAATCAAGTGATCGACAGAAAGCAACATATGCTGTGACTTACCTAAGGACGTGGGGCAAAAATGGGAGGGTAGAAGAGGTCTGAATAATTTTCACAGGTGAAAAGGAAATAGGTGGTTCAATGGTCAGTCCCCAGGTATTTTTTTTGTGGCACTTATAATACTACCTTTCAGAATCACAGAATATGTTGAGTTGAAAGGTACCCACAGGGATCAAGTCCAACTTCTAGCCTTGCACCTGTCCTGTTTTAGAGAGTTATGGAAAGGATAAAAATTGCTGAGTCCACAGCAGGTGTGTGCCTTAATACATAAAGTCTTGCAGTTCTGATGGCTGTCTCTAGTTTTTCAATCTCTCTTGGAGCAGGTCCTGTTATTATCCCTCACTTTTGACTTCTGTTCCTTGCCTTAGGTTGTCAAACACTCCACAAGATTTATGCCTGCATAAAAAGAATAACTGAGACATATCAAAGGTGCTTTTTCCAGCTTTCACATGGTCACCACTACAGAGTTTATGAGAAAAGAACATAGATGTTATGCTCTGGAGTAAACATACTACCAGCTATCAGCAATCAGTAAATCCTAGGCAGAGCTCAGACTGTGTTTATCTTACATATTTTTATTGTTATGATCAGCAGTTTGATAATCTGCCACTGAAAGGACCCACTTCCTTGTTGATCAATCTCAGTTGATATCTGTGTCTTCAAGAATATCTGGATTTTGAGGGACTTTGAGCTCTTTTGAAATTAAAACTCTAAGTGTAGGAGGAAGAAGGGGAGGAAATACTTTGTGACCTGCTGTCCAACAGTCTTGACGAACACAGTAAATTGACATGCCACTTCTAAATAACTGTAAGTCTCTCAGGGTATGATAAAATTTAAGGTGAAGTTTTCATGATTTACTTCTGCAAGCAAGCTTTGACAAGAGACTTAAGCTGAGAAACTGCTGCCTTTCAATATTTTTTTTCTAGAAACTCATGAATTAAGAGTCAAGATGTGGTGAAAAACTGAGTTTACTCCATGTCGTGGTTTGACTGGCTCAGAATGGCCAGGCTACCTTGGAGATAGTGTAAAGGGTTGTTTGTTTACTATCTCTAAAGTTACAAGAAAAAGAACTAGTAATGCAACTGGAAGGAATTTAACATTGGATCACAATGACCACCAGGGTTTGGGAAGTTTTTTTAGGTGGTATTTGTAGGTTCTTACCTTGTGCTGATTCACAGCAAAGAAGCTTCTTGGAAAGTTTAATGAGAAACTTCTTGATCTCCTGTCATGATTACTTTCCTCTCCTTTTTTCTGTTTTTAAGAGATTACACAGAATCAATTGGGAGAGAAGTTGATTTCACCTTCCACACTGTCAGGTGACTGCTCAGAAGTGCAAAGCTATGATTTTGCTATTTTATTGTTTTATAAAGTCAAATAGGACTGTTCAGGGTTTTGGGCTAGTAGCCTAGTTGTAGCACAAATAATGAGAAAAGCTCAGCAAGTGTGCAAGGATGCTTTAAATTTTACTGGATTTTTTTTTTCCCGTGAAAAAAATGTCCATGCTATTCAGTAGCTGGTAATATAATTGTGGAGAAAAGGAGTAGCCACGGTGTACTTGTCATTGAATGTGTACAAGATAATTAAGAATTAGTTCTGTGAAAAAATACTTAATAAAGCCTGGTGTCCTGGAGATCTGAGTCCTCTGTCCATCTGCCTGATCTCTGCATGCACTGTGATAAATATAATTTCAAGCTTTCTTTGTGTCCAGTGGGATTGCATCCCTGTTCAGTCTTTATAGCACTGCTAGCTACCTCGTGCTCCCTAATACCTTGGGAAAATGCAGCTGTGGCTCAAGTGGCCAGAGAGTGCCCATGTCCTGCCCACTTGGCAGATGACTGAGCTTGAGGGGCTCACCTGAGGTAGTAGAGCACTCTAGTTTGCCTCTTCCTGTTTCGTGGTCATTAGTTTTCATCCAACTTAATAATAGTCCTTTGGGAGTTCAAAAAGGTGAAGGGTTATGAAGAGAATGATACAGCTGGTACATTTAGAAAGTCACTCAAGAAGTGGAAAAGCAAAGAGCAAGATGTGATGCTTTCTTGAAGCTTTAGGTTTCCATGCCTGGGGATTAAAAACAAGCTTTTCCTCCTCGTGGCTGTTCCCTGTGGGTGTGATACATTCAGTCTAGGGGCAAATCTGTGCTAACACCTCTGGTAGGGATTGACAGATTCTGTCCTCAGGACAGGATTTAGACCTTACTGGTTTTTGGAAGAGGACAATCCTTTCTGAATTTCAGTCACAGCACAAACGGAGAATTTGTGAACAGCAACAGAAGCAATAAACAGTACAGAGGAGGGAAAAGGAAAGGAAAATCCATCATGTGAAAATAGTGGTAAACTTTAAATTTTTCTTAAAGTGAAAGGAAGAGTCACAACCAACAGCTTAGTACACTAAGTACTAAAAAGAATGAACTTATTGAAAAGTGTTGATATGGCAGAATTAAGATAAAAAATAATATGGGAATAAGCATGTTTGTACTGTACGGATCCTAAAGTGTTAACAGATTTGGTATAAATGCATTTCTAAAAATATACATTTATGAAGAATGTCAGTAGAGCTGGATGAGCTTTTAGCAGGGCTGACTTCCTTTCATTTTTATAAATCTTACCTGCTTGCGTGGTCCCTAAAGTAATTTGAAATTCCATATTTGCATATTTATTTCTTAACCCTAACATAGCCATAAAATGTATAGCCATCTAGATTTTTATTATGCATCTCATGCTTGAATTTAAATTAAAGGAAAAGAACCTATTCATTAAACTGCAAGCTATGACAACCACAGGGATTTTCTTATTTAATGATTTTTCCAGTGAGTGAAATTATTTCTGTGGTTTTTAACTGCAGTTGTATTTTGATATGATAACAAAATATTTTAAGTTTGATTTTTTTTTTCTGTGTGTTTAAAGAACCAATATCACATGTATACCAGGTAATTCTACTTCTAAAACACAACATGAGTTTGCTTCTGCAAGAATTGCCATGTCAATATTTCTTTCATCAATACTTCTATTAAACTACTTTATGATAGAGAATGTGCACATATCAATCCCCAGGATAAAGGGTTAGAGAAAGATCTCCTCCATTTACAAATCTTTCTGAAATTATCAATAAATAATAGATCACTTTGCAGGAAGGATATGTAGTATATAATGACAGCATGTCTATTCATTCTATGATTAAATTGATGTTATGAGATTTTTCTATAAGTAGATGATTACCAGAAGACAAAATAAGAGGAGTATTTCCTTCTCAATGAGATTTCAGCGTCCATAAGAACACATTTTGTGGAAACATTTATATGACAGCTATGGTAAGTGTCAAATGAAATAAATGTTAATATGGGACGTGCCTAATTCATCTATATGATCTCCATATGGAAAACATTCACTAAATGTGCTCAATTAATAATACTGACATTTTGCACAGAAGGAAAGAATGAATAGTTTGGGTGGTTTTCTTGTTTGCAGTATATTGCTCTTATTCTCTTCAGGGGAGTTGTGCTTAAATCTTATGGTACTTAAATCATGCATTTAAGGATGAAAATTGCTTTCCCAGATAATAGACAGAGTGTTCTAATAACTGATGCTTTAAAATTAAACAAATCAGTTTAAACTCAAACATTTATGTAGTACTTTATTGCTATAACTATAAATTATTGGAATTACGGAATTGCATTCCAGTGTTGTCTTCTCAGTCTCTCATTCTTCCATTTCATGACCTCCTCTTGTGTCAGGCATATGTCTTTGACTTCAGGTTTCAGCTTGACATGATTCAGAAATATTATTAATATATGTGAAAGTGTGACACTCTTCACTTACTGGGTCAGGTCTGATCTGCTTGTTATATCTGTATACTCTGAAAAACATTTCAGAATTGTTGCTTAAAAAAGAAAGTAACCTCCCATCTTCTGGGTTGCAATGAAAATCATTAGCTGTGATATAAACATATTCTGTTCAAAGGTAGAATATTCAAAATGCTCCAGATGCTTAAAACTCAGTGCGGAAATAAAAATTATCAGGTGTTTTAAGTTCCTAATATAATTTTAATTCCATTTTGACATAGTTGGTAAAAAAACAGGACTACTCTCTGCAACTTCTATTTTGTGGGATAAATAAATCAAGCTAATATTTAGCCTTCTCCTAAAATAAACTTTGCATTCTCATTGTTATTTTAGAAGCCTTTCTCTGCATCAGTTGCACAATGAATTAATCATTCTCAAATGTTATGATTCAAGATGCATACGATAGTCCTTTTTGGATTATTTGCTGTGTCTGGAATCATTTTGGTAGATAATTTTTAAAATTACATTTGATGCTTTTGCATTTAAATATGATATTTAAATATTTACCCCTCAGTTTGCAACCAATGAGCTCCAAACTTCATGTGTATGTCTGTTTTATTGATTCATCGTGGTTTGTGTTGGAAAGATCATCTCATTGTAGCCCCCCTGCAGTAGACTAAGTAATTTACTGCTCACCTATATCTGCAACACGTATAGATATGTTATATGGTCCAGTTGTCAGCTCTGGGATAGAACAATGTTTTTAAAAGTGCCTGCTGCAGTCAGAGGTGTGTTTGCACCCTGTGAAGCCCAGTCTGAGCAGGTTTACATAATTAGCCTGGGTGTAAACCAGTGATGTTCTGGAGCAAAAAGCATGACCTACTGAGCTATTATTCATAGTCCCAGCACAAAGGCAAGGCTGCAAGAGATGAACCGTTGTTATGCAAGCTAAATTAATAATAATTAGCTTGCCCATGTGCGCTGCAGCCCTTTGTGCAGGGCATGTGTTTGCCTTCAAAGCAGGGGAATCCTGACCATACCAATTCCCAAGGAATTACATGCCCGGGTGGTCTGCCCCTAGTGGTCCATTTTCTCCTTCAGAGCAATGGGAGAATCAAATTGCTCTCTGAGGATCTTTCTTGTGGAATGTTAGCTTTCTTGCATTCATTTAGGATGTAGAGTGGAGGAGGAGAACAAAATAACCAGACTTCTTAGGGTTGTGCAAGAAACACATTAGAGTTCTCTGCTTAATTTTGCTTCACCAATAGGAAGAATTAGTTGCAGGACACAAAATCCTAAATTCAGATTCAAACTCTGCAGTGTAACTCAATATATTAACAGGGACAAATTCACATCTGTCAGTACAAATACAAGTGGGAGACTGTCTAGTCCTAAGTCTTAATATTTGCATATGTCCAATATCTGATATCTAACACATTTAGTGCTCTCCCTGTCTACCTCTGCTTTAAGGATATTTGCTGATTCTAACATGTCTTCAAGAAACCGGAATTCCCACTATTCATAACAGAAATATGATAGAGGAAGAAGAAAACTAGAACTAGAGACAGATACAGAAAGAAACAGTGATATTGGGTCTGTTATGTGTGGAACTAGAGACTTACTGATTACAAATGCTGAGCATAGGAACTGGGAAAAAAGTGTGACTTAGAAATGCAAACCTTACATTTCTAAATTTTTTTTTCTGTTTTTTTTTGAAATTTTCAGGGACTGTGGAGCTTTTTTTTTTTT
>VYXB01002532.1:680303-699297 GCA_013397135.1 Pachyramphus minor
TTTTTTTTTTTTTTTTTTTTCCATAGCAGAAGAACCCTATTAGTGGTCAGGGTCCTTTTATGTATGTCACTTTGGAGATGTAGAGAGAACAAACATCTCTAATGCTTCTGGAAATGTGGATTTAGTACTTTAAAAATGCCTATTTGTCATGTAATTTGTCATTTTCAGTATGTGGAAGCCCTTAGGTTCATTCTTTGGTTCAGTATTTTTTAAGATTGCAAAAACTTCTTTTGTGTTGCAAATGTGTAGTGTCACGTACTAATTGACAGTGACTGACCTGGGTCCTTTTCTGCAATGTTTCCAGTTGTTATAAGTGACTCTAGTTGGGAATGTTGCATCAGATCTATAACTTACTGAAGGAACAAAATGACTCTTAATAGTGTGCCAGCATGAGGAAGAAGGTTGTAATTTAGAGACCAAAAAAGAGAACTAAGAGGTGTTAATTATCTCATCCCTTTGTACGTTTGTCAATTTTTAACTGGCCACTATAGTTTTAATATACAAAAGAACTCTGTCCCTGTTCCATTTTGTTACCTAATGCCAATTCACTGGTGTGACTGTGGCTTTTTGTGATAGAATAACCTCAAAACTGCTTTCTGTGGGCAAAATGAAAACCATTTTTTTCAGTTTTGTAAATCAGGATGTTTTAATCCAATTGAGTAATGAGATGGTCTTAATCTTACTGAGAAAACATGTAAAAAGTGAATCACAACCTTAAATGATCATGAAGCCGTTTGTGTTATCTTGCATAGCAGGGTACAAGGTGCAAATTAATAAAATTATTTTTTTCTGAAAAAAAATCTGTTCATTATTATTTTAAATAAAATACTTTGGGTTGTTTTGGGGTTTTTTTGAGTGGCAGCAATGGAATATTGCTTTGCCTTTCTCTTTTGGAAGCATCTCTGTGTGATTCAGCTGTAATAAATTTATTTCTTTTAAGTTGCTTTGGTACCTAGGTTCTCTAGCTATTCTTATTTTCCATGATAGAAATATTTAACCTAGAGTTATGGAACAGATCTATTTTCTTAGGTGAGTAGAATCAGAAGTACGTGCTTAAATTTTTTAGTTTAAGTTTCACGTAAAAATCAAAAATAAGCTTCTACTCCAACACTTTGAAAACAAAGTTGAAATATCCTTTAGTCCTGACATAAAAGAAAATTGTTATTCTTTTGAGGAGAATGAAGAGAGACATTTTTGGCATTTTAAAGTGAAATATCAGACATGGGTATGCATTACTGATAAGCTCTTTGTTGGGGGAATGACAATACGGTAGTGGAGAACTGGAAACTGGGGATTGCAGTGGGGCAGTAATCACAAGGCTGAAGCAGCAGTTGTGACTCAAACATGAACATGTTTTTCAGCTAAACAGTGCTGGTTTTCACTGTAGAAGAAGGATAGAAATAGTGGGTTTGTTCCCATTTGATGAATGGAACCTGTCTGACCTCTTACTGGTAGTACTAGATCTATGCCAAGTTCTAACCTCTAGTTTAGTGTTATGTGGAGTACTTACTATGAACTCATATACCTTAGTATAATTGGACATGATCCAGTAAGTTGTAAGACTGACAAATAATTTCTGTATAACGCAGTCTTCTAAAGGTGTTGAAGTCTGAAGTGTGTTAAAACATATCTGCCTTCTGTTCTATGTTGTCCTGCACTGTAGATGGATCCATGCATCCCTACAAACTGAAGGAGATGAGACACTGTTATGACAAACTTCTAAACAGAACATGGGAGACAAGAATTTCCTACTCCATGTTCTGGACCTTTGCAGTGGTCTATCTATACTTGTGTCTGAGGAACTGAGTTTTGCATTGCTATTTATAATTAGAAATAATGTGTTTGAGTAAAAGCAGAAAATGGCAATGTAGTTAAGATTCTCATAAATGGATCACTTTCAGCAACAAAGTATCTTTTTCTTTTATGAGTAAAAGAACTATCACTTGTGTGCAAGTAGGCTAGAGCCTTCATTGAGGCTCTGCATTATATTCGTGTAGTTGCCTTCAGGTTTGCTGTACAGGCACACAGAAGTCAGTGCATCTGTTCAGTGGTTAAATGCTGGTAACGAGTGGAATTGATCAATTCTACTCACTTAAATCTATTTGATATTATAATTTGTTTTCAGCAGTCTCCTAGAGTTAACCTACTTTAACCTCCTTGCGTGTGCCTGGCAGCTTCAGAGCCAAGTGCCTGAACCATATGTTTGAGGACCATGTGGTGATGCTGAGGCATTGGCCGGGAGGGAGAGGGAGTGGTTGGGTAAGGAGGCCAACATGGCCTTGGGGAAAGGGCCAAGGAGGCATTTGGAAGAACATCGTCTTATCCTCTTTTTACTTAATAGATCCAAAACACAAGTGTTTTTGGGACAGTCCTTATTACAGGTAATTCTGTGGCTGAGCCTGGGAATTTTCCATTTTTTTCCATTTCCAATTTTCCAAAATATTTTCAATACTTCTTGGAGAACTGCTCTGGGAAGGAATCTACTTGATGAATCCATTGTCAGAGAGGCATGTACAGGCTTAAACCCCTGTGTTGTTTCTATCCTTAATTTTAAGGATTAAGGGATAGACGTATAGACTTGCTCAAAAGATTAATGTATAATTATTTTATCACAAATATATAACATTAAGTAGTATAAATTTAGGTTTGTACTGACCAACAATGTCAGCATGTTGTGATTCTGCGTCCTTATTTTGTACGGCATCCGTCATGAGGTAACTGGCTAAATGCACTACATTTACAGGATTAAATGACAGATAGTGTGTTGTTTGGTTGCCTTTTTTTTTTTCTAAGTAGGTTTTTTAACAGAAATAAAGGACAAAATAACTTTGAAGAAATTTCTTGCATGGGTAGGGTGAAGCACAAAGAGCCATTCTGTGAAAACTTGCCACATAAGGCTAAAAAAGCATAGATTTATTGTGGAAGATTTGGAGGGGTACTTCTTTGATTCCTAGTTTTATTAGCCAGTGTGGTAGGCAGCCCTGTGCCATAAGGCAGTTAATGTGTCTGCCATTGCACTATTCCCTTGCCCTCTGGAGACACAAAGTCTCCATGTAGTACAGTAGGAATGTGTTTACAGTACTGCTACGGAAGCAGTATTGTATATTTTTGAAACTTGCCATCATAAAACACTTTTTAGTGGGTACCAGTCTACTCTATACATTCTGAAGTTTTAATGTAAAATATTGCATAGTCTCATTATTTTAACTTGTTATAAATGTAATTAGAGAGGAAAATGTTTAAAGCTTAAAATGTAAAGATAATTTTTTTAATTGACCACTAATTGCCTGAGCTACTCAAGAAATAGAGATTTTTCTAACTAGATCAAGAGAAGTAAATTATGTTTGTTTTTTTTTTTATTTAATGAGCAGTTGTGATCTAGCTACAAAATCGACTGAGAAATATTGACTTCAAAGAAGGTATCAGAGGGCAAAGTATGAGTGCCAGTTACTGTGGATCCTTGTGGACTCACAGAGTGACTGTGATCCTTCACTGCATAATTAAAGGTGCTAAGGATGGCGAAAGGGTAGACCAAACTATTAGTGTGAGCTTAATTTGGTGGGATAAGAAAGAATTGACAGTGGTTGAAGATCTGTCCCTACAGACCTAATTCCAGTGAGTTCCTTTATGCTGATGCTTTGCGGCAACACCTGGATTTTGGAACATATGCCACCTCTGGGTTTTGTATGGAACAGTGGTGTGGTTTTGGTTTGTAAGTTTTTTCCAGCTGAAGGAAACTAACGAGAAAGTAAAGATGTAAGAAAAATGAAGAGAACACCCCAATTGAAATGCCTGATCGAATCACAGATGAAATAATCTAATCTTCCACTAATGTATAAATAAGCCTTTTCTGTGATTGCCCCATGGGTGGTGTGCAGTAACAGATGAGGAACCAAGGAAATGCTTGGTTTTTGTTATGGGAGCAAGACTGACTTACGTAGTGACAGAAGTTAGAGGTGGAGTGCTTATGAAGAAATTATTCATTAAGATGTCATCCATGTTTAGGCTAAAGAAGTGTAAAAACAAATGTAATTTGTTGTTGTGAAAGAACTGGGAGATGTGCTTTTGCTACAGTTCAAGCAAGTTTGGAATTGTGCTTTTGGAGCTATTCATAGAGATGGTGATTTTTTTAAATTATTTATTTTTTTCATTACTGAGATTTGTTAAATGTGACCTGATATGCAAGGAAATAATCATAGTGAAATCTCTGGAGATGTTTAAATGTCGTACAGAGGGGAAAGTAATTAGAATGCAGAAGAATTTCTAAATGTCAAGATACATGAGTAAATGTAACCTCATAATTTGTAGAGTCTACAGTTATTTATGTGTATTTATATATTCAGAAAATATTGTATATAATAGCCATTGAAACTATGTAACTGTTAGGAAAACAAACAAGTTGAAATATGGCCAATTTTACACTTTGAGGAAGAGACCAACTATTAATATTTTAATGACACAATGTTGGAATACACAGAAGAGTGTACATCAGATGCATGCAATACTATATACATTTTATTATAAATGTTGCAGGTAACACAATTTAAAGGTGTTTCCCCCAAAAAAAGTATGTATACAGGCAATAGAAACATTTAGTAACGGGAAAGTATGAACACAGCATCCATCAGCTGTTGTCTTTTCCCTCTTTCAAATGAGTTAGCCTTTAAAATATAAACCAACTCTAGATAACTATAAGGTATATCTCATAGTTTGCTGAGAAAACAGTTTTGAACTTTAGCCTAACTTATTCCAGTGCCATTCAGATGGCAATGTTCATAAACATCCTTTAAATGTTTCCATTGCTTAATGAATGACTAAGTTTTCCCTATACTCTTGCTGCCATTGTAGCTAAGGGTTGTGAACATGGGATAATCAGGATCGTGTTTTGGGTTGCACAGCATTAAACTTCTGACCTATGGTACAAGCCGAACCTGGAGAGATTAAAGCTCTTGCATGTTACAAACACACTGTCTAAATAAGCACAATTATTTTATTAAGACTGTTAATCATAGAATATGCTGAGTTGCAAGGGACCCATCAGGATCACAGAGTCCAACTCCTGGCCCTGCACAGGACACCCCAAGAATAACACCATGTGCCTGTGAGTGTTGTCCAAATGCTTCTAGAGCTCAGACAGTCTCAGACCACTTCCCTGGGGAGCCTGTTCCAGTGCTCAGCCACCCTCTGAGTGCACTGCAGTTTCTAATTCAGCTTGATATACGTGTACCAAAGTGAGAATCCCAACTGCAGTTCTAACTCTATTTCATCTCTTTATTGTAGCCTCTTGCTGCTAGCGAAAAGCTGGAGATCTGTCTAAGTTTCAGACTCTGTAGCAGTTTCTCAAGGTGATGACTGTGTTTTGTTTGTTCTTTTTTTGTTTACTTGTTTGCTTTTCTTTTTCCTTTTTTTCTCCCTTCTGTGTCACAGCACTGTGACCTATTTTCTAAGGTAAAATTATATAGGACTGTCTACTGGCTGGACCTTGAGTTTAAAAATACAGTTTTCCTCCGTAGACCATTTCCCACTACTTATTTAGGTGTCACAAGGGTATCTTACCTTGATTAAAATAGCTCCTCTGTAAACCACAGCATCAAGGTGTCAAGCAATTTAAGCACCTATTTCTTACTCTTCAAATTCTCTATATAATGCACATGACACTCTTCAGGATTTCAGTGCTGTACAGTGCTCAGCTTTATACATACCTTGGAGTTAAATCCCAGATTCAGGGAGTCCACAAATTTATGGTAGATTGACTTAATTCCTTTTTTTGTGACAGATGTGTGTATCAGAATAGAAACCGGACTGTTAGGCTAAGTAGTAGGAGGTGCTCTTGTGGATTGAACACAAACGATGTGGTCAGAGAACCTTGTTAAATGCTTTTATGCTACGGTGCACTTAACAATTTCGTGGATTTGTTGCGCATTTTGAAATCCTTTTATTTGTATTTCCTAACAATGTTCTTGGGAGATGGTGAGATATCACAGCAGGTACTGAGTTTGGATCAATAGCATAGGAAAAGGAGCAGGTATAGGGTATGAAAAGAAGATTTTAATAAGTTTTGGAATTGAGGTTTTTTGTGGAATTTTTATAATTACAGCAATGTGGTCTAATAATGTGAAACTACTTCTTAAGTGGCTGGCATAGTTTTTTAACTTACAACTTACTTTTATTCCTGGCTGACGAAAGCAAATGTGATAAACTCTGTAAGGAGACTTCAATGGTTTCTGATGCACTCCAGCAGAACAATTGCCATCAGAAAAACAACAAAAAAAAGTGTGCCCTGGTGTCTAAGGGCTGCTTGTCTGCCAAATGAAAACATCCATTTATAGAGAACGGAGCTATTAGGGCTCTTTCTAAATTGAAAAATACAACAAAGAAAAATGTATTATCAGAAGGCTTCAGGCATTGTTGTTGTTTTTCCAGTGATACGCAGGCAAAGAGATTTCAAAAATGGAGTATTATAGCAGGGCACAGTCATACAGAGCAGCCTGATGTCAGTGAACGGAGCTTTGCTTGTTCTCTAGCTCTGTCAGGAATGGCCAGATTGCTGTGGGTGCTCAGGTCTGGTGCCTACTGCTGGGTTTAATTATTTTGCCTGATCTGACAACTAAGTGACGTTAAACATTATCTTCCAGGCAAAGAGATACTTCTTACTTGCATCAGCAGTGTTTTAACACCTTGGCTTGCTTTGTATGACACCTGTATAATTTTTGAGAAAAGCTATGATTTTATTGATATGAAAATCATAGCTATTGTGGGCTAATTTTAACTCTGGCACATGGAGGTGGATGGGCAATGATTACAGTGGGTTTGCATCTGCTTTTTTTCAGGCTTGAAGTTATCACGCTACCCTTGCTCCCCCTAACATTCACCTTATTTCATTTCTTATGTATGATTCGTATGTGTTGTAATGAAACAGATTTCTTTCCCCAAATCATTAATTCAGGATGAAACTTAACTGAACTCCAAAGTGTTAGGAAATTTAGTAAGATGAATAAATGTATGAAAGCTCCAAAGAGAGAATTGCTTGTCTGCCAAGTCACTTCCCTGTGATTAAAAGATGCTGTCATTTAATTGAAATAAATAATTGCTTAAAAATCACCAACCAACGATTCAATAAAATGACTTCTAGGATTAACAGACTTTTGAAGATGACAATACACCCCTGAAGAAAATCCATATTTATTTTATATGTCAAATTAAATGAGACTCTTAAAGAGTTTTTGCACTTTGCCCGTATTTCATTTTGTTTGCATGGCCTACTTTTAAACTTACTTAAATTAATGTACTTAGAACCAAGTCCTGTGAAGATAGTGAAATTACTGTAGCAAATAACCACTCTAAGGAAGAGGAGGATCAGGCGTGTATGTGTAATATTAAAAGAATTCTTCATGAAGCTGCTTTTATAATGAACTATTGAAAAATATGACTTAAAAACTAAGTCCCAAGATGAGACTTTCAGAAATGCTACCAGGAAAAGAAATTCATGTAACTGCTGGTAGTGTTAATGGCTACCACCCACTGCCCGTTTGATGTGTACGCAATCACTGGTCTGGATAAAACTATGGGATTAATCATCTCTTAATAAAGCTAAATGTAAGTGGAATTAAATGTCCTTCTTCACAGTGATACCTAGACATAATAAGAAGATAGATGGGTACCTTTGAAAGCTAGATGATGATTATTATTATTTTATTACAGTCTTAAGCTGAAGGCATATGTTGAGAGGTTATATATATGTGTGAGCACTCAAACCGAAAAAAAATACAACAGAAAGAATGAAAAATCAGTAAAAAAGTAAGAGAAGAGGTGCGAGTACAGCCTCAGGAGATGCAAAGACATGCTCTTTGTTATAAAACACACTGGGGATGCAGCTCTGCAGCTATCATAAGAGCTTGCTTGCAGTAAGGCCAGCCCAGCTAAGGGCTTGCTGCTGCAGAAAGGGATATTTCTTGTGCCTTCCCTTCATGAGCCCCCCCATCCCGTCTGCTTACCCCTTATTTCAGGGTAAGCTACTTTAATTCACCGATTAGGGGGAAAGAAATTACCTGTGTACTTTTCTGCTTTTTTTATAGTTTCAGTATATTCACCACGTGGTCCAATGACTGTCAAAACCAGGCTTAGTGAGATGGTGGCAGGAGCAGAAGGTCAGTGCCTCTTGCTCTCATCAGCAGTGAGGTGTTAGTTCAGCTTCAGTCATAAGCTGTACTCAGATGCATTAAGGGCATGAGTGTAGAAAGCCTAAAACTGAGTTTTAGGCTTTTTCTGCTTGCTCTAGCTTCATATTTTTCAGTAAATGCCAAGTCTCTAAAAGAAGACTCAATAACAGCTAAAGCTCAACCTACATATACGATAGCTTTCCTGATAACTTTCACCCTAAAAATGCAGGGGGATTTAGGCTGCTGTCAGAGATAATGGTTATCTGAAAAACTGCATCTAGTTTGCTCTCTTGAGCACAGGCTCATGGCGATTTTATTGAAGGTGCTTGTGCTTGTGAGGAGAATCATAGAATTGTTTGGGGGTTCAAAGGGACCTTAAAGATTATCTAGTTCCAACCTTTCTGCCATGGGCAGGGATACCTCTCACTAGACCAGGTTGCTCAAGACCCCATTCAGCCTGACCTTGAACACTTCCAGGGACGGGGCATGTGCAGCTTCTCTGGGCAACCCGTTCCAGTGATTTGCCACCCTCTGAGTAAAGAATTTCCTCATAACATTTAATCTAAATCTCTCCTCTTTCAGTTTAAAACCATTCCCTCTTGTTTTATCACTACCTGGCTGTGTCAAAAGTCTCTTTCTCTCTTTCTTATAAGCCCCTTTTAAAGTTTGGAAGGCTGCTAAAAGTCTCCCGAGAGCCTTCTCCTCTCCAGGCTGAACACCTCCAACTTTCTCAGCCTATCTTCATAGGAGAGGTGCTTTATCCCTCTGATCATCTTTATGGCCCTACATCTTTCCTGTGTTGAAAACCTGTCTTATGAGAGCCAAGGTGCAGAATCACCTCCTTCGACCTGCTGGCCACACTCCTTTTGATGCAATCCAGGATGAACTTTAACCTCTGATCTGAGGGTGCACACTGTTGGCTTGCAGCCCAGAAGAGTGTTGCGGGACCCAAGACACTGAAGTAGCAGAAGTGGGAGAGCAGAAGCATAGATGCCACTTCCCTCGTGTTCATGATTTCAGGAAAGGCAGATATGGTAGCAGTATGCTGTGTTTCCTATGGTGGAGTGGTGCTATCTGGTTCATTCCCAACCTGGTCAAGCTTTCCCAGCCCCAACTGACTCCTTGTGCAGTACAGAGGTGGCAGGGTGGTAGCTCTGACAGTGAGATTCAGTCTTCCGAGTCTCATGCGTTCCTTAGGCTGCTCAATCTGTCCTCTCAGCATCCTTCTCAAAGACGGCTAAATGGAGCAGTGAGTGACAGTAGTTCACCCTTCTCATTGTCTGTTCATCACTTAGATGTCAAGCATCAGTAATTGTGTAATTTCCCCTTCCATTCACTCTTTCGTTTTACCGGAAAAGATTTTAGCATAGGCTTTGCATAGTAGCAGTAGATTTATTGGACCGGATACATCTAATCTTTCTGGTGTTTGTTGACTGTTCATAAATGATGTTGTGCAATAGGTTGAAATGGATTTTTTTTTTTTGCTACCTTGAACAATTCAGAGTGCAAGCTCCTGACAAGACAACAGCGTGTTTAAGAAAGGAGAAACTTTAAATGCACAGTACAAATCATTACCTCCTGAACTAAGAATAACTGGTAGAAGAAGTAAACTGCTTTCTTCTGTGTGTGAACAGAATTTAACTTTGACAGTGATTAATCATTATCATTAACCAAAAATGTTGGGAATTGTAGAAACTTACCTTCTGCTCTGGGCCCAGAAAAATATTTGTTCTAACATTGGCCAGTCACAATGTTGGTTCTAGCAATAAATTTGGGTCCTATAGACAACTTTGTGCAACTTAAATCCACCATATTGGCAACGAAAGACTGGATTTTAGCCAATTCAGAGCCTATCTGGAAATAAAATGCATGGGCTAATGACAAGCCACAGGTCAATATGAGAATCAGGAATACAACAGTATCCCCTCCTCTCTTCCAGAAAACAATTCAGGCAAAGGAGTGCACACACTGCAGTTCAGGAGGCTGAGTTTTAATGCTGGGCTTACTGCACTTTTCTGCTACCTATCTTCTGACTGGCTACTCGTTAAATTCTTTAAAAATTTTAATTAAAGAACAACTAAGGTTTTAACCTGTATTACCTGCACTAGGTGGGTGATAGGAAGCTGGTTATTCCTGACATATAATGAAGTGCTAGTTATTGACTCTCTCTCTCTCTGCCTCCCTCTCTCCCCCTGGTCTGAGTGTTTGCTGAACACTGTGGGACATAGGGAAGATTTGTACAGAAGCTATTACAGCTGCTGCATGCTTCTGTTCTCTGTCAAATTTTGTCTGGTGACAATCCTAAAGGTCCTTGTATTACAGAACTGTTGTACTAATCTGCTGATGTGAGGGCTTGTACTTTCTCACTTCATGATCAGGGAGAGAACAAAGATGAGGAAGAAGTAAGAGGGGGCATAGCATAAGGTACCATTCTTGAAACTCCTAAATTATCTTGTGTAGCTAATTTCAGTCAAATCAATACAAGTGTATTACACTCAAGAGTATGTTAGTGTCATGAATATTTGGGACTGACATCTCAATCATGTTTTGTGGAAAACAAAGGAAAAAAAAAAGGAAAGAGATCATGTTGATAGTACTATATAAAGCATAGGCATAGTATATCCTGTTTTTCATCTCCTTATACTAAAAATATGTCACATTCAAATATCCTTAAAAATATATTTTCTACAATGATACTGCAGTGTGTTGGACCACTTCCTTTGTATTTGAATGCTAACATTTGAGAATGCTAGATCTGAAAAAGCCTTATGTAAACTACACATACAGTAATGAAGCAACATACAAGATGTTCTCTCAATTAAAATTGATACAGAATGCTCTGTAAAAAAATTTTGGATGTCTGTTAGAAATCTTAATTGTCAGTGTGTCAAAAATATCTTATAAAAATATTGAATAGGTTCTCAAAAGGCTGCCACAGATGTGGTTTCTCAGAGGATATTTCCTGCATGTACGTATGCTGCAGTAGCGTGCCCGGCGTCTTGTACTTATTTAGATATTTCAGGTTGTACCCTTTGAAGAGGAATGCCAGTAGTCAGTGGTAAAGCAGGACAGAATTATTGCTAAGGTGCCAAGAGTGTTGGGTTAGACACAGGTCTGAGCTCAGAATCAAGTATTAGGGGAGTTAGGATACACAGAAAGGCATGTAGAAGCTGTGTAGGCAGAGACTTACGTCAGTCGCTCTTTAGCAGGAAAAATTATGATGATGCTTATATTCATCTGGGTTCTGTAAGCCTAGCCCTGGGGTAAGAGTATGCAGAAAGAAGGGATGGGGAAAGATTTTCAATAGAGTGTGAAGAAGGATTGGAGTGAAAGTAATTTGGATGTCTCAGGGCAGAAGTGGTGCTAGGCTTAAGGAGTACTCAGGGAAGAGATGGGAACTCTATATGATAGTACATTCTTGCACACACAACTGACATCTGCTATTTCCATTCCTATTTTAAACAGATGGTAGGAAATCAAAAGAATTTATTTGATTACCTAAAGGGAATCATTCAAATGAGATCTGTCCTTAAATGACAAGGGCTCATAATCACAATTTAGATGAAGAGTATTTTAGTGTAGACTCACTGAGTGACATTTTGTCTTCAAGGATTGGTTCAGGTTGTCTTACCTTATCTAATTGTACCATCTCTCTCTTCCTACCCATTTTGCTACCCCAACCTAAATCTTCCCCACACTATTTTCACAGATCTATAGAGTATAGCAGTCATGTGAAAGACAAGATTCTGATGCTGAAACACATGAATTACATTTAAGTGTTTTTCTTTTGTAGCTGCAGGCTTCTATACACCTCCTGTAATTCCAGTGTGAAGCACTGTGCACCCTACAGCTGAGGAGAGAGGTGATGGTGATCAAGGGTTTAGTTCCACAGGATGCAGCATGTGTTGGCAACTTGTGGGGCTGGTCCAGTTCAAGGAACAATCCTGAAAAAGCAATGAATGGTGTTAAGAATGTTTATTCTAAATCAGATTCCACTTTTCAGCTCTGTTTACCAAGATTAGCAGATGATTTCTTTCCAGGAATATAACCTACACAATCTGGTGTTTTCTAGGAGAAGCTTTAATTACAATAAGTTATAAATACCTTACATGATTATGGTATTTCAATATTTCATTTAATTTATTACAAGGAATGTTACAGTTGTTGCTTTCACTGAGCTTTTGTAAACTCTACCTTGTCAGGAATTATTCTGGGACTGCAGCAAAAGGTGACACATCCCGTGTTTGTGGACTAATAAATATTGTCATATAGTATTTTTCCTCACCTGTTTGAAATTGCTGGGTGAACATAAGCATGTAAAAATGAAAGAAGATATCACTTGCTTGACTAAACTATGTTTAAAAAGCTTTTTAAACAAACTGAAATTCATTTAGTTAGAAAAATTAGAGCATACCAGTCTGACATTAGTACAAAGAACACAACAGATGATACCAATTGTCCAACTATCCATAGCAATTTGTAAATAATACTCTTAATGGTGGCAGTGAACAAACCATGTTGGAAATGTAACTTTAAAAAGCAAAATAAAAATCAATATTTCAAATAAAATCTCACATGAAAGCCAGAGATCATGCTGTTATGTTCAAATTAACAATACCTTTTTTACTCAGACATGCATGTTCTTCCTACTGTCTTAAGTAAATGTTAGCCAAAATAATTTTCAGCTTTCCCAATACAAAATAATTCTTTTTGGTGATGGAAAGTTGTAATACAGACCTTAGGCTTGAAACCTTACAGTCTTTATCTGCATTACTTCATTCAAAAAAAGGGGTTTAAGACCTTATTTTTTCAGTGCTCATGGATGTTGCTTGAAATTTTGCAATCTTGTTGAATCAAGGCTGGAATTGCTGCTGGGTTAGCTAGAAATAGTGCTGCATTGGAGGCTGCTGTGAATAAACATGGTGTTGTGAGGCTGATTTTGCCTTTCTTGCTTTGCTTCAGCTCTTGTGGCTACTTATTATTGAAATATCACAATTAATTTTGCTTGAAAAGTACCTCTGGGGGTCATCTGGTCCAACATCCTGCTCAAAGTAGGGCTGATCTTGAAGCTCTCTCAGGTTGCTCAGGGCATTAATCTGTTAGGTGTTGAAAATTTCCAAGGATGGAGATTTCCCAGGCTCTCTAGTTAACCCGTTCTGGTCCTTGATCATTCAGCCTGCATTTTCGCCCCTTAAATCTAGTCAGAATTGCTCTTGCTGCAACTGGCAACTGTGACCTCTTGTTCTTTCATTGTGTGTCTGTGAGAAGAGTCTGTCGCCATCTGTATTGTCCCTGTTAGGGACTAGAAGGCTGAAATTAGAGACCCCCGTAGCTTTCTCTTCCTAAGGCTGAAGGAGCCCAGCTTCTCATGCATCGTGTGCTCATTACCACTTTGATGTCTGTTTGATTTCTCTCCTGTTTATTGTCCTTTGTATCTGAAGGCTTAAAAATGAGCAGGCTACTTGAGACGTAGCTTTAACAATGATGACTAGAAGGGAATAGTCAGTCCTGTCAAAGCACTGGCTATGCTTGTGCTAGTGCAGAGCAGTCTGCAGTTACACACACTACTGCATAGCCACGCTGCTGACCCAGAGTCAACTTACTGATCACCAGATTCCCACTTTCCTGTCTCAGAGTGCTGCCTGGCCTCCCAGTCCCCAGACTGAACTGCTGCACGTAGGTAGACCTACCTTACATGTAGGTCTTTGCTCCTACGTTTAAGACTTTGTATTTGCCTTGATGAAATTCATGAGGGTGCTTTGGCTTGTCAAGGCCCCCGTGATGGGCACTGCATCTCTGCAGTGTGCAAACATTATAATTTGACTTGGCTGAGCTCGGGTAAATGAGTTATGAGCAAAGGACTTCAGTTTGCTGTTGAAGGAAAAAGCTGTGTCCTTTGGGGATCTGTCAATGGGAAGTCTTGGCCTCTGTCCTTTTCCATGTGGCCCCACATTTTGTGGGGTTGCCCTGATGTTCCCTTTAACTCGTTCGGCTTCTGACTTTTTGTATTTTCCAAGAAGTTTGTGAATCATTGATTAACTCTACAAGAAGCTAGCAAAGTGGGTAATATTAGCTTAGAAATCCTCAAGTCATTAAAATTAATGATATGTTTTATGTTTGTACATCACCAAAATATTTTTCAGAGATAGGTGGCATCAAGGACTTAACTGCCTTTAGATTCAAGTCTAAAAAGGGGAAGTCAGACAAGCACTTGCTGACAGAAGTTGGACTCACCACAACATAAGGTTTGCTGACTTTGACCTGTATGTTTACAGCATTAGCTGATATTTAGAGCCTCATGTTTGCATCTCTTCTCAGCTTGAGGTAGTCCAATCTTGCCATTCAGAAGAGGGTTTTTTTCACTGTCAGGCACAAGACTCTCTAGACAAGGTATATTTCTGGTTTTTTTACTAAAAGTGTCCTGAAACTATCTAAGTTAAATTAGAATCATTCCTCTGGCTAGACCATCAGGGGGAAAAAAGGTGTCTTCTACTCAGGTCCTTGATAACTGGTTTTGGGTGTTATATTAAAAAGACAAAAATCATCCTACACAAAATAAACATTTTTCATTAAGCAGAAGAAATACCTTTTTGAAGACTTAACCATAAATATTTTCTTAAAGTTTGAAGTCTCAGAATGAGTTATGTTAGTACGGGTGCTTACAGAAACTCTGTGATGTTTTAAATGGGACTTATTTCCAAAAGAAAGGCAATTAAATTATTTGTAACAGATTAAAGCTGTGCCAAGATCACTCCTGTTTTATTATTTCTAAATAGAAAGCTGTACTGTTTGCATTTCTTTGCACAAAGTGTGTCACTTTTAATGCAGATACCTGATAAAAATGTGATTTTTTTTTAAAAAAGGGTTGTCTTTGTGCTAAACTAATACTTCATATCAGCTTAATTTACACAGATCTTACATAACTCAGTCATATTGTTTTACATGCTTTGATTAATTAAGCCTTTAGAATCATAGCATCCTATCTGCTGAACACTAAGAATTTGTAATTAAGAACTTATCCAATATTTGCTGAAGATGGGAAAGTACAGGAACTAAAGCTGCTAAATATTTTTAAAAGGCCAAACTAGACTGTTAAATGACATTTCAAGGTGTGTGCGCAAATTTATTTGCAACAATAAGTCATGCATTAAAAGGTAAACTCTTTGTACTCAGTGAGGAATATGGGGATGACCAGTATAAGTTGCTCCTAATACACCTGGTATAGCTAATGCACAAAATTGAAAAACCACCAAAACAGGACTCTAAAGAGTCTCTCTTCTATTGCCAGGAGCTAATCAAAAGAAGAACTAGTGCTCTGTAAGCTATGAGCTAATGTGTTTTCCATGTGCTGTGTATAGATCAGAAGTATGCAGCACTCAGGAGTTGATTACCAGTAGGCTATGTACCCGATATTAAGGACTGAAAAACCTTTTGTTTGTTGACTTGAATGTTAAAATGTAAACTTGGGAAATAATTTCTCTGAGTAACACTGCAAATAACTCTTGTAGTCTAATTTTTCTAAATTAGTTTTCGGTTGTGATCTCAATTAATTATGTTCATATTTGTTTCTAAAGTTCATGGTTGAATACACACTGTTCATAGTTTACGAATAAAGAAAATTCACAGAAATGGTTACACCATAATGGAGAGAAAGCAGTGGACAAATTTTCTGTTTTCCTTCCCTTATTAGAGTTTTGTTATCATAGTGAATTTAAAGTATGAGGAGTTCTCAAATCTGGAGGTGTGCTTGTTTTGTCAGATCTACATCTGACTGATATCTGGGGAAATACTCTAATAAACTGAGCTTAAAGAAGTGAATAAGCTTTTGTGGTTAGGGGAGACACAGAACACTTTCCCCCTACCTCCAACTCAGGCACGTTTGCATGCTAACACACTACATGCTATGCAAATCCATGTTAATATTGTGCATTTTGTGATTCATGCATATTCCTGCCTTTCTCTACTCTTCTTTGCTATGGGTGTGAGTCTTCTATCTTCCAACTCATACAGTAGCTTAAACTACGTTTTGAACACACTGGAAGCAGGTACTCACACACTCTCCCAGCAGTTTGCATATACAGTGTAAGTAGGAGGCAGTGGGAGAAATTATCCCTTTTTTTTTTCCAATGATTTTGCTGTTGCTAGGGGATACTGGTTCCACTGTGCCTGAGGAACAACATGCCCTGTGGTCTTGTGAACTGGCACCTGAGATGTTATTTTGTCACTTCATGGTGCTTCTTAGCTCATCAAGTTGACTTGTGCTTCCATCTCTGTTTGATGGAGCGATTGATGGGGTGGATTTGTTTTTTTGTTTTGTTGTGGTTTGTTTTGGTTTGTTTTTTTCTTTGAGGTAGGTGTTTTTTGTTTGTTTGCTTCTGGGTTTGTTTTTTTCTGATTAGTATGTGGAACTCTGCTAATAAACTGTCATATTCTTAAAGCTGAGATGTAGGGTGTTTGGAAAGAGCATTTGCTTTTGACTGCTGTGTTGTCTTTCGCCTTCAAATAATATTAGTCAAATCAGAGCTTCAGGTAGATCTGTGGCAACCAGCAACACTGTTGTCCTTGTTCTCCCTCTGTTCCTGCTTCTGCATGCACATGCTGACACAAACACACACTTGTATGTACACATCCTGCTTTACCAAAGTGGAAAAGGTGGTGTGAACTCTTCTCATCCATTTCAATGTGAGGTCAGCAGATTTATATTCGAACAACTGTAAATATTGGTTGTAATTTGTCAGCTTGCTTTACCTGAAGAGGGAACTACTTGCATAAACTCTTCTCATTGGGCTGTGGAAAGGTAGCAGCCAGGTGATGGTTTCAGACCACAGCTTCAGTAGAAAATGCTTTTCTTGGCTCTACTGCACCATCTGGTCTATGGCACCAGAGAGTTTTTGTATTTCATCAAAGCCTTGAGATCCTACGCTTGCTAGTATGTGTTTCCAGTACTGTTTTTAAAATAGTTGTTGTGCCTCTATCCTGCTCCAACATTTTCCACAGCTGCCAATTTTTATGCAGCTTCCAGTAGCCAAAAGAAAACCTATTTATATATCTTTTACTGCACCATGACTTTGTAGTAGAAGACTTAATGACAGAAATCTGCTTCCTACCCTTGAGACACTGAGTGTTACATCAGGTAAGATATTTGAAATTTTGTAAGGTATTCAGAGTACTGGTTCATTTTGAGAATGGTTTCCTTGGACAAGGCCATTGTCAATTTAATATTTCACCTGGTCAGGACTTGTACATTTCGCTTGAGCTTGTTGCCTAAAAAAATAGTGAGAAAATTTTAACTCATTCACACCATTTCTTTTACCTTTCTGATGCCAGGGCAAAAATTAAAGTTGATCCAGAGCTCTACAAAGTACTTTCTTTCACTTGACAGTGTCAACCATGCTTGACAAAATGATTAGAATCATTCTATTAGCATATTATACCATGTCAGCCTGTTAAGATTCTGAGTGACAGTCAGTACATATTTGACAAAGGAATGTCAAGAATCTGCACTGTTTCCTGGGCAAACTTAAAGCAATTGGAGTACATGGTGCAAGAGAAAGCAGACTGTCTTGAGGAACTTGATATTTGCATAATTTTTTAAATTTCTGGGCAACTTATGATTGAATGAGTCTGCCAAAGTCATGGAGATGTTTAAGGCAGGGTTGTGTTTGTAGACAGATGAAAAAACTGATCTGTTTCTCTTTCCAGTTACTAAATTGGTATGAGAATTTCCTACTATGAGTCGTTTAGAGTTTAGTAGGGGGGTTTAGTCAAGCCATTTCTACTAGACTTTAGGCAAGTTAAAAATTCAGTTTACAAAAATGTGAATTCTACTCGTGCATATGAGCTTTGCTTGGGGGGTTAGCAGTGCCTAGCAGAGCATTATATGCCAAATTAATAGAAGTAATCAGGGAAGTGTCAAATATAACCACAGTGAAGGTAACTGGGCAAATGACAGAGGATTTAGTAGTTTGGAGCTTCTTTATGGTGTGTCAATGAGATTTCTGTAGAGCTTGGTTAACAGCCAGCAGGAATTACTCGTTCAGTGAGACGTGTCTGAGGGAGTTCATGTTGGCATTCATTGTGGAGTATGGTGTGCATAGAAACAGAACAGTATCTTTTGTGACTCTTAGATTCATCTTGAGTGGCAAGCAGAAAAGTAGTTGAAGAACAAATAAGTTTGTTGTGTCACAAGTATATACCACATTTAAGAAACTAAATGAGATAACTAAGGAAGAGAATTAGGGTGACCTAATTCACCTAAGATGGACAGGCTAGCATACCTTAGCTTCTAGTATAAACTTTGTTTGCAGTTTCCAGACTTGCACTGAATGTATTTGCTTTTAAGCATCTGGATGGTTGATCTGGGGCTGACTGCAGGTTTGAGCTATGCACTCCATGGGCATTGCACCTGCACACAGCCCAACTGTATTTCAATTTTTTTTCATGTCATTTTTTTCCTGGAGTATAAGGCGGGAACTCTCAAAGGTCAATGCATCAAGGTGAGTAATCACAGAATCACAGAATATGCTGAATTGGAAGGAACCAACAAGGATCATCGAGTCCAACTCCTGGCTCTGCACAAGGCTATTGTCAAGAGTCATAGCATGTTTCCAAGATTATCATGCAAATGCTTCTTGAACTCTTGTGAGGCTTGGTGCTGTGACCACTTCCCTGGAGAGCACCCAACCACCATCTGGGTGAAGAACCTTTTCCTGATATCCAACTTAAACCTCCTCTGTCCCAACTTCAGGCCATTCCCTCAGGTTCTGTCACTGGACATCACAGTGTCTACCCCCCGTCCCCCGCTTCCCCTCATGAGGAAGTTGTAACTGCAATGA